>CM062817.1:521702864-522195364 GCA_031772625.1 Pinus tabuliformis | reverse complement strand
TGATATACTTGATGCAGGGTAAATATGAAAATTCAAGGGAGTGATTTTTTATTACAAGAATATGAGAGAAGAAGTCATATAGCGAGGGAGGCACAGGGCGAAAATGAAGAAAGCAGGCAAGATCTAATTTGGGTCAAATTGGCAACAACAATATGAATCACAGTTTTTGGGATATTCAATTTCTTCACAAATTGCTTCTGCTTAGAGCACTAGAACCTCATACCACCAAAAATCAGTCCATTGAAAGCATCGATATCAGGATCAGGTGGAGGAGGCGAAGAATCAGACCCTACAAACCCTGAAACCATCAGGGAGGCGGATAGGGTTTCTTCAATTCTTTCCCTACCAAGAAATTTATAAGGATAGATTATCTATTTTATCAACTTCAACATGATAGATTATTAACCAAACTAGATTTAAGATTGGGTTATCACCAAATATGAGTGCATGAGGAAAATATGACAAAGACCACACTCAAACCCAACAATGATTGTACCATTGAATTGTGCTACCATTTAGTTTATGCAATAAACCAACTACATGTATGAGGCTAATCAATGACATTCTTTCTCCATATATCGATTATTGTGTAATGGTGTACTTGGATGGAATCCTTGTGCTTAGTGAATCTTGGGAATATACATGTGTTTAGCAAGGGGAAACCATCAATAAATATGCAAAAGCTCTCTTGTATCAACAAATCCAACCAAAAGTTTTTTAAATGTAAACATGAAGTTTATTTTACTTTTCCCTATTTTTGATAGCATAAAAATAGGCATCTGATTTACACTCCCTCTATGTGTTTACATTAGAAGTACATTTGAGTCTCATTGACCTACTTTATGGTCAATAATTAGACATTAATAAAATTATCTTATCTTCTTTAAACAATGAGGAATCACCATGGAGACTACTTGTTCAAATAAGTAAAGAATAAAATTATATAAGTAAATAGTAACATTTAAAGAAGTGTGCTACGTTCAAAGAGTACTTCCACCCAAGTGATGTGAGACATGAATTCAACCCTAGTTGCATGCTCTATTGCTTAACAATGAATTGTATCAGTCAAACCGACCAATTTTGACTAGTTTTATTTCAACCACTCTATTTTGAACATATTTTAACCGAAAGGGAAATTGGTCAAAATTGTTTGAATGATCATTTTGACCAAAAATTCTGAAAACTAGTATGAACCAGCTTTTTTCAGATTTTACTTTGATTGGTTGTGATAACACTATTTCAAAAAAAGTTTCATGCATCACACTACTCCATGGTAGCCATGCTCACTGTAGGATATATACTGGATTTCTATCATTTAGAAATGTTTCCCAATTAAGTTTTGAAACAAAAAATTGTTTGCATTGGTATAAGTTGTTAAGAAATGGAAGAATTACTTAATGGAAAAAGAAACATTATGCATTTTGGTCACCAACCATCACAATATCTGCAAGCACAAAACCAAATTTTAGTGAGATAATAGATATAAATTGATGGTATTCCTTTAGCATTCCATTTTGTCATAAAATATGAGAACATAGCGTGAAACAAAGTGGAAGACATGTATGCCACTAAATCATCAAATTTTAACATTCGAAGCCATTATCAAGATTGGTCCATTTTATTATGAAGAGTAGAGTTGTATGAGGATATCTTGTCCATTTGATCATGAAGAGTAGTACAAAGAGTTGTATGAGGAGATCTTGAATTTTTAGACATAGATCAACAAGCTAGTATCCATAAAAGTCGCAAAGAAATTGAACCATCATATTTATATGTTCAAGAGGTATTTCTCTATGATTTAGGGTGCTTTGCATTTTGAAAATAAGGCAACCAAATCCAATTGTTAAGGGTATCTCACAGTTGAAAATACATTTCCACATTTGAAAATATATGTGCATTCTCAAAGCATACATCAATATTTTTCAAGGTATGTTAGTGCATGCACACTTTCTGTTGAAGATAGCAACAAGAAATGCTAAAAATAGAAAATGCTAAAAATAGCACTGCTATAAATAGCAGTTCAGCCAGTGTTGAACTTAGCAACAATGGATGAAAAGTGAAAGTGCTAAAAATAGATTTTTTATAAATAGCATTTCGGGATACCTTCCTATTTTAGTCAGTCCCTAAACTATAATAGGAAGTAAAATTCGAATTTGAACTTAACAACCATTTGAAAATAAATTAATTAATTCACCATGAGTTAATTAGTTGTGAAAAATAAAACATGAAGTTTATGTGAGGACATGCAACAGTTTCTCCATTAATTGAGGAATTTATCCATCAGTTAAAGAGATAAGGATGCGCTCTAATTTGAGTAGTAATTAGTTGGCTCAGTAAATTGAGTCAAGTCCAGTTAGATTGATTTAAACAGTTTGTTTAAGTTAATGTAAGTTCAGTTAGTTAATGCATGCTTGCATATAACTTTGCTCTTCAGATAACTGAATATTCTTTCATACATAACTCATGCATGTTAGTTCAGACAGAGACCCAATTGAGATAAGATGGAGGGACATTGTACTATCAGTTGCTAGGATATTCCTTGGTGAATATTCCTTGCATGCAAAAGGATTTCTTTCCAACAGAATTGCGTTGTTACTTCTTCCTATTTAGTGAGTGTGATGAGGCCAATTCACACATGTGGCTTCACTGGACCCCAAGAAAAAATTCCGCAAATAAATAGGGGCTTAGAGGACTTGAGGAGGATATATACTTGTCTATTCAATCTATGAGCTTCATTGTTTGATTACAGAGAGAGCATGATAGCTTTTGAGCTGATTCCTTTTGTAACTTGGACAAGATTTCCACTTGTATGATAATACAAAGTTGGGGTTTCAGGCTAGTTCTTTCCCTTGGTTATTTCTTCTATGTTATGTGTGATTGATTTCTTCTTATCAGTTATATGTGTTCAATTGATCTTGCTCATATTTGATTAAGCTTCTGCATAATTGTTTGTAGAAGTAGATCAAGTATTTTGCTTTAGTATATTGCATTATCAGGTGATCTATAGGTGGGAATTTCTACATGGTATCAGAGCAAAGGTGATCAAGGAAGAACAGTATACAAGAAGGGAGAAGTTCGAAGTTTGTGATTCCTGAATATAGAAATCGAGTTCTTATCACATCTCTATTTCACCTATGGTGTTTAGTGGTTTAAGACTTGAGTATGCCCTTGATGGCAGCTCGAATTATATAGCCTAGAAGGATCGCATGGAAGCAATATTAGAGGATAACGGTCTAAAGGACTTCATTGATCAAGAAGTCCCCAAGCCGACTGATGCTACTCAATTGGCAGAATGGAAAAAGTGTGTGGCTAGAGCAAGGAGAATCCTTTTGGAGGGAGTTCGAGACCACATAGTCTCGAGTCTCCATGGGAAGGAGACACCATTTTCAATGTGGAAAACATTGAAAGATCTATATTAGAATAATAGCGATTAGAGGAAGCTAGCACTGAAAGACAAGCTTCAGAAGATCAAGTGTGAAAAGGGTGACATGATCTCTACGTATCTGAACAATCTCACCACCTGCAAGGATGAGCTTGGAAGTGTAGGGATTGCGACAATGGATGATGACATGGTGAGTCTTGCACTCCTCAGTCTTCCTAAGAGCTGGCATAGCTACCAAGACTCGGTTAATGGAAGAGAGAAAGTGCCAAATTGGGAACAACTTTGGTTAGATCTGATGCAGGAGGAGATAAGAAGAAGCACCAGAGATGGATCCTCTTCGAAGCAAGATGATGAGGAAAATCTACCCTTAGTGAGTAAGGCAAGGAAGGTGAAAGGGAAGGCATCCCAATCCAAATCCGGTTCTTCCCATGGTGGGAAAAAGTTTGACAAATTGAAAGTACGATGCTTTCATTGTCATGAAGTGGGCCATTATGCTCCTAATTGTCCACCGAAGAAATCCAAGAAGGGTTCCTCAAAGGGATCTGATGGTGAGGCACTAGCCTCACAGTTTGAGCTAGATTTCTCTCTTATCGCATGCATAGTTTCATCCATGATGGGATGTGTTTGGTACCTGTACAATGGAGCCTCATTCCACATGACAGGTGACAAGAATCTCTTCAGTACCCTGGAGGAGAAGGATCTCCAGATGCAGGTCGAGATGCGTGAAGACGGAAAGTATTGTGTCTCAGGTGAAGGTACGGTTGTGTTTTAGAGGGAGCATGGAGCTCCCCTCACCCTGACTGATGTAAAGTATGTACCAGGTCTGAAGAAGAATCTTGTTTCCATTGCTTTGGTAGAAGATAAAGGCTATGATGTAGTCTTTAGCAAAGGAAAGGTATTCCTAAGGCATATCAGCACTGGACAAAGCGAATAGGGATTCGAGTTAAGAATTTCTACAAGCTGGAGGTAGATGAATGTGTTGCTTTGAGTTCCAAAGTAGAGATGGTGTAGAGCCAAGATGTTGGTGAGCTATGGCATAGAAGATTGGGCCACTTGCACCATGGAGCCCTGAAGATCATGCAACAGATTTCTACCGGATTACCCAAGGGAAAACTTGAGCAGACGAGTACATGCAAAGGTTGTACCTTGGGTAAGTATGCGAAATCTTCCTTTCTGGATCAAGATAGTAGAGCTAGAGCAATCCTGGAGCGAGTTCACTCAGATGTTTGTGGACCTTTCTCTACAGCCTCCACCACTAAACAAAGGTACTATGTTATTTTTATTGATGATTTTTCTTGTAAATGCTAGATCTACTTTATGCAAAAGAAGGATTAGACCTTCTTGAGGTTTTGTGAGTTTAAAGCCTTGGCAAAGAAAGAATCAGGAAATAAAATAAAAGCCTTGCGTAGTGACAATGGTGGAGAGTATGTCTCCCAACAGTTTAAAGACTTCTGCGCTGCAGAAGGTATTAAACGGGAATTGATGACACCCCATAACCCGCAGCAGAATGGGGTGGCCAAAAGGAAGAATAGATCAATTGTGGGAGAACCTCGAGCGATGATGCATGACCAAATCCTACCACTGCATTGGTGGGCTGAGGCATGAAATACAAGAGTATACTTGTAGAACAGAAGCTCGCACCGTATACTGGGAATGAAGAAACCTATGGAGGCCTATTCTGCGAAGCAACGTGATGTAAGTCACTTCCAAATATTTGGATCATCAGTTTACTGTCATGTGACCAAAGATGCCAGGAAGAAGCTAGACCCAATAGTTGAGTTGGGAATACTTGTGGGGTACACGGATACACCCCACAACTATCGGGTGTACCTACCTTCCACTTAGAGGACAGTGGTACGGAGGGATATGAAGTTTGACGAGCAGAAAGCCATGCACTTATCACTTGATAGGGAGATCAAGTTGCATGCAGATGAGGAGCTTTCAGTTCCTGAGGAGGAGGAGTCTCAGATTGATGCGGAGCAGCCGCATGCATAGGATCCAGGAGTGGAAACATCCACTCATGCTGAGACTTCCAAAGATGGGCGGAAACGCTCAAGGGAAGCTGACAGGTTGATGTTGGATGCATGGGAGAATGTGGGATAGCCATCTTCTCAGCACAGACAGAGGAGGTCACCATAGCGGTACACTGGCTACATGGCCTTGGTTGGGGAGTGTGTAGATTCTGAGCCCTCTTCATTCGAGGAGGCAGTGTAGAAACTAGTGTGGGTTGATGCAATGGTGGAGGAGTATGACTCCATCATGTGGAACTGTGTTTGGGATGTTGTCCCAAGACCTCAGGACAAGTTAGTGGTGAGTTCAAGATGGCTTTACAAGGTAAAGCAGGCAGTTGATGGTAGTGTTGAGAAACACAGGGCATTGCCTGAGGTTTCTCACAGGTCGAGGGGATTGACTACGATGAGACTTTTGCTCCTGCAGCAAGGTACTCATCAATTAGATCGATATGGGGTGGAAGATCCACTAGATGGATGTGAAGACAACATTCCTCAATAGGACGATTGAGGAGGAGGTGTACATTGAGCAACTAGAAGGTTTCGAAACCTTCGATAGTGAGTCACATGTGTGCAGACTCAAGAGGGCTATGTATGGGCTGAAGCAAGCACCTTGTGGTCGGTACACCAGGATTGATAGTTATTTCACCGTGTTGGGCTTCACTAAGAGTGAAGCAGATGCGAACCTTTACCACATCATGGTAGAAGGTAAGCCATTGACCATTGTACTTTATGTCGATGATCTGATTTTGACAGGTGATGATCAACTGATACAGTCTTGCAAGGAGGACCTTGCAAGAGAGTTCGAGATGAAATACATGGGTCTTATGCACTACTTTATAGGCATGGAGGTGTAGCAAAGAGATGGATATGTTTTTGTATCTCAAGGAAAGTATGCCAATGAGATCCTCAGGTGGTTCCATATGGAGAAGTGCAAACCCACGCAGACTCTTCTAGCTAAGAACTAGAGGAAGGAGTATGCTACTTCAGGTGAGGTAGTAGCTACTATTGTTTATCGGCAACTGGTGGGTTCACTTATGTATCTAGTGAACACGCGACCCAACTTGTGCTTTGCGGTGAACCAGATGAGTCAAGCTATGGTTCAGCCTACCAAGCTGTTTTGGAAGTCAGTGAAGCATGTGTTAAGATACCTCAGAGGCACATCTCAATTTGGATTGTGGTACAGACAGACAGAGGGAGTGAAGCTTCAGGGCTTCACAGATGTGGATTGGGCAGGGAGTCCATCAGATAGGAAGAGCACTTCTGGAGGAATCTTCAAACCTTGTTTAGTTGCAGTTTCCTGGTACAGCAGGAAACAGAGATCAATTGCACTTAGCTCAGTAAAGGCTGAATACATGGCTACTAGCCAGGTTGCATGTGAGGCCATTTGGATGCGGAAGATTCGAGTGGGATTATTTGGTCAGAGGATGGATCCTACAGTGATCTATTGTGATAATTAGAGTTGCATCAAACTCTATGAGAATCCAGTTTTTCATGACAGGTCCAAGCACATTGATATCTGGTATCACCATCTTCGAGACTGTGTGGTCAAGAGGATCATGTTGTTGTTGTATGTTTTGACCGAGGAACATGATGCAGATATTTTGACAAAGGCATTGTCAAAATGCAAGTTCGAGTTCCACAGAGATAGGATTGGGGTTACTGATAATCCCTTTCTTGTTGAGAGGGAGTGTTGAAGATAGCAACAAGAAATGCTAAAAATAGCATTACTATAAATAGCAGTTCAGCTAGTGTTGAACTTAGCAACAATGGATGAAAAGTGAAAGTGCTAAAAATAGCTTTTCTATAAATAGCATTTCGGGATACCTTCCTATTTTGGTTAGTCCCTAAACTATAATAAGAATTAAAATTAGAATTTGAACTTAACAGTTGTTTGAAAATAAATTAATTAATTCACCATGAGTTAATTAGTTGTGAAAAATCAAACATGAAGTCTATGTGAGGACATGCAACAGTTTCTCCATTAATTGAGGAATTTATCCATCAGTTAAAGAGATAAGGACGAGTTCTAATTTGAGTAGTAATAAGTTGGCTCAAGTTAACTGAGTCAAGTACAGTTAGATTGATTTAAATAGCTTGTTTAAATTAATGTAAGTTGAGTTAGTTAATGCATACTTGCATATAATTACTACTCTTTAGATAATTGAATATTTTCTCATACATAACTCATGCATGTCATTCAGACAGAGACCCAGTTGAGATCAGATGGAGGGACAGTGTACTATCAGTTGCTAGGATATTCCTTGGTGTTATTGGGAAAACTAGTGTCCATTCAGAGCTGCTAGTCCCACTAAGACGAGTAGCTATCTTAGAAACAAACATATTAAAGTTGTGTTTTCCTTTATGAGAGATAGATGAGAGAGAAGCAGAGAGCACCAACCTCAGTCTTTCGCTAGTCTCCTTGCTTGTTTCCTCTCTCCTTTGATAGAGCTTTTTCCACTCCTTTCTCACTTGTCCCGCTTCAAAGAACACCTGTAGAGTCAAGGCAGCAAAATACCATCAAAGCATAGAGATCTATAACCATAAATAATGTAGGATCAGATGTACATTAACCATATAAATGCATACACAAAAAAGATTCAGATATATAGAAGCATATGGAGGAAAACTCAAATAACTTTATTGATAGAAGTAGTAGAAGAGAGGAATACAACCAGGTTGTTTGATCCAGCATCATCCTCCTAGCATGAAATCCCTCTTCACCTCATACAAAGCAAGATCACCCAACAATGTCTTCAAAGAGAAACCAACAACACTTCCTTGCAAATTACAAAATTATAGCCTTTGGATCTCTTGGATGAAGGATCCATATATAGATGTTTACAGGAGAGTGAATCAGCTTTTGGGATTTTGATTAGTGTCATTTCACTGATACTTCTGGGTTCCACTTGGAGATTTCAAATCTCTTACTCATCCCTGGGCGAATTCAGAGAGGCAAGTGTCATATGAGCAGTTTCTAGAAGATTCTTTGGGTTTCCACCTAGCAAACTGCTTCTACTATTTGTCTGCTCTTGCTCATCGCACCATACAGAAGGAATTTCCAGTATGCATTGCACCCCCCATGTGTAATAGGTGAGATGCATTGCACCCTATGCATGGAGCAGTATGTATGGTCCTGTTTTGACCAGTTCTGAGTAGTTTTTCATGGAGAACTTCTGGGAGATGATGTAATCAGCTGACCTTGTTCCTTTAGGGTATGAAACAACATTTTTAGGGTTTTAGAAGCCCTTGGTTTATGGACATATGTGATTGGGGTTTCAGTGCTCAAATATGTCTATAACAATTGCCCCCTAAAGCATGAGGTCATAAATCCTTTTGATGTCAGGTGAAATGCTTTATAATGAGGATCCGAGGTTTTTCGAACTGGAAGGTGACCTGTAATAAGATACAACACAATACATTATCTTCATAATATTTTCATGATCTAGATGAGGCTGGAATTCCCATGCTCAGCTTTATAAATTCATATTCATGTACATAAGACAGACAATCGTCTGTGTGGCAGATTGATGATTCTGGTAGAGCCATCATCCTTTAGTTTGGATGATTATCTATGCAGCTGTGATGTACATTTGATGACTGTATTTTCCTGAATATATCGCAGCCTGGATGGATGAAAATAGATCCGGGGTCTTCAAACTCGTTCAATCTTCGCTCGAAGTACAAGTCGATCCATGTGAAAAGATGTTTTGATGTTGAACATGGAAAGACATCCACTGATTACCAGCCAATGATGTAAGTTGTTAACAAGCATGAGAGGAATCACCGATAATGATGATGACCCTGAAGGTACTACAGTATAATTCACGTGGTGTGAATACATGAGTTGATGTCGAACACCATGCAAAATCTTTCGGTCGAAGGCCATTGATGTAAACCTGTCGCTGGAAGTGAGAAACTTGCCATTGAGGCATGCAAGCTTCAAAGTACTGAAAGGGTTGTTCCTAAGTCAACTTCTTAGATAATGAGCTGATGTCGACAAGAAGTGACCCGTCGTAGGAGGGCCTTAATGAATCCCACATCTACGACATGGAACAGAGCAAATGATTTTGTGGAGGTGAAAACGATCTGATGATACAAGGTTCAGGGTGGTGGTCATGAAAAATGGAGTGAAGGTATTGCAGCGGATGAGACGTTAGCTAGGTTGGTGAATTCTCTGAGCGACTTCTCTTGAACATACCGGCAACACTGAAATGGATTGGTAGCATTAACCCCAAGGTGGATGGTACGGTGGACCAATGGTGATATGACCGACGAACAGAATAACCCAACCCGACTCAATCATGGTGACGGAATGAAAGTGTCATGTTCAAGAGTGACCTACTACCATGAAGATATTCAAGTTTTCTTCCCCTTTTTCCCCAGTCATTGTTGACCAGTACCTCTTTATTTTTTTCAAGCTTGAGGAGGATAACATATGCTTGTTCTATAATTTTCCCTTCGGGCAAACCTGTCGCTATGTTTTAACGAGCCTAGCGACAGTGAAAATTGCTCTTGTCTACATGGACAAGTTTGTTTCTATTGTTTTAACGAGTTTAACGACAAAGATAACTCGGTCCTTTTCATTTTTAGAGAGTCTAAAAAGGGATGGAAAGGAAACTCCAGTGGTCCTTTTTTGTAATGTAATTCCTTAAGTCTGAAAAAAGTGTAAAATAATATGAAAGGGATGACTTTTCGATAGTTTTAACGAGCCGAACAAGACAAGTGCTCGATCTTTTTGTGTAATAATCCCTTAGGTCCAAAAATATTAAAATCTAGAGAAGGGATGGCACCTTCAATCGCTTTAACGAGCTGGAGAGGCCAATTGCTTGGCGATCTTTTCATATTTTACGAGTCAGATGAAAAGAGCTTAAAGGAGACTCATTTTTTGAGGAAAGAGTGATGTTTTTGGATAGAACCTGGTTCTAGGTAAGGTTTGGAACTTTTCAATCACGGCAGTGTAAAGAAGGTGGCTAATAGAATCACTCGTCGCAACTGTTCCTCAAAAGGGTAAACAATCAAATGGAGGCGTATGATCGGCTAAAAAAGAGTGGAGGTGATGGTAAGAACACGACCAAGGTTCAAAAGATGATAATTACGTGATTGCAATGGTTATTTACCGAAGGTGGGGTTCATTTTTTAATGAGCTTTAACTCTATGGGAACACTTGCTCATTGATAGGTTTATTTTTTAACGAGCTTGAACTTTGCGTAAAACTGCTCATGGCGAGGTTTATTCTTTAACGAGCTTGAACTTTGTGTAAAACTGCTCTTGGTGAGGTTTATGTTGTAACGATCTTGAACTTTGCATAAAACTGCTTGTGCCAGTCGTATAATAAGGATGTCTCATCAATAGGTTCATTGTTTAGGGAGCTTGCACCATTCGAACGATCAACCTACGAGTTTAAAGAGTTAAGAGCCTATAAACTAAGAAAATAAATGGTCGCTTTTCACTTGCATGCAAAAATGTTTGCATGCCCCCAGGTATAAAGTAGAGTTTCCAAGTCACCATATGGAAGTTCTTGCATTAGCAAGGTTTCTCCATCCGTGTCGCAGAAAAAACACTTCCTTGGCGATGTCCATCGAAATGGATAAAGGTGACTGTTGTCAATTCCACTCACATAACATTTGACGAGGGAATCCTTTTCTAGTCTGATCCATTTTCCTAAACAGACAAGATTGTCAAACTAGTCATATTCCTATGCGAAAACCTACTTTATATCTGGGGTTTTCTTGCCAAAGCAGACTAGGGCGCATGCCTCCTAGGTTTCACTCACAATCACCAAATCACTCGCGATCATCAGGTAGACAGACTGGAGATTGATGAGACATTCCTTGTGCAGAAAGACCAGTTAGGGATGGCATTTGACTAACAGTTGTGTTTGAACCAAGGAATGAAAGCTGGTCAAGTAGGTGGACCACTCTGCCTTCATGTGGAAAACATATCACTCGAAAGAGTGATGAGACGATGGCTCCCATGCTATAAATGTAGTCACTCCCAAGGAGTAGATTGTAATCTAGAGGTCCTTGGACTACCATCATGTTTAGATGAACGGTTTTCCTTCTCAAAGTTATAGGAAAATTTGGAAGGATCCCTAACGGTCGACTGGTTCCTTTGTTGAAGCCTGTCAGATTTTGAATCTCAGGCAAAAGCGATGGCGAACCAAGTGCTTTCCAAGAAGTTGAGGAAAGGATACTCACAGAAGCCCCTTCATCTATAATAGTACCAACCATGATCATTCTGTAAGCTTGTACTATGATTTGGAATGGTACACTAGATGGTAGGCAGGGTCTTCCTAGTCGATTCTAATCAAAGGAGACGACTAGGTTGCTTGGAGGTGGGACTGAATAAACACCCGGATACATCTCTAACAAACTTCCTTCTTGCGGTAAAGGAATGGGTAGATTGTCCCCATGTTCATCGGAGTCTGTGTTTACGAAGAGAATTTGAATGGCGTCATCCTTATTCTCCTTGGTGACAGTATCATCTGAAGGTGGACCTTCTGAAGACAAGATTGGGTCAACTGCCGTCTCGACCTGTTGACTTTGGTCCGATGTAGACTCAGAGGGTTTATCTTCAATGATAGGCACTTCGACCGACAACAAAGGTGTGTCAATCGGATTTTCAACTAGCAATGGACTTGGCAAGAGTTTCTTGTATCTAGGAGGAAGTCGCTGCGGTGATGCAGGATGGTTATCCAAGACTCTTTTAGCTTTGTCTAGGAAGGGACAATGGTGGAGGGCATGATCGCCTTCACACAGTCTACAAGGAAATTTGGATCTTCCTTTTTGTCCATTGACTTCATTTTCACTAGTTGATGGTGTGCTCTCAACATGATCGTCAGCGGTTGAAGACACCGTATTGTGCAAGCAGGGAGACCAGTCCCTCAAGATCCGTGGGATGCAGGGACAATTTCGATGATAGTGTTCTCCCTTGCAAATGACACATGGAGATTTAGGTTTGGAAGGTGTGGTGTGTGTATTTTCACCAGATGATGCATGGTTGCCCCCTTTCACCGTTGGATTGTTCTTCTTCTTCTCCTCCCCCTTCTTCTTCTTCTCAATTACTTGGTTTTTAGTGTTACTAGCTTCACCAAGTG
This sequence comes from Pinus tabuliformis, assembly GCA_031772625.1. Lineage (NCBI taxonomy): Eukaryota > Viridiplantae > Streptophyta > Pinopsida > Pinales > Pinaceae > Pinus > Pinus tabuliformis. The sequence goes on along the minus strand of CM062817.1, from coordinate 522,182,874 downwards.
AAGAGGAAGAAGGAGAGGGAGAAACAAATGAAGTAGAAGGTGGGGGAGCAACTTCATCTGGTTGCTGATTTGATTTCTAAGAAATTGCGGTGTTTTGAACGACGAAGGTCGAGAAAAGCCATACGGGCAGGCCAATTGTGAGTCTTGGAAGGGACAATGTGGCCATGTGTGGAGCACCAACATCCCCCCAAGAGGAGAAGGGACTAGGATTTCCCCCAAGGGGAAATCCTTGATTGGTAGACTCCATTTCTCAACCTAAAGACCAACAAGGTAATAGTGACGTTATTCCAATTATAATAAATTTTATGACGCTTTGACACAACTTGCTTTTTCAATTTTTAAGAGTCGAGAAAAAGCTAAAGATGACTCTAGTCATCTTCAATTTTTAATGAGCCTGAAGTGACAAGTGCTTAGATGGACCTTTTCTTTTAAGGAGTCTGAAAAGGAATGAAGGTGACTACTTTGGAAATCTAGACAGAGAGATTACCAAACCAATCGCAAAACTGCAGAATACTTTTTACGGTACGGCAGTCAATCTTCCCAAATGTTGTGTTCAGTCCATTGCGATCGATAGGGCGGCAGACACGGCTTCCTAAGGATAAGGGATGTAGCCTATTATGGTCTCCCAATATATACTCGACGGTACGTGGGAGCACAAGTCCATATTGGCACTTGTCATCTCAAAGAGGAGGAATCACCCAACCTACGATGAGAGCAATAGTTACCAGGCTTTACGACGCCAGAATGCGTCTCTAGCCTAGACTTCTAAATGTTGTATGTTAGGTTCCAAAGCGTTTTTATGTTCATTGAGGTTTATTTTACAGTTGATATTTCTTAAGAAGTTTGCCTTTAAGGTTCACCTCGTGATGTAGATATACAATTCCTAAATATGCAATCTAAGATGATAAACAGTCATTTATTTTCTTTTTGCAATGAAAATCCTAGCTACTAAAGAAAGAGAAATGAAATTCTTTCAACATAGAGCAGAGAGCACACACTAGATGCACTTTTCCTAAATCAACTTCAGCATGCAGTCTTAATGCAAATGCACATGCATGTATTATTTTTTAGTTTCCTCAATGTTAGAATGACAAAAAGAAAACGAAGTATAGATCTGAACTATCTTCTTTCAAAGCGACAATACTAACAATTTTCTTTTCAAAAAATGAAAGTAAAGCTAAGATGACACTTTGCGATTTTGAATTTAAAATTGCTTTCGACACTTGAAATAATAATGATTCAAATAAAATACAATGCCAAAAGTGTAATCGACTATCTAAAAGAGGAATGCTTTGTGACACTCTTTTTTTTGATTGAAAACGACACTTGCGACACTTTCAAATCAAAAGATGACAGTTCGATTAAGCTACTATTTGCAAAGGAAAACTGTAAATGATGAAAAACACATAAAAAAACATTCACAATTCCTTCTGATGGAGGCTAAATAATTCAAAGGAAAATGGTTTCAACATAGATATATTGATCATAGACAACAAAACCACTAAATAAAGCTGAAGACAATGAAGAAAAAACCAAAATCTGGAGGCAGAAACAGTCTTAGTCAATCATCGCACCTGTAATACAGGGAAACAAGAATGCATCTCACCTGCAACACATGGGAGGTGCGATGCATCTAGGTTGCCAAGAAGAGATAGTGCAATGGTCCAGTGATGAGACTGTGCTTGGTTTTCACTCACAGTTTGTAGCTAATTTCAAGGGTTTAAGCTTAGCTAATGATAGTCAGTAAATACAAAGTATAGGGGCTGATCTAATGAGGTTATTTGAGCTACCACCCAGGCACTTAGGATGTTTGCAAGCTAGATTTTCAGTTCATAAACCAACCTAGAGATTGACTGAAGCAGCGTTGATCTACTTTGTAGTTGCATAGAAAAAGCAGTTTGAAGGCTAGCTGGCTTAACTTCAGGCTTTGTCTGTGGTTTATAAAGCAAACAACAGTAACAAAACAAACAAACTATTCGTTCCCCAGCGAAGTCGCCATTTTTTTATCGGGAAAACTAGTGTCAATTCAGAGCTGCTAGTCCCACTAAGACGGGTAGCTATCTTAGAAACAAATAGAGTAAAGTTACTTGTGTTTTCCTTTATGAGAGATAGATGAGAGAGAAGCATAGAGAACCAACCTCAGTCTTTCACTAGTCTCCTTGCTTGTCTCCTCTCTCCTTTGATAGAGATTTTGCCACTCCTTTCTCGCTTGTCTCGCTTCAAAGAACACCTGTAGAGTTAAGGTAGCAAAATACCATCAAAGCATAGAGATATATAACCATAAATAATGTAGTATCAGATGTACATTAACCATATAAATGCATACACAAACAAGATTCAGAGATACACAAGCATATGGAGGAAAAATTAAATAGCTTTATTGATAGAAGTAGTAGAAGAGAGGATTACAACCAGGCTGTCTGATCCAGCATCATCCTCCCAGCATGAAAGCCCTCTTCACCTCATACAAAGCAAGATCACTCAAAAATGTCTTCAAAGAGAAACCAACAACACTTCCGTGCAAATTACAAAATTCCAGCCTTTGGATCTCTTGGATGAGGGATCCATATATAGATGTTTACAGGAGACTAAGTTAGCTTCTGGTATTTTGATTAGTGTCATTTCACTGATAGTTCTAGGTTCCACTTGGAGATTTCAGATCTTTTACTCATCCCTGGGCGAATTCAAAGAGGCAAGTGTCATATGAGCAGTTTCTAGAAGATTCTTTGGGTTTCCACCTAGCAAACTTCTTCTGCCATTTGTCTGCTCTCGCTCATCGCACCCTACAGAAGGGATTTCCAGTATGCATCACACCCCCCATGTGTAATAAGTGAGATGCATCACACCCTATGCATGGAGCAGTCTGTATGGTCCTGTTTTGACCAGTTTTGAGTAGTTTTTCATGGAGAACTTCTGGGAGATGATGTAATCAGCTGACATTGTTCCTTTAGGGTATGAAACAACACTTTTAGGGTTTTATAAGCCCTTGGTTTATGGACATATGTGATTGGGGTTGCAGTGACCAAATATGTCTATAACACTTGGTGAATATTCCTTGCATGCAGAAGGATTTCTTTCCAAGAGAATTGCGTTGTTACTTCTTCTTGTTCAGTGAGTGTGATGAGGCCAATTCACACATGTGGCTTCATTGGACCCCAAGAAAAATTGTGCAAATAAATAGGGCTTGGAGGACTTAAGGAAGATATATACTTGTCTATTCAATCTATGAGCTTCATTGTTTGATTACAGAGGGAGCAGGATAACTTTTGAGCTAATTCTTTTTGTAACTTGGACAAGATTTCCACTTGTATGATAATACAGAGTTGGGTTTTTAGGCTGGTGCTTTCCCCTAGTTATTTCTTCTGTGTTATGTGTGATTGATTTCTACCTATCAGTTATATGTGTTCAATTGATCTTTCTCATATTCAATTAAGCTTCCGCATAATTGTTTGTAGAAGTAGATCAAGTATTTTGCTTTAGTATATTGTATTATCAGGTGATCTACGGGTGGGAATATCTACACTTTCAAATATAATAAAGCCAAGTTACTCCTTGTTGAGATTGTATACACCAATATCCCTACTTTCTAGGACATATGAGAGAACTACTATAGATTTATTGGGATGGTTTCCAAGGAAAAGCAATAATAAATATTATTTTCTAGTAGTGGTGGATAAATTCAACAAGATGTTTGTTCTCACTCCTTGTAAGAAGACCATCAAAGCCCAAGAGACAGCTGAAAATTTCATTGAGAAGGTATTTAAACAGATACACAACAATTGTCAATACAACACTAGCTCATTTACTGAGAGGGTATAATCACAAGAACTCCAAGGCATGGGATGAAAGCCATATTCAACATGCATACAATGTGAAAGTTCACTCATTTACTCACATGATACCATCTAAAGTTTGTTATGAGTTCATCCCATAATCGTCATTTGACATGGTATATAACAAGCATGCAAGACAAGGAATAACAACCCACAAATAGGAATAAAAGGTTGAAAACTTCATATAAAATAGTAGAAGACAAGTGCTTAAAAATGCCTGAAAACAATTGCAGATGCACAAAATACAAAGAGATGAATGGAAATTATAAGAAAAATCATAAGTTCCACGTTGGAGACATTTGGTTACATTTGACCAAGGAGATAATGCAAGGATAAGGAAAAATCTCAAACCCATATAAGGTATGTTCCATTTGAGAAACTTTCACAAAGAAATACAACAATGTAGCTCAATTTTCCATCCAACTTAAACATCCTTTCAGTTGTGAATGTGGAGTATATGAAACTATATCAACAAAGTTTGTTGGATTAAGAAGAGGTTAGTGAGAAAAAACTATTACCCAAGTTTGAAGACTTGGTCCCTGAAGCACTCAAAGCAACAAAATAAGACATGGTAATACAAAAGAAAATCAAATGTCCAAGAAAAGGAGAAATAGATTTTTCACAACTCCTTAAAGAACTCAAAGGAGTGGAAAAGGACATGGGCATACAAATAAAAATCAGGTCCAAAAAAGGGATAAATTGAGTATTTGTAGATTATATCGAGAGGACAACTTCTAAACAAGAAAAAATATATCCAAAATACAAAACAATAGATCTCTTCCCTTAGCCCATTTTTGGGGCCAAAATCCTCACCTTGGGAGGTATGATTCAAGAAAATCATCTACATGAAGTTTTACTAGATTTTGGGGTTACTTTGAAGGTGTTTACACCATGCTTATGGGTGTTTATGTGATTTTGGGTGCATTCTATGTTGATTACCCTTGATTGTACCATAACATGTATACAATGTACATATTGGAGATATCTTACTCATGGATTGCTATATATTGAGACAATGCTTACATGACACACTTCCAAAGGAGGTTGGTGATATATTTGGCTTGGTGACATCCTTCATGAGACACACACATGAAAGGTTTGGTTGCTTTCTTGGAATAACAACCCATTTGAAGGAAGGATGTTTGGCATCTCAGAGGAGGGCATTGAGACATGTGCAACATACAGACACTTAGTTTATTTCATGGAACCTACTTTTTGACTTGAGAATGCTTAGGTTGTGGAGTGTTCATGTAGGTGTTGTGGACCCAGAGGTAGACATGACTTGAGAAGGAGCATTAGATCATTAAATTTCTTTGGATGAGGAACATTGGACACTTCTTATGGAGCACTCACCTTAGGATCCTTGGTTAATTGGTGTGCATACCATGGAGTTTTCCATGTGTCACTTAGTGTGTTTCATATGTGGACCTATCTCATAATTATTTGTGTATTATCAACATTATTCACTTTTCTATTGTTAATCTCTCTTACCTTTCATATATATAAAAGGAGGGGAAAGTATTTTCACTTGTCTAACTGAACAATACATAAATGCATTAGAGATTAGAAAGCTACATAAAACTTGTTTATTTCTTGTTTCTTCAACATACTTTGCTTTCTTGTCTTGATCGATAAGATTATTATGTTGATCCAAGCTAGATTTAGGGTTATTTTTTTTCCCTAAAATGATGAGGGAAGCTACAATTTTGAAGAAAAACTAAAGGAGAAAAGGGAGCACTTATTTTTGTAGTTCTTTCGAAAGAATACTAGGGTTTTGTATCATTTGAAAGATCTAATACTACTTGCAATTCTTGATGTGGAGAAGATAGTTGGAGATTATCATTTTTTCTCTTATAAACTTTTGTGACACAAGTGTAGGTGCCAAAGAATACTTTTTGGTGTGTATGCTAGCTTATTGTGGCTTTTTGGTGGAACAACCAACTTTGGTTGGGAGTTGGTGGCTAGGGTTTTCTATTTATGGTGGATGCTCAAACTAGGCTCTGGAGAGCATCACTTATAAAAGAATATTCAAAATCGGCTATGTTGCAGGAGTGAAAGGAATATTCAAATTGTATGGTATGTCCATACAAAGTAGTTGGGTTTCCATAGGCAATAGTCTAAAAGGGATTACGAGCCATTTTTTGTTGATAATCAATGAAGTGAGTTATATATGCATGAGCTACATATCACTTCAACATTTACCACTGCTACAAAATAAGCCAGGCCACAATAAAATTAAATCCCACTCATATTCATCAAAACAAGGCAGTTTCAAAAGCATTGATACCATCACAAAGTGGCCAAATGTAATCACCAGAATGAAGAATAACACAAGTGTAGTTGTATGGTTTCATTTTCAAAAGGTACACTCTAGGGTTGGATGCCCCTTATAAAGCTAGTAAGTGACAATGGAATTCATTTTGCTAAAAAAATCATCAAGAAATTAACATACAATTTTAAATAAGTCATCACATTACCAACACACAAATGTTGTGGTTGAAGCAACAATAAAAATCATCTCCAATACTTTAAAGAAATTTTGTGGATTGGATTTAAAAAATAGGGTGTAGTGCCTTCCCACAATTCTCTAGGAAATCCAAACTCCACAATCACTACATGGGCCATTTATTCTTTGAACTGATGTATGGCCAATATATTGTAATCTTGATAAAATATTTAGTCTAATTGTTGCACATAACACTAGTGTCAAGATGCGGTGATAATGATTCTCTTAAATAAAGTTTGCTCAAATTATTAGAAATGGATAAATTCAGATTATGTGTAGATCAATAGAAGTAGGTGAAGAGTGATAGAATGAAGCATGCACATGACAAAAATCTAAAGCATGGAGTGTATTTTTATTTTTGACACCAAGCACAAAAATCATTGGGAAAATTATAGTCCTCATCCCTAGGAAAGTATGTCTTGGTCAAGCTTCAAAATAATGGACCTGCAAAACTACAAACACTGGATGGACAAGAAAAATTGATCCTTGTAGATAAACCTCCAGTAAAACAAATTTAGGGTTGGATGGAAGAAACCATAATTAAATTCTTCCAAAACACCATTGCTCACATCAATAATATAGCATCACCCTATCAAGAAATGACACACTTGGATGGCATGAAGACATGACTTGTTAACTGATTTGGTTTGAAATGATTTTTCACCAGAGCTTGGAGCCCTAATAGGGTAATACAAGTATACTTAGATCATAATGCATTGAATTTGTCAGAAGGGTTAGCATTGAACTTATTTAAATGGACCAAATGATAAGAAGGATTTATTCATGATGGGAACTCCTACACACCTATGATAGGTATATAGGTACATGCCAAGAAATTCGATGTCATCAATCTTCTTTTGAATGAGATGCAAAGGGATGGGTATGAGCCCACTGTTGTAACACACAATTTCCTTATTCATTGTTATGGCCATGCTAACTACATAGGATAGGCTTTGGATATATTTTATGAAATACAAAAGGTAGGGTGCACACCTGATAGGGAATGGCTACTAAAGAGGAGAAATTCATCCACTTGATTTCCATATTTATGACATTAAAAAAATCATTTTAAAATATGGTTATTACCTTATATATATGAAGATATTGGTTCAAGATATTGATCCTATCTTTACTCTTAGTATTTTTATCTCTATTTCAAATCAAATGAACAAGTTTGTTGTTCGTTCTAACCACAAGCTTATTGATTGTTATGATTGGGTCGAGAGAAATGAACAACTCATCCTCATCAAACTAATCAGGATCATCGCAGTCATGTCCCCATAACTAAATATTTCAATAAAATAAAAGTTTTTTCGATTAATTAAAAAAATAATGGTGGCACCATTAAGTATAAAGTTGGAAGCAAAAAGGGTCTTAGAAAACCTACATGGAATCAAACTAGTTAGAGGAGTCAAAAATATGATACTCTTTTCATAATTCATGGACTTTTTCTGTGATAGCATATTGATTATTGGTTTATTGTAATGGACACAAATAATTGTTGAATGTGTGATGGGTAAGAACATTTAAACAAGGAAAAGATAAAATTAAATTTCTACAGCAAAGCCTAGGGAAAAATTACCCTAGGTTGGTAATGAAATTACCCTATTACACTACATTATATGTGTAAAGAAACGGTTGTTTAGGAGGGCTACAATGAATTTTGATGGAGATTTCAAAATTTCCATTAAAAAGGTTGTTTGTAATTCACCTCATTCATACTATATGAACATATCCTGGTCGTTTTTTATTATAATATAGTGTACGTGCAATGTATTTCACTCTTATCATTTTGTCTTTATTGTTGTTGGGTGTAATTTTGAGTTTGCCTTCTATGCACATAATTTAGTTAAGTACTAAGGCATGACATCATACCCATAGAACATGGCATCATGCCAACAATGGATATATTTAAAATCCTACTTCACCTCATTTTCTAGTATTTTTGACATATATATATTTTCTAGACACTTATGATTTTGAGAAAGAAATAGAAACCATTCACACAATTCTCTTTCCATGCATTTGGATATCATTATATCTCTATGGTGTAGAGCTTATCCACCATTCAATTTATCTATTTCATATTTTATCTAATCAACAAATCGATGTTTATGTTCCAAGTTGAATTTGAGCACTCGATCCAATTTTGTCCATTCAAGCATTTAGGATGTTCTTTTTTTCATTCATAGTGTTTGTGTATCTTCGTAATGTTGGAATTTGTAACTAGGTTCGGTATTCATATTATTGTCATTATGATTCAAAAATAATTTTCTTGAAGTCAAAAGAAAAATTGTTTTTGTCATGTGCCATTTGGACAATGAAAAAAAATGAAATTTTAAGTGTAAATTTGTGTCTTCAAGTTGACCAAGGTGGCCCTCCAAGAGTCAATTCAGTTGAGCTTTTAGAGGCGCATTTTTGAACATAGAAACAACTATATATTGGCATATATTCTCCACCATTTGGAAATCCAATCATGACTCTTATGTGGTGAATAAATTAAATGATGTTTCAGGCTATATTCTTTTGTGGAGGATGAGTTTCCTGTGACACCTATCTATGTGGTGATGCAAGTTTCCTATAACATCTGTCTCTTTGATGATGAAAATTTCTTAAGGACATAATTCTCTATGATGATGCGAGTTCAGAAGTATATTCTCCTATGATGATGTGAGTTTTAGAGACATCTAAGAACATGCAAATGGAAGATTGGTTGACTATCTTATAGGGTTGACCCTGCACTTGGATCATTGGTTATTTTGGCTTGGATTTCTCTTATTGACACAGAATTTGTAAGGAAAGCATTGATGGGTTTTACCCTTGTGGGTTTTTCCCTAGCCTCTAACCTAAATTATGGTGTCTATTGTATATTTGTGCATTGCGATCTGCATAATTAAATGTATAATTGATTGATGACATATCTAAAGTAAACTAATGCTAAATAACATATACATAAACAATCACAAGTAATTATCATGTTCATAAATTCTATATTTCAAACGAATTTCAAAAAATAATTGAATGGTGAAAATGCTTTAGTTGATTGTCCCACTAGAGAAATGGCTTATGCCTCCATGATTCCACCAAACTGGACTCAAAGCCAACATATTGAGCGATAATTGTACACATTTTTTAATCACAAATTAGAAGAAAAGACAAAAAATTTCTAAACCATCATCAATGAAATTCCCATTGGATTCCTACTATAATTAGATCATCCTCCTTTTGATATTTATGTTTATTAAGCCCATCTCCTCACTGTTTTCAACCATGGCCAATGGGAAAAGACAATACAATTGCAAACATGATTTTGAATGCCCCATGCACCAATATGTTCATCATTGCTAGATCTATAGAATCCACCAAATTAATTCTTACCATCCTCCTTGATACCTATTTTCCTATCTCCAACTAGAAGAACATGCTCTGAATAGAAATGTTTATGGATAAGCAAACTATCAGTACCCCATGGCTTCATTTTAGCTCAACCATTCAATATAAAGAAACATCTCAATGATCAAGTTCCATTGCAAGGAAAAGTGGTGACACACCCATGAGCATCAGACCCATCCCAACCTACAATCATTAGATCAATTTCTCTTTTGAAGATGTGTAGTTTGAATTTATGCCACATTATGAAGAATCTTGGCCACTAGGGTGCATCTATGGGGAAGATGATTTTATATGTATCAATGGTGATGTTTATGATATTTCAATGATGATCATTGTTAGAGGAAGATAGAACTTCCTAGAAGAATTTAAGAGTAGTTCTTTAATGTTTGGAGTTTGGATTGTAAAGAGTAAGCATAAGCATCGTGGGCCATGGAATTGTAACCTGTTGAGAGAGGAACTTTGCTTTTAAAATCTAAGATTGAAACCAAAGCACAAAGTTTGTGGCAAAATGAAAATAAACTAATTTAAGAAAATGTTTTCCCAACTACAATCATCATATAACTCATGAAATAGCTTCTTTAGAACTCTTCAACTATTTGCATATCCAAAAATGAACCATGGCACAAAGTTTGTCACAAACATGAAAGTTGAAAAATAAAACTAATTTGACTAATACATTTTTGGACCAATTGGATAAGAGAAAGTTCAATTCATCAATTTTTTTTCTAAAAAGTTATTTTTAACAAAACCATACAGTTTTGTGATATAATTTTTTTTAAATGAATTATAAATAGCACATATATATCGTACTTGGCTTGTTCATTTGGAGAATACAACAATCCAATAGGTTTTTACCAAACCATGCATTATTGAAATCTAAATTCATATTTTACAGGTTTTACTCCAAAAGAAAAATCTGACACATATTTGAATTTGATTAGTTTGGAGGGCACATGCTATAAATCATAATCGTTCCATCGGGCGTTCCACAAGCTAAATGAACTATTGCTCCTATACTAGATCCAACTAGACATTGGGTATGTCAGGTTGGAATAAGTAAATTTTTTCTTAGATGTTATATACTAGTTGTATCAGAGGCATTGTCAGATGAAATATAAGTTATCTACGAAAACAACAATGTGCAAAATGTTCCACCAAAAAATTATTTATTGAACACCATTTTTTTCTTGAAACCTAGCCAAAGTGGCATGTGATAAATTCCATATGGTTTTGGTTTATATATCGCCAGTGGGAGGAGGTGGAAGCAGTGACCACTATATTCTAGTTTGAAGATCGATCACGGTGAAATCAGTAGGGTAGCTAATGAACCTGTGTTCATTGGAATTGGATTTGTTTGAAGCATTAATACTTGGGAGTGTACATCTAAGTTGAAGTGTAATATCATTGTGCTGCTAAAAAATAATAGAGATCCAACAAACTAGACCCAGAACTAGACCTTAAATGTTTAAAAAAAATTGTCAATTTACAGCCCAAAAGAATTTCTATAATTTGGATCTAGGTTGTTGTCTCAAGAACTAAAGCTTGCATAAAAATTCCATTGATCTGAATTTAAACAGGAACACAACAAATTACAGATATAAACATAAATACAAAGATGCAACAGAAACAACACTTCATTTCATTAATATCAAACACTGAAATATGCTTACAAATAGAATGGAAATAAGGCTATCTCGGGCGATGGTAGCTTATCTCTGAGAAGCGATGCGGTGGCTACATGCCTATGAATTGTGTTACAATGAAGCTCAAAGGCCTATTATTATTGAGAAACAATGGAAAACCCTAAACATCCAAAAACCTAACCCTAGGAGATGAAGTGCCAAACTATGGGCCCCGTTTAGGTAAATTGGTACATCAACTTCTCGGGGTCGTAACTTTGGCATACGATCTTTGTTTGACGCGCACAATACCTCATTAGAAAGATCTATCCGAGGAATACAAATTTTGAATGACCAACATCGGTCCATAACCCTTGTTGGTCCTAGTTTTCCCAAAAAACATCGTTTAGGGCCTCAAAATGGCTCAAGACGTTTATGACCCGAAAAACTACCAAAAAAAGAAAATTGTGCTGAAAAACTGAAAGAAACAATGGTGGGGGTCCAAATGGAATAGGTGGGTGGCCACCAATATCCACCTTGATCATTCATAGTATTTACACCACATACCACAACTAGTTCGTTGAAGAAATAATGTCAAATAGATCATGTGAAGCATATGAAAATATGGGAAAAGTGGATTTTTTTGCATGAACTCTGGCTATGGGGAAGGTTGGCCTTTTATGAGGCCTTGACAACCTAATTTAGTCCATATACCATATCATTAATTTTATTCCCTATATGGGTATGATTTTCTACGTATCTCTTGAATACTAGAATGTCAATTCCTTAAAATCAATTTGAAACACTAAATGCAGGTTTGTTGCTTTGACACCAGAATATCAGCTTCTACGTCAAACCTAATTTGTATTGAACCTGATTCAATCAAGGGTCTTCCAAAAAAAAAAATGAAGGGATATAGTATTTTCTCATGTGTTTGATGTAGAGGCTTCAAGTGGATGTTCCATCCTCCATTTCAAACAACTAAATACCTCCAGGCTAAGGCTTCTAATGGATGTAAGGGCCTCATTGTGATTTTCACCAAAAAATTATGACTCCTGTGTGATGAAGAAATATAGAGATAAAAATACTTACAAAATTTCTAGCGTATCAAAATACTCACCAGAATTAGTATGAAAATACTCACGAAAATTCTAGGGTATCATTGACATTACATTTTCCCTCTTAGCCTTTCAATGTCTCCTTTAACACAAATCTTGAATGAGTGGGTGGAATGTAGCCTCTTCATATCACAATTGTAGGGGATTGAACACGGAGAACGTACCTCTTCATCTCACGATTGCAGGGGAATGAACACAGAGCAAGGACCTTAGTCCAAGTGGCTTCATCTCACGATTGCAAGGGATCAAACATGAAGCAAGGATCTTAGGTCAGGTGGGTTCTATGGTTAAAAAATTGTCATTGTTCATGTCTCATTGGAGTTGAGTTCGAAACTCGAAGGAAGATGAATTGTGCACCCTTGCCATGCAAAATAAAAGACCTCTTTTACTATATATATATATATATAGATATATATATATATATTATTATACTATATTCACAAATTACACCAAACAATATATCCATATATTAATGCAAGGTAAATTTTTTATACCTTTAAATGAGGTGGATTAGACCTTCTCCCTAATCCATAACAACAAAAGATGGAATTTCATTAATGTGAATTCCATGAAATGTGCACTTATCACATGAGGATGCGGGATATTATATAAATAGTGAAATCTTAACATTTTTCCCATACTCCATTTACCAGGAGGTTGGGTATGATCACTTGAACCTAAAATTCGTTGATATTTATTATGAAAGTTTTATTATGTATATCAAACAGACTCAATATGATCCTTTTAACATTCTACAATGAGCTCAAATGAATTTTTCTCATTCACAATCTTATGAGGTACATAATGCATTGTAATTAGTTCAAAAGTAACCATTAAACTTTCATTTAATCAAGGGGCTTACATATAAGATTCACTACGTATCATGTTTTGATACCTTACGTGATTGAAAACTTCATAGGAAATAAGATGAATATTGTGAAAATGTACTCATTGTGGTTGCAACTATGGTAATGAATTGTGTATTCCATATTGTGTGGAGGAAACTAAACCGGTAATGACAACAACATCATCACCTTTTATTGCATGAATTTAGAAAGTGGCATGCACGTCATCATTCATAGCAATAAAATGGAGAGGCCAAATTTTCCCTTTCAAGTGTTTATGCCTCACCTTTTAATAGATTTCATGATAAAAAATACATCAACAATTCTTACAACAAAAATGAAGATAAAATAGTGTAGTGTGTGTGTGTGTGTGTGTGTGTGTCTCTCTCTCTATATATATATATAACAATGCTTACAACAGAAATGAAGAGAAAATCATGTAGTATAATTTTATTTATACTACATAATTTTATCTTCATTTTTGTTGTAAACATTGTTGACATCAATGCATTATTTATTGAAAACACACACACACACAATGATTTTAGTTGATATTAATAAAACTTGTTTTTCATAAACCACTTCATGTCGATACAAATTCACACCTTTATGATTGTGGTGACCTTTGTGCATGACATCCACATAACTTTCAAATATTAGTGCCCAATAGAATGTTCCAACAATGGAAGCATCTACTAAAAAATTATACAATTCCATAATATATGTAAATTTAAATGGTTCATCTTTAGACATGAAAGGCAAGTTTTCATAATAAATATGGACATGTACACCTACCTTTATGGAAAAATCAATTGGATTTCTGCTATACACCAAAATATCATCCATTTAAATGAATTCATTTCTACCAATCTTAACAAAATGACCATCTCTCAATAAGGGAGTCACATCTAAACATGATCCCTTACAAAACCCTCACCTAGTGACTACAATGTAATGTTTTTAATAATACTCATATGACCCACTCAAAGATAATGATGTTTTTATTTTAGTTAATAAAGGATTGTGCTACATATGCTTGCCACCTTCATCTGCATACACCATATTAACATGCAAAGACATACATGTTATGTGTCTATGCATCATTGGTACCAACAATATAAAGAATTGGATGATTACCACAAGGATCCAACCATGTCAAATCTAGGTTTCTCATTTGGGACTCATCAGAGTCATCGATAAAATGATCTATTTTAATCCATTTCTTCCTTTAAAACTAACATTTGTATCAAAGTTTGAAACATTTCCTTTCACATGTTGCATTGCTAAATGACATCGAAGTTAAGGTATTTTAATGTCATTAGTTTGGATTTAAACATCATCACTTATAGATGCATCATTGCCAGTTCAATATTGTTTTTAATTAATTTTAGACAATTGTCATGACCTTGGTCATTGCATAGGTAATTGTCAATTGAGTTTTAGTCTTTTCCAATCTAATGTTACCTTTAGAAAGTATTTAGAAAGTTTCATACACAAATTTTGGTGTGAAGGATTTTTTGTTCTTTATGTGGCAACATATTAGTGTTGAAAATGTAGCAAGAAAATCTCAGTTTGACTTTTCCCTGGTCAAACTAGAGAAAATTAGAATTTCTACATCAGCAAACAACTTGGATGATGTTAACTTGTGTGACATGGCTTGTGTCACTACTCAGTAAATTCGAGTTGGAGGAGTTAGAGTTCAGTTCTGCATGTTTGATTGCTAATTTGTAGAAATCTATTTCAGTTAATTTGAGTTATTGTCAGATTAATTAGTACTAATTGTCAGAAGAACTAGTGGAGGTCAAGTTGTGGAAGTGGAACTTAAACCACACTTAGTGATCAACCAATTAACTGATCAACCAAAAATAATTGTTGCATGCAGAGAATTCAAGTTACCCAGTTGAGATGGAGATTCCAAGGAAGTGTACTATCAGTTGTAGCATATTCCAATGTGTACAAGTGGTGCATGTAGTCAGAGGAAGGCCCTAAGGAAATTACACAATTCCATGGTGGGAAATTCATAAAAAATAGGGGCAATTTATCAAGGGAAAAACACAAGGAAATAAGAGTATGGAGGGCTTGAAAATTGGTTAAGTCTTGGACAGAATCAGTCAGTCATGTAAAGGGATAGACTATACACTTGCAGGGTGTGCTTAGGCTTGAGAAATCATATATATTTAATCTCTGTTCTCTTATTAATGCAATATATATATATAGTAAGGGGTTTTGATTAGTTTCTTTCCCCTACATAAATCTCTATGCATGTGTGATATTTCCTTTTGCATGTCTATGATTTTTGTTCTATATGGTGAATTAACTTCCATGGATTAATAGCGTAGCTTCATGTCTTGTGATTCAGAAAATTTCATGAGCGGTATTGAATCTAGACATTACTTTATACATGGTATCAGAGCTGGAATCACTATAGAGTAGATATTTTGAAGTTGTCATTGCAAGAGGTTCAAATTTAAAGATTTGTATTGCAGGTTTTCTTCGGGACTGAGAAGATGGCTTTCAATGGACTCAGGCTCGGGTATGCCTTGGAAGACACCTCAAACTTTGTTGCATGGAGGAAAATATTGGATGATAATGGGTTGTTATAATACATCAAGAAAAATGTAGCAAAACCCCAAGCATCCGATGCCTGGAATATTTCTTAATGGAAGAAAGATGTGGCTAAAGTGAGGAGAATCATACTAGAAGGAGTACGAGATCATAATGTCTCGAATCTCCACAAAAAATAGACTTTGTTTGTGAAGTGGAAAACATCGATAGAATTGTTTGAGAATAATAGTGAATACAGGAAGTTGGCACTCAAGTACAAGCTTCAAAGTATCAATATGTAGAAGAATTAGACAATTCTACAGTATTTGAGCAGGTTTACACAGTGTCATGATGAACTTGGATGTGTTGACATTAATGTACCTAAATAATACTTGGTAGCTCTAGCATTTTTTGGCCTTCCCAAGATATGGCATAGCTATTAAGATTCGGTAAATGGTAGGGAGAAAATACCAATTTGGGAGTGCTTATGGTCTGATCTAGTGCAGGAGGACATAAAGCAGAATACCAAAGATGAGACTTCATCCAAGGGAGAGGATGAGGAGAAATATGCCTTGGTTGGAAAAGAAAATAAATGGAAAGGGAATAAATGTCAATCCAAAACAGAATCTAGTCAAGGGGGAAAGAACAAAGAATTTTCCAAAATCAAGTGCTTTCACTATTGTTATAGACATTTTTGGGCACTGCAACCCCAATCATACATTTCCATAAACCAAGGGCTCCAAAGTCCCTAAAAGTGTTGTTTCATACCCTAAAGGAACAAGGTCAACTAATTACATCATCTCCCAGAAGTTCTCCACAGAAAACTGCTTAGAACTGGTCAAAGCTGGACCATACAGACTGCCCAATGCAAAGGGTGCAATGCATCCCACCTGCTTAGTGAAAAAGGGTGTGATGCATACTAAAAATCCCTTCTGTAGGGTGCGATGGACGAGAGTAGACAAATGGCAGAGACAGTTTGCAAGGTGGATCGTCATGGAATCTTCCAGAAACTTCTCCTATGACACTTGCCTCCCTGAATTCGCCCAGGGATGAGTAATACATCATCAATCTCCAAGTGGAATCAAGAACTATCAGAGAGAGGACAGTAATCAAAATCCCAAAAGCGGAATCACCCCCCCTGCAATCATCTATATATGGATCCCTCATCCCAGAGATCTAGAGGCTAGAATTTTGTATCTTGTAAGGAAGTGTTGTTGGTTTCTTGGTGGAATATCATAGTGTTTGGTGATCTAAGCTTTTCATGAGGTGAAAGAAGGGCTTTCATGCTGGAGGATGATGCTGGGTCAGAACAATTGGTTGTAATCCTCTTTACTATTCTTGATATTAATAAAGCTATTCAAGTTTTCCTCCACATTCTTGTATGTTTGATGATATATGCATTTGTGTGGTCAATATATATCTGGTCCTATATTGTTTATGATTGTAGATCTTTGTTCTTCGATAGTATTATGCTACTTTGATTCCACAGGTGCTCTTTGAAGCTGGGTAGACGAAGGAGAAGCGGCAAGGATCTGTCAGAAGGGAGAGGAACCGAGCAAGGAACCAAGCGCAAGACTGAGGTTGGTGTCCTTCATTCCCCTCTTATCTACTTCTCATAAAGGAAAACGAAAGTAGTTTTAGTTTGTTTGTTTCTAAGATAGCTACCAGTCTTAGTGGGACTAGCAGCTCCGAGTGGACACTAGATTTCCTGATAACAACTGTCATGAATTCGGGCACTATGACACAAAATGTACACATAAGAAAGAAAAAAATAATACCTTAGGAGGAGCAGCGGGTGAATCTTTGGATTCATAGTTCAAGCTTGATTTTACTCTCATTGCATCCATGGCTAGCACAATGATGGGAAGTGTGTGGTACCTTGATAGCAATGCCTCATTCTATAAGACGGGGAATACAATTTTTTCAGTGATTTGGAGGAGAAGGATCTCCATATGCACATAGATATGGGAGATGATGGAAGATACAATGTGACCAGGATTGGTATAGTCACCTTTTAGAGGGAGTCGAGCTACCCTCTCAAACTCAAGGATGTGATGTTTGTTCCTGGTCTAAAGAAGAATCTTGTCTCGATTGCAATTTCAGAAGATTGTGGTTACAATGTGATCTTCAACAAAGAAAATGAATTCCTAAGACACATTGCCATGGGACACGTGAAGTAGATCAGGGCTACTGTGAAGAACCTCTACAAGCTAGATATGGAGGGTTTTGTTTAATTGAGCACAAAGGCGAAGAAGGTGCAAAGCCACAATGTCAATGAACTTTGGCATAGAAGACTTGTCCATTTGCATCATGGCACTTTGAAGATCATGAAATAGATTAGCACATGCCTCCCCAAAGGAGCACTAGAGAAGTAACACACATGAAATGGGTTTACCTTGGGGAAGTTCACAAAAGCCACTTTCCATGATCGGGACAACATAGCACATGCAGTCCTTGAAAGGATCCACTTTGATGTTTGTGGACCTTTCTCGACAGCTTCCACTGCTAGGCACAAGTATTTTTTCATATTTATTGATGATAATCGCAGAAGTGTTGGATATTCTTCATGCGGAAGAAGGATGTGATTTTCTCCAAGTTCTTAGAGTTAAAGGCACAGGTGGAGAAACAAACGAGCAAGAAGGTGAAGGCTATCAAGAGCGATAATGGAGGTGAGTACATGTTGAATGAGTTCAAAAATTTATGTGCAAAAGAAGGCATTCAATGATATTTGACAACACCCCCATAACCCACAACATAATGGGGTGGCTGAGAGGAAGAATCGAAGCATTGTGGGAGTAGCATGAGCAATGTTGCATGACCAAAGCATGCCTTTTCACTTGTGGGATGAAGCATGCAATACAATGGTCTATTTTCAGAATATGATTCCTCATCGGATTCTTGGCATGATCACAACAAAGGAGGCTTTCTCGAGGAGGAAGCCAGATGTGCCACACTTCAAGATTTTTGAAGCATTTTTCTATTTCCATGTCTCGGAAGAATCAAGGAAGAAGATAAAGCTAACATCAAATTTGGGGATATTTGTGGGTGACAAAAAAACTCCCCACAACTGCCATGTGTATTTTGCATCCCTCAAAATGACAGTTGTGCGACAGGATTTCAAATTTGATGAATACAAAGGCATGCGGTGCTCTCTTGAGAGGTAGCTTTAGATCCCACTAGAGGAGGAGCTTTTAGCTCCAAAGGAGGAGACTTAGAATGTTGTGGACAAGCCACAAGTTGAGGAGTAGAGAGTGGAGACAACCAATGAAGCAGAAACATCCATAAACGGAAAGAAGAGAACCAGATATGCTCAGAGATTTGTGCAGGATGCGAGGATGTGAGGGATAATGTGGGTGCTCCTTCAACTCAGCACAGGCAGAGAAGGTCACCATAATGGTACACTGTCTACATGGCTCTAATGACTAAGCTAGTAGAGGCTAAACCATATTATTTCGAGGAATCAGTAGGGAAACCTATATGGGTTGATGCAATGGTGGAGTATGAATCCACTGTGAATAACAATGTTTGGGAAGTGGTCCCAAGACCAGAAAACAAATCAGTTATGGGTTAGAGATGGATATTCTAGGTGAAGTAGGAAACATATGAAAGCATAGAAAAGGACAAGGCTATATTTGTAGCAAAAGGGTACTCTTTGGTGGAGGGGATTGACTATGAGGAGACCTTTGCTCCTGTAGCAAGTTACTTATCTATCAAATTAATCCTTTCTTTGGCTGCATATATGGGGTGGAATATCCACCAGATGGATGTGAAAACTGCATTCCTTAATGGAGTTATTGAGGAGGAGGTGTATATCAAGAAACCAAAAGGCTTTGAGACTTTTGATCGAGAGTCTCATATGTGCAGACTCAAGTGATAATTTTATGGTCACAAGAAGAACCGTGTGCTTGGTACACAAAGATCGATAGCCATCTCACTGATTTAGGCTTCACTAAAATTGAAGCAGATGCAAACATCTATCATATTTTGGTAGAAGGTAAATTTTTTATTATTGTTTTATATGTTGATGACTTGATCCTAATTGGTGATGAGAAGTTGATCCTATCTTGCAAGGAAGACCTTGCAAGATAGTTCAAGATGAAGGACATGGATCTCATGCACTACTTCCTTGGATTAGAAGTATGGAAAGGTGATGGGGAATTGTTTATCTCTCAGGGAAAGTATGTCAATGAGATACTTTAGAAGTTCCACATGGACAGGTGTAAACCCATGGAGACTCCTCTAGAGACCAACTGGAGGAAAGAGGATGCCACTTCAGGTGAGGAAGTGGATGTGACTATTTACCGGAAATTGGTGGGTTCACTCATGTATCTTGTGAACACATGACCAAACATGTGCTTTGCAGTCAACCAACTGAGTCAAGCTATGGTTAGGCCAACCAAACAGTTTTGGAGAGAAGTTAGGCATATTCTATGGTACCTCAGAGGAACTACCCAGTTTGGTACCTCAGAGGAACTACCCAGTTTGGACTATGGTACAGATGGACAGAGGAAGTGAAGTTGTGTGGCTTCACTGATGTAGATTGGACAGGAAGTCCATCAAACTGGAAGAGTACAGAAGGTGGAATTTTCAATGTTGGGTCTGCAACGGTTTCTTGGTATAGAAGGAAGCAGAGATCAATGGCACTCAACTCAGTAGAAGTAGAATACATGGTTGCAAGTCAAGCAACATGTGAGGGGATCTAGATGAGAAAGATACTTTTGGGCTTGTTTGGTCAGATGATGGATCCTATTGAGATTTACTGTGATAATCAGAGTTTCATAAGACTCTCTGAGAATCCTATTTTTCACAATCGATCCAAGCATATTGATATTTAGTATAATCATCTACAGTATTGTGTGCAGAGGCGGATTATGTTTTTGCAGTACATTCCGACAAAGGAATAATATGTTAATATTTTAACAAAGACCTTGTCAAGAGGGAATCTTGAGCTCCACAGGTGCAGGATAGGGGTGGTTGATAATCCCTTTCTTTCTGAGAGGGATTGTTGAAAATGCTACAAGAAAATATCAGTTTTACTTTACCTTGATCAAACTAGAGAAGATTCGAATCTCCACATCAACTGACAACTTGGATGATGTTAACTTGTGTGACATGGCTTGTATCACCCAGTTTACTCAGTAAATTTAAGTTGGAAGAGTTAGAGTTAAGTTTTGCATGTTTGATTTCTAATTTGTAGCAATCTATTTCAACTAATTTGAGTTATTATCAGTTTAACTAGTTCTAACTATCATAAGAACTAGTGGAGCTCAAGTTGTGGAAGTGGAACTTCAACCACACTCAGTGATAAACCAGTTAACTAATCAATCAACGCAAAATAATTGTTTTATGCAGAGAATTCGAGTTACCTAGTTGAGATGGATATTCCAAGGTAGTGTACTATTAGTTGTAGCATATTCCAATGTGTACAACTGGTGCATGCAGTCAAAGGAAGGAGCTAAGGAAATTGCAAAATTTCATGGTGGGAAATTCCTAAAAATAGGGGAAATTTCTCAAGGAAATTGGAGCTTGGTGGGCACGAAATTTGGCTAAGCGTTGGCCAGAGTCATTCAATCAGGCATAGGGATAGACTATGCACTTGTAGGGTGTGCTTAGGCTTGAGCAAGCATATGTATTTCATCTCTATTCTCTGATTAATTCAATATAGATAGTAAGGGTTTTTGAGAAGTTGTTTTCCCCTATATAAATATTTGTGCATGTGTGATATTTCATTTTGCATGTCTATGATTCTTGTTGTAGATGGTGAATTAATTTCTGAAAATCTATAAAGTAGCTTCATGTTGTCATTTATCAAATTTCATGAGAAATATTGAATCTACACATTAATTTCTAAAATTAGGTTTTATGATTTTCTGTGAGTCGTATTTGAGTCTAGAAACCCTATCACACTGGAAATGCATGCATCTACTATATCCATGCCAAATTTTAATGTGTATGAGAAAAACTTGAAAAAAAATCAACATTGGCCCCATTCACAGGTCACTATGTGCAGGGTTAATTAATTAGAGCATAATTTTTGCCACTAATTATTAGAAAATTTTAAGCGGTGGATTTGTTCTTAGTTAGGGTAGGCCCACAATTGGAAAATAATAATAAATAATTTCATATCCTTCATATTTATGTTATAATTTTGTCGTTTTATTTTTGAATTCTTTCTATGAGTCAAATTTGACTCTCAAAACCCTCCCATACCACCAATGCATGCATTTATCATATCCATGTCAAATTTTAGTGCATACAAGCACAAACTGAAAAAATTTCAACGTTGGCCCCATTCATAAGTCACATCATGGCGAGCTCAAGAGACTTATGTGTCCCTATCAAAATTGATTCACTAAAACTTACAGATAATATAGAGAATGCAAAACAATAAAGTATACAACCAAATTAACACTTTCATATTTAACAAATCTCTGCAAATACCTCTTTCTCCTTGTCACGATGAAGCACAATGGTGAAATCTAGGTGATCTCCCTTGATTTTTGAATTATTTTTGTGAGTTGTATTTGAGTCTACAAACCCTCCTACACCATCAATGCATGCATCTACTATATTCATGTCAAATTTCAGTGTGTACGAAAAAATATTGAAGATAAATTCAAAGTTGGCCCCATTCAGAGGTCACTATGTTCGGGGCCAATTAATTAGATCATAATTTTTGCCACTAATTATTATTAAAATTTAAGCGTTGGATTGGTCCTTAGTCAAGATAGGCCCACAAATGGAAAATAGTAATAAATAATTTGATCTCCTTCATATTTATGTTATAATTTTGGCGTTTTATTGTTGAATTATTTCTGTGAGTCGTATTTGAGTCTCGAAACCATCCCATACCATCAATGCATGCATCTACCATATACATGTCAAATTTTAGTGCATTTGAGCACAAATTGAAAAAATTTCAACATTGGCCCCATTCACAGTGATGAGCCCCAGTATTGCAACAATAATGTTACGACTCTTGAGGCTATCAACTTAAATTATCAACTCAGGGTTCATACAAACTTAAGAGGGGTCAGCACTGTATGTGCAACAAACACCTTTGTCTTCCTAGTCCAACTCCCTTTGATGCAAGTGAAAGAAGGAAATGAAAGAAATTCAAATGTACAAATATCTAAGTAAGCCACCAATCCTAAGTTGCAAAAAGTAAATAACAATAAGGAAATCTATTCTACTTGGAAAGTAAATGGAAGGAGAGAAATCTATTCTATTTGCAAACATGTAAAGCATAATGACAACTAAGCAAATGTTATCTCTCTTGCTAGGAACTAAATGACATTTAAAGGAGATATATTGTATTTTTCAGGAAAGGAAATTCCTAGAGTACTATTGCAAAATGGAAATCACACTTTGCATAAAGTACATTGCGGAAAAGAAATCTAGACTAATTTGTAGAAACCAACACTCAAGAAGTAAGACATATAAGAAATAAATTACAGCCTAACCAATCCTCATATCAACCAAAGTGGCCTCGGAGCCTTCATAGGCTATAAATCTACTTCTACCATGAATTTTAAGTGAATTAGGAAAAACAAATCTCGAAAACAAATTGCTACAGGTTTGCTACAAGAGTGACAAGATTTCTACAGGAGTAAGATAACTTGTCGAATGCCCAATAAAATCATATGAAAATGATATGGGAAAAATTTGGTTATTAATTAGGATGTCCCAGGATTCCATTCCAAGTGGAATCACTCAAAAATATCCTTGTTAACATATGCTAAAAAATAGCAGAAAAATACTACTCTAAAAACCAGAAATTCAAGAATTAGTGAGCTAGTTAACCTGTCAAATGTCTAACCTAATCAATTGAAAATGATATGGGATAAAAAAAAATTATTAACTTGAATTTTTTTATGACCCAATATAATTGGAATCAACTCAAATGAAGCTCATTAACATGTTATAAAAAATAGCAGAAAAATACTATCCAAAATTCTAGCTTTATGAACTAGTAAACCAATCCAAGTAGCTCAATGATGAATATGAATTTTAAAATATTTTCTAAGGATTCATCATGCTTTTGAATCTATAAATAACCTACAAAACAAATCACTTCAATCATTTAACCTATATGACCTACAACAAAAGAAACATGAATAGTAAATGCAGAAATAAGAGATGTAAGTGAAAAAGGCATTTAAAGGAAATAAAGAAATTGTATAAAAGGGATTTGAGGCTCCTAGGATGGCCAAGCCCAAGGAAACTTAGATTCCTATGAAGGAAACTAATCTTTAGAAGTTAAAAATGACACCAAATTTCATTATTTGAATTAATCCAAGTACATCCCTGCTAGAAATGAAAGTGGAGTTGTTAAACAACACGTTTTCTCCACAAGAAGACTAATAAATACATGCCCCTAGAGAAAAATTTGAATTGGTACTTGTACAAAGTGATGAGGAAGCATTCTGCTCGAAAGGAGACAAATTTCCCCTCCAAAATATCTCAAAAAGTGGATCTAGTTCCCAACACTAGGAATTTGCATTAAATGACAAGGAGCACATTCCTAGATTTTCTCAATCAGTGGAGCTCCAGAATTTATCAATAATTTCATGATAATTTGTTCATTTTTTATCCAATATTGATCCTCCTTTAGTAGGGAGAAAGTCCATATATTATCTCCTCCTCTAAATCTTCATAATCTTCCCAATATTCTCACAATATTCTACAAAAATATATAATATTAGGTACAAATATGTAATTATCTGTAAACCATCCTAATGAACATATTAAAGTTAAAAATATGTCATCTAATGCAAAAAGAGAGGTTTAATGTTCTTAAGGATGGTAAAATGGGCCTTAATTTATGTCTAATTTGGAGGTCGATCACATAGTTCATACCATGGTGAGCTCAAGAGACTTTTGCTGCCCTCTCGATATCAATTCATTAAAACTTGTAGATAATAGAGAGAATGCAAAACAATAAAATATATAATCAACTAATAACACTTTCTTCTTTCCCAGTTAAAAGATGTTTTTTAGTAGTGTGATATCTATGGTTCTTTGAGAGGAAGTGCCTATACTCATAAAACATCTTCTTTCCTAAACTTGTTGAATGATGAAATTTCATCTTAGGACCTCAAACTGGACATGCAAATTTACCTTTTGTTTGAAGGCTTGCAAGAGATGGATTAACGTCAATTAATATAAATGAAGGTATTATTTAAAAAACATGCATGATATGGTATAATTGAAATAATTACATACTATTAAAGTGCAATGGAACGTTACATACCACAAAAATTTGTTAGTCCTGGGGCATCATGAATTGTACATGCAAGAATTCCATGGAATTGGAATTGCCTTTGCCCTATTGGTTTACAGATGGCATACATAGTGATTCTGGCCCATAACTTCATTAACTTGTCGATAAGAGACTCAATATATACATTCATATTTTTAACTTCATACTTCCCTAATTGTTTCAAATTACATATAATTACTACTATGATATGTACATATGAATAAATAAATAAATATAACATATTATGCGACAAACAAGACAAATGAAAATGTTACAATATTTAAAAATTTAATTTGAACATATCCCTAGAACAATCATTGTCAACATAATGTGCCTCCTCTTTATTGACATACAAGGAGGAAGGTTATTATTGATAACAAAAATTGGCCACACTGAGTAAATAGACCTAAGATCTCCAAATGGATTAACACCATCAGCTGCCAATGAAAACCTAAAATTACGAGGTTCATCTTTAAAATGTGGAAATTTTTCCTCGATTTCCATACATGCATAACAATTTGCAAGCATTCAAATAAAACTATCTCCACTTATCCTCTGTGCATGCTAATCCATAAACTGCGCTATGCTTTGATATTTGAACAATTGTTGCGAATATGGAATTATGGGAATATGACGAAGAACCTTTGATGCACCTATTTTGTTATTTGATCGATTCAATATCTATTGTTGTCACATTTCAGGAAATTTGTTTTCGATGGATGTTGTCCATAATATATAATATGATCATTAAGACATGCATCTATATCTTGATACTCCATTCCAATCTCTTTAGTAATGGCATATAAATTTTGGTATGTGCAAGGTAACTTATTTGACGATGGTAATAGAAATTCACCTAACAATTTAGTGCAACATAAAAAATCACTAATTAGTATAAAGAATATTAATTATAAATATTGCATTCTTATTTTACACATTAATTAACACAACAAAAAGGGAAAAAAGAATCAACCTTTCATGTGATGAAACATATTATATTATACTTTAGGATATGTTTCATACAAGTGTTTGAAAAACAAATAAAAACCTTTAAGTTCACCAACAATAATGTAGCAGAGAGAATATTTTCTCTTGAACCTTCATAAAGTGGTGTCGTTGCCTTTTTTAGCATAGGTTCATCATCACATACAACGTCATTTTTCTCATTATCGTCAAACAAGTCTTGGATCAATTCATTTGTCCCATCATCTTGAACTGTGTTATTATTGTCATCTTCATCCATGAGATCATTATCTTGATCTTCAATATTCGCTCCATGTTCCTCAACTTGTAGAAAAATATTCCTAGTACTACTACTTGGCGTATTCAAATCATAGTACCTAGGGGGCCACCTTGAATTTATAATAATTACAAAAAATCACGTGAAATTATTCTGCAGAACAAATATATTAACAATAAAAAAAAAGTTACAAATACAATTAATATAAAGAAAATATATATAATGATTCACAAAAAACATACCACCAGATGATATTTGTTCCCCCTTCAATGTGTCCATTCTTCCTACAATGTCTATCAATTGTTTCATATGAAATTATTCGTGGACCTCTACACCCGAAAATCTTGCAAGGGAAATAACTCTTCCCATCATTGACCCCTGGTTGATTAGTTCCCCATCTAATATTTTTTACATTCCTCCTAGAAACAAAAAAAAATCATATAAAACAAAATCTACTTTTCGCTCACGAAAAATACCTTATAACCTTTTAAAATTATTGTAGTTATAACAAATATGTCGCAACATCTCTTACATGCAAAATATTTATATATTTATTTTTCATCAAAATTATGGCGTTAGATGACTAGTTAAAGTAAAAAATGAACAATCAAACAAACAATTAAATTATCATTGGAATATTGACTTGATATATATTTTTGTCAAACTTCCGAAGTGAGATGGAACGTTGATATAGTCGTCAGGAGAAAAATTCCATCTCTAGAAATATTCGTTGAAATTCTGATGACCTAGAAATTGACCATTGGAATTCGGACTCCCTAGAAATAGGAAAATATATATATCAATATCTATATAAATATTGATATATAGATATGGGCCTTAGGACAAGTGGGTTCTACTACTAAAAATTTGTCTCCATTTGAGTCTCATCGGAGTTGAGTTTAAAGCTCGAAGGAAGATGAGTTGTGCCTTGGCATGCAAAATCAAAGAAATATGTGTGTGTGTGTGTGTATAACCGTTGAAAATCTAACGACCTGGAAATTTGTCCTTCTAAATTCCGATGAACATGAAGACTTTACATAAATAAAATTTTTAAAAAATGACATTTTTCTTGACCTTTACGACATTATGGACCATACCATCAGAATATGTCATTAGAATTTAGTCCTATATTTAGTAGTGATAGGTGGCATGAGTATATTTTTGGTTTATCATAGTTGGCAGGCCATGCAACTTCTCAATTCTTTGGACCTGGAGGAACTTCTCTGAGCCACTTTGGAGGCTGAAGCTAAATACATGAATTTACTAGTTAAATAAGGTTTACTAAATAGATTGATCAGAGTATTAGTTGTTGGAACCAGGTACACTATTGAGGGGGGGGTGAATCAGTAGTGATAACAATCACACAACTTTAAAACTCTTTCTCCAATATATTAATCAATCCATAACTTAACAAAGAAGCAATAGATCTGAACATGCAAATTCAACAAGAATCATCACATGAGAGCCATAACATATGAATAAAACATGCACAATGAGACACAAATCATCACATCACATAGGAACATAGGATATCTGGTGGAAAACCACCTCTGGGTCAAAAACCACCCTTGCTTATGTTGTGCTTCTCAATATACTTTATTATATGTCAAGAAAACCATTACATTGAGAATACAAATGGCTCTAAAAGGAACTATGATCTCCATCACATGACTCTATGGACCACCATCCACTAGAAGCCTCCATGACCAATGAGCCTCGCCCAACTCCTATTGGACTTATGAAGAAATATGTTCTCAATACTTTTTTTTTTAGCCCCCACTCCACTTCTCTATGTGGTTCACATTTCATGCATTTTCAAAATGAAACCCTTGAGTTTCTCAACATGAACATCACAACAACAATATCTTCATAGCACATAATAAAAAACTCTCAATAAAACGCTTTCTACTCAAACAAAACATCAATCATTGGACCATCAACAACTCTACAAATACATTAGCTGGAAATCAACGTAATACATAGTTCTCTCTCTCATCCATACACCATCCTCAACTCACACTGCCACAATGCATTAGCTGCTAGATGCAAAAATTCAATCATACAATCTAGAATAGCCATATAAAACATGAAACACTACTACAACCATGTATGTTAATTCTTTTCCCCTACAAACACAAATAAATCATTAATATAACCAAGGAGCTATTCTCTCCTCATCTCATCTACCATAAAGCTCTAAAACTCTGCAATAGTAACATGCTCTAAACTTTTCTCAGCTATCAATCTCTGATCAACACATTCTGGCTCATATTTGTCTATGTTACAGTTGCTGCAAATTTTATCATTACCATCAAATCAAACCATGCCACTCAATCACCAATGTTGACCTCTCCATGCATCTTCATATAATTTTAACACTATCATTTGCCTCTGAATATTCTTATGTTGTAGGAAGTCGACCTCTTGGCTCTACACAAACCTCAACTCTCCAATATGTGCATTGTGTAACCCAAAAAATATAGAGTTTCTCATATATTTAAATAATTTCTCCATATTCTCCATTATTCACTTGATCAATGTGTTCACACTTCAAACCCTTGTTTCTGTTGTTAATTAATTCAATAGAATCTTCTTCATGAAATTACAAGTAATTACTTTGGAGTAT
Organism: Pinus tabuliformis; assembly: GCA_031772625.1. Classification (NCBI taxonomy): domain Eukaryota; kingdom Viridiplantae; phylum Streptophyta; class Pinopsida; order Pinales; family Pinaceae; genus Pinus; species Pinus tabuliformis. The sequence continues at coordinate 522,153,888 of CM062817.1, read as the reverse complement.
ATTCGTGAAATAACTCAGATGTGTGAGGAACTTGAAGGAATTTCCAGTTAAAACCATAATAGAATGCACAATTCTCCTGAGTTTGGGTTTTAACCACATGGATAAGCCTTGTTACACGAATTTTGAGCCCTTAGACTACATGCACAATCTTTGCTCCATGCGGTTGGGGCAGAAGATGGCCAAAACCCAAAAATTTGAGCTCAGAACTGCCAACTGGAGGAATTTCCAGTTAAAACCATAACCACACTCACAATTCTATTGATTTTGGGTTGTAACAACATGGATAAGTGTTATTCCATGTGGTTGGAGCCCTTCAATCGCATGCACAGGCTTAGATCTATATGGTTGGGGCAAAGGATGGCCAAAACCCAAAATTTTAACTCAAAATTTCCTCCAACTTCTTAATCAACATCTCTATTGTAATAGCCCTGGTGAAAATTCCATGTAATAAAAGTAAATAAAGGCAAAATAATAACCATGGATCATGGGACACTTATTCCAAGCTCGGTTTTGGACAAAATCCTAGTGATGGAGATCACTTGTGATTGGTTATGGCTAAGTAAATTGGCAAAGGTAATGGCCTAAGGCTTTGGAAAGGCAAAATGGCATTTTAGCACATTTATTTATGAAAATAATGAAAATTAGGAGAAAAAGGAGATGAAAGGTCATAGGTTGCATGTGAGGAGGAAACTAAAGGAAAATAATGGAAAATGAAGAAAATAGAGGCTTCATTCATAAAAAGGCTTTTGAGAATCAGTTGGTAACCTTTTGTCAGTTCAGTTTTAGAGATCTCCCATTACTCAATCTCTCTCACTTGTACTCTTGGAGACTTAGAGTTTTCTTGGAGCACTCTTGGAGAGTGTGGAATACTTGGATTCTTGGAGCAAGAAGACAAAGGAAGAGTAGGAAATCACAAGAGGGCATCAAGATCAACACCTACGTCAGATTTACTTGTAGGTATTGAGTTGCATATATGATTTCTTCACTAGTTTTGGAATGCATGGAATATGCATGTGGATTCTTGGCCATGATCTGTTATTGGCATGGAGGATTGCCTGAATTGACAATGGATTGCCTGGCCTTTCCATTTCCTAGATATCCATGGAGTTTATGGGTTTATTTCCTTATTTTGTTTTGTTTGGTTCTCATGTTTCCTTAGATTGGGTTGAGTTATTAGTTCCTGGAAGCCCTGGCTGGACAAACTCTTTGGAAGCCTTGTAACAGATTGGGTTGAATTACTAGTCCTGGAAGCCTTGGTTGGATAAATGCTCTGGAATCCCTTGGTCAGTTGCATTACTAGTCCTCGAAGCCTTGGTTGGACAAACGCTCTCGGCGACAGTTGTGGGTTGAGTTACTAGTCTTGGAATCCTTGGTTGGAACAAATGCTCTGGAAGCCCTGGAATGCTTGGATGGAGACCAATCTGATGATGGTTTTGTGATGTCCGACCGTGTGGTGGAATCATTGTTTGATGGGATGAGGTGGATGGCCTCTAAAATCCTTGGATGAGTTTTTATTGATGTGTTCTATGGGATCCCACATTCATGCTTGGAATATGGCATGAGGGTGAATGGCTGAAGAGAGAATTGGCTTAGCCATTCTACAGTCCGGTGGAACATGGAAGTCCCATCCTAGGTTTGGATTTTGGATCATTAATGAAAGGTTATTTCTCCTTGTATTTCTATGAGCATTTTGATGGATTATATGTGGTCTATATGGTTGTACTTTCATGAGTATTTATGTTGCTATCATGCTGGTTATGTATGTGTTTTATAACAATAGTTATGTATGGCTCTCATCATGTTTTTACTTGTAATTGAATGATAAATGTATCTATGACATATTTTGGGCGCGGCATCCCCCAAGGTAATTTTTGGGGCTTAGAGCCTAGATTTTGGTCAGTTTTGTAATTCCAATGTAAAGACTCCGCATTTTGTGGGCACAGAGCATGTAGTTTGTTAAAGAGTCATAGGGTTGTCCGCCCTTAATTTTGATAATGTAATGTCAGTTGTAGAAGATCTACCCATGGTCCGCGGACCATGGGACTGTATAAATAGAGTGAAGCTCAAAGTAGCTAAAATAGCTAAGCATATCACAATATGGAAAAGATATGATGTATGTGAGATAGTTCTGAAGTGTAAAGTCTAGTTTTGGGTCGTAGCATAGGAAGAGGCTCTGCAACTAAGTGCGCAAAGGCCTAGTAGTCCGCAGTTGAGTGTGCGGACCCCTGCAGCTGAGTGCATAGGGCGAGTCGAGTCTGTAAACAGTGGAAGTATTAATAAAGAGAAGTTTCTATCAATTTTGCGTCTTTATTTACTATTTTATGCATCTGTTATTTTGGGTATGAATTTCACTTTTAATGCTCATATGATGCGTGAATGTGTATAATTGTATTGGCTAAGTGAATGCAAGGTAGAATATATGTTTACACGAAGATAGTCAAGACCTGTTAATAAGATAAGTAAGATACTTGGCGTAGTTTAGGAGATATCGTAGTTCACTGCCTTAGCAGCGCGAAAGGATTTTAGCCCCTGGTGAGTGCTGCGCGAAAGTCAATTATAACAAATCACGAAGGTATTGAAGGGTAGAACAGTACGCGAACCGACCTATGCGAAGGCAGGTTTAGTTGGACTAAACCAACATCACATCCATCTCAAGGGTGCGGAAACTTGGTTCCAGCATCCCCCCATACTGCTTCGAGTGAGACTTCAGTTTGTGCTCTATGGGCTGATGCCGAAAGGGCCAGTAGTGTAGGGATTTGTTTGGCTAAATAACTCTAAACTTGGGTCAGGCCTCCATAAGCAACCAAATGGTTCTATTTCCGGGACCAGAATCTGCATGAGAGATGTGTGATGTCATATCATTGGAATCCAACTAAGAAAGAAATCGAAGGATGGTTGGAAAGAAGAATTCACAAGTTCGCGGCACAAGAGAACAAAAACCTATGACTATCAAAAGAAGAGTGGCTAGATAGCTACCTGTATACAGAGATCCATGAAATCCTTTTCGCGTCCTTCCCTGCTGAGCTATACGAGTGGATCACGAAGCTAGCACATAGCCAAGGAAGGTGGAAACTTGACGGTCCTATTGTGTGGACCCCAGAGCTGGTGTGGAGATTGGAAGCATCGAAGGATATGATCGCACGCACCATCAATCATTGGCTTGATCGTATTATAGGAGGATTCATTACTAAGTTTGCGATTGACACCTTAGTCAGCTACAGCGAGGCAGAGCGATGCTTTCTCAAAGGACCGTGAGGTAAGTATGTAAAGTCTTTGAATACTTGGATTAAAATATTGTTGTGCGAAAAGTGGGTTCTGCAGTTACCTTAATGTTTTTGGCTACGCGAAGTGGAAGGGTTTACAGGGACGAAGGAAATAAGGGTCCAGAAAATAGCCCCTTGATTTCACTTCCACGAGGAAACGAAGAAGAGCTCGCGAAGGTCTCTCCGTGAAGTGCTATTCATTTGGTAAGACAAGGAATTCCAAGAATACCACCTCCACCCACACCACCACCGGCTTCACCACCATCACCTCCATCTTCATTTGTACCAACTCCACCACCACCACGATTCAATATGGCAAGAACAGTGAAGTTGCCTGTGTTCAAAGGTTTGGGAAATGAGGATCCGGACCAATTTTGGTTCATTGTAAGGGTTGTATGGGAAGTGTAAGGTGTTATAGATGACCATATAAAGAAGGTGACATTGGTTAGCACCCTGCAGGATCGCGCGTTGACCTAGTATATTAAGTACTCCAATGATAACCCAAATGTGAGAGTCGCGGATATCCAAGTAGCGCTAAATAGAGAATTTAGCAGGCCTAAATCTGAAGCGCAGTCGATCATTGGATTTAAAGAGATTATGATGCTACCAGGCGAGACTCCTTGGGAGTTGGATCAGAGGCTGAAATGTACGATTCGTGAAGCAAATATGAATCTGATAGATGGATAGCATCGCGAGTGGTTTGTAGCTTCTACTACCACATTTAAGGAGTGCGCCATCACAGGAGAAGATAACAACTCAGGCAGAGGCCTTAAATATCGCTATGAAGCTACATGAGACCCCGATGCAAGATCCTAATATGGGAGTTTAGCAAATCCATGAGCAGCTGAAGAATTTGTGCCTTGAGATGTAGAGTCTAAAATAGGATAGGATGGTTCGACCAGAAGTGCGCGAAGAAGTGTGGTGCATAAAATGTAAGAGCCAGGGTCATGACAAAGACCACTACCCAGTTTTTACAAATTACCTCGCAAGAGGAGGACCGATGCCTTTAAGGCCAGAATCTCAAGCAAGACCTAGTATGACGCCTGCTTTGTGGTGCGCAATCTGTCAAATAGCTGGAAAACATGCCACAGACAATTGTCACTTGTTACAGAAGTATATGCAAAATTTGCAACAATTGTTCTGCAACTTTTGCAGGTCAGTGGGACATGATGAGCGTACCTACATAAGTTATGAGTTGATGATGGATAGAACCCCCACCTACAAGGTTCAGTCTGAAACGCGGCCCCTTGACCAACATGCAAGAATGGCACGAAGAGGATTTCAGGGGTGCGAATGAGGCCGAGGTGGAGGAGGACCTGGTATAGGTCGCAAACAATTGATTTGCTACAATTGCGGAGGGCCAGGACACTATGCCCACGATTGCACCAATCCAATGTGCCCATCGTGCAAGTATTGCATGTTGTTCGATCATGAGACAGAAGATTGTCCTACGCTAATAGATAGGATACGCGACAAAAGAGCGCTACCACCTCACCTGACTTAGAACCTGTAGATGATGAGGTCTGAGCCGCGCAAGGAAGACCCGAATGTAAACATTGTGCTCCGAAGTGGAATTGCGATGGGAGATGACAAAGGAAAACAAACAGAAGATAGTACTTGGGTTTGCAAAGCTCCGACAAAGGAAGAAGAGTTTGATTTGGAGTGCGCTCAGGAAACCTTCATGGAAGCCAAGAAGAGCTTCGTTGATGCCTCCACTTCAGGAAGCAAAGATAAACCAGAGCCGAAAATGGACCCATCCATGCTGACAACTTTTCTTGAAACATGTATGAAGTTACTACACGACAGTAAGGTTGTGAAAGGGTTACAGGAACTCATCAACATATGCATTGGGACCATGCCAGGAGAATCGCACGTAGTTTGGAAGATTGAAAAGCATAAGACAAGGATAGGCTGTGAAATGAGACTCACTATGCAGATCGAAGAATATGAGATGGATCAAGTCATTCTGGATTTGGGATCAGATGTGAATGATGTTCTATCAAAGAAGACATGGGAGCGAATGGGAATACCTACACTGCAATGGTCTCCGATTCAGCTGAGGATGGCGAACTAGCAGAAAATAATACCTATGGGGCGATTGCAAGGAATAACTGTGGATATTGAATGAGCGAGCAGGCTGGTAGATTTCGAAGTAATAGATATTGTTGATGACAGCAATCCCTACCTCGTGCTCCAAGGAATTGACTAGGCCACTGATATGAATAGGGTAATTAATCTGAAGAAGCGAAAAATGATCTTTGAAAATAAGTCACTGTGCGTAATTATACCTCTAGACCCTGCTGAAGGATCGTGCTATACGGAGCCGGTCCACGATTATGAAAGTGATGATGATCTGGACTACATATACAAGATAACAGCGTGAGACCAAGACTAGGTGAATCCCACTGTAGATGGGTAGATTACATGGGAGCACAAGAGTTCCTGCACTTCGAATTCCAACGAAGAAGTAGAACAATGGCAGAATCGATTACACGAAGTAACTACGCTGAACTGCAATATGATGAAAAGGTCGTTGCGCTGCGTGTTGATAGAAGTAAGAGATATGCCTACTTATGATGGTGTAAATGAGGTAGATACCTTCTTGGATGCATTTGAAAGGGAGGTGTCAGAAAAGAAACGCTTCCAGGCCTTGGACTGGGTACTATGCACTACGCCCACAAGATGGTGGCATACGCACAAAGGAAGCTTTGATGATTGGCGTGAATATAGGAGAATGATGCGCACACAATTTGGGAAGCCTAAGGTGTGACTAACAGAAAAGTATGATGGGTAGGATGATCTGCGTGCACATCTGGCCAAGTGGACATAGGCATATGGAGAAGAGCCACAATTTGCACAAATGCACACGAACTCCCCGCTAAAATACATGGTCAATAAGCATGTGTTGTGGGGGCGACCTAGCAGATGGCTCTCAATGTTAGGAAGACATTATACAGGAAGAACAATCACGCAGAAGTGTTCAACAAGGTATGCAACGCACTGACCAAGGTATGCAATGCATAGCGAAATGATTGGGATCTACACATACCTATAGTTTTATGGGCTTATCGGACAACATCCAGAAACGGATGGGACTAACACCTTTTAGGCTTGTCTATGGAGTGGAAGTTGTAATGCTTATGGAATACATCGTGCCTAGTCTGCGCATAACAATGCTCACAGGTATGACGGATCGCAGAGCCTTGGAAGAGAGGCTCACGTAGCTGGAAGATCTTGAAGAAGAACAATTTTTGGCTGGAGTCCACCAGTAGGTCCAAAAGCAGTGCGAAAATGCTTGGCATGATCGACATAAGCTCCACACATTCAAGGTAAACGATCTGGTGTTGTTGTATGATAGTAAGTTTGATAAATTCCTAGGGAAATTTAGAATGCATTGGTTAGGGCCGTATGTTATTAAGGAGATTACAGATGGAGGCATGGTACAGTTGGTCAAGTTAAATGGAGATCCCTTCCCAGGAAAAGTGAATGGAAGTCATTTGAAGCCATACACAGGTGGCCCAACCACCTGACTAGCCAACCGAAGCACAGTCTTAATGCTCTAGGCAGCTGAAAGGAGGCGCAAGACTATAAACTACTCTGCCCAAAGACTGCATGATGTCAGGACTCCACACAGTAGCGAAGTGTCATAGGGTCTGCGACAACGTGGGGGTAGCTGTGCTGACGCGTAGGTCGGCTAGAAAGTGATCGTTAAATTCACTATTCATGATGTGATGCTTGGTTTGAGACCAAATGGAGCGGGTGACAAGCATTTAAGGTAAACTTTATGGGATAGATTCTTGAAAATCTGCTGCCAATCTAGCATTAATGCACTGCATGTGGGGGGAATGGTTGAATTCAAATTCAAAAGGTGTTATAAATTACACAGGGCTTTCCAGCAAACAACACTTGGAAATTTGATAACTGAGTTGTTTTGCACTCAGATATTCATGAACCAAAACTTGTTCGATATTCTAAAGGCAAATTTGTTACTTGAGCAATTACCAGAGACGCTGAGAGAAATGTCGAATCACACTATGGCAGCACCCGAAGAAGTCATGGATACCAGAGCAATGACCACCGAGGGAGTCACGCAGGAAATTATGGAAGTGGAAGCCCCAGAGATAGACTACACGAAGTTGTTTGAGAATTCGTTCGAGGTCCTCACCACCCTACAGGAGGACCCGAACATAGAGCACTTGGAGGCAGAGGCATGCGAGCTGCAATGATGATACAATGAGGTAAAAGGGACCGTGCAGATGGTTTCCCTTACACAAAGGCTCACAAGGATGCAGCAGGAAAAGGTGCTCAATGAGCAAGTGGATGTTGCTTGGCATAAGGAAGCAGTTTTGAAATCATGCCTACAGTTGTGGATTGATGAAGCGTATACCATTACAGCCTCCATTGAAGCAAAGCTCGCGTAGCTGCAAGCAACTCAGGAAAGGATTTAGGGCATCAGTTCGACGATAGCGGTCATCGAACAACGTGTAGAGGAAGTTCAACTGGCGATCGCTCAGTGCGCTACCGAACTTTCAGTGATCCAATCATAGTTGGGAGGTCTTCATGCAAGGATCCCCGCACCTACAGAGTGACTCGAGGGTGAGTCGCAATGTTTGTGTTGGGTGCCTGTTGGGCACGAGATCCCCCAAGGGGATTTTTGGGGCTTAGATCCCAAATTTTGGTTAGTTTTGTATGTCCAATGTAAAGACTTTGAATTTTGTGGGTGCGGAGCACGTAGTTTGTTAAAGAGTCATAGGGTTGTCCTCCCTTAATTTTGATAATGTAATGTCGGTTGTAGAAGATCTACCCATGGTCTGCGAACCATGGGAGTGTATAAATAGAGTGAAGCTCTAAGTAGTTAAAAGAGCTAATCATATCACAATATGGAAAAGATATGATGTATATGAGATAGTTCTGAAGCGTAAATTCTAGTTTTTGGGTCGTAGCGTAGCAAGAGGCTCTACGGCTGAGTGCGCAGAGACCTAATAGTCCGCAGCTGAGTGCACGGACCCTTGTTGTTGAGTGCACAGGGCAAATCAAATCTGTAAATAGTGGAAGTATTAATAAAGATAAGTTTCTATCAATTCTGCATCTTTATTTCCTCTTTTATGCATCTGTTATATTGGGCATGAATTTCACTTTTAATGCTTATATGATGCACGAATTTGTATAATTGTATTGTTTAAGTGAACGAAAGATAGAATATCTGTTTACGCGAAGATAATCAAGACTTGTTAATAAGATAAGTAAGTTACTTGGTGTAGTTTAGGAGATATCATAGTTTGTTGCCTTAGCAGTGCGAAAGGACCTTAGCCCCTGGTGAGGGTTGCACAAAAGTCAATTATAAGAAATTGCAAAGGTACTGAAGGGTATAACAGTGCGTGAAATGACCTGCGTGAAGGCAGGTTTAGTTGGACTAAAACCGACATCACATCCATCTCAAGGGTGTGGAAACTTAGTTCCAGCATCCCCCCATACTGCTTCGAGTGAGACTTTAGTCCGCACTTTGTGGGCTGATGCTGAAAGGGCCAGTAGTGTAGGGATTTGTTTGGCTAAATAACTCTGAACCTGGGTCAGGCCCCCATAAGCCAACAACATAATGGATGGAATGGTGGTTGATGTGTTGAGGCATCAATGATCCTTAGTGATTCTCATCTAAGTATGAGACCCCTATGCTCAGAACTGTTATTTACACCTGTAGTTTACATATTCATGATATGTTTGATGAAATGCCTGTCATGGCTAGTAGGGGTCCAGTCAAGGTCTTGAACAAGTATTTGCTTTAATACTGTCATTTCCATGTTATTTTACTGTTCTGAAGAGATGGTTCAATTCTGGGTAGTGACCTGGGTTCTCGACGTGAAAAATTGGCTCAAATCCCAGGGACATTGGCATAACACGGAAAAAATGAGTCTTTGGACGTTGGAAGGCAAGCCTGTGAGAGTGACTGGAGGTTTCTGGAGATTGTCATGCCTATAGCATGAAAGCGACTGAGGCTTAACTTGTCCAAAATCTCAATTAGACCCAAGGGAAAGCTGTCTGAAGTGTTATATTGGTTCATGAGGGTCTTGATGCTGATGTCGAATGTTTGTTTGGTGTTTTTTCATCAGCTCCCCTTCCTTAACGTGACTTAACAGTTCAAATCATATCATAGTGGCCTCTCATCGCATGTTTACCCCGGCTTGTCGGTTTCCTGGGTAGATGTGGGAGGAGGGTGTTATAGAGTGGGTATCAGAGCATGGTTCACCCCTTGAACTGGATGGGCTATGTTTTGGTCATGCATGCATGTCAGTTGCATGTGTGTCTCTCACACTTGCATTCCATGTGATTTTTGCATTTGCATGATGTTGTTCATAGTTGTAGTGATGTCTTCATGTGAAACTTGAGGTTGTTGTTGTGGAATGCAATGTCGGGAGTGTATGATTGGTTACATGGAAATTTATGTCACTTACATGTATCATTGTAGTATGCTTGGTCACATTCTTTCATGTTTGGTTACATTCTTGTATGCTTGGTTACATGTATCATTCTTGTAGGTTTGGTTTCAAGTATTGTTTATTCATGCTTGATCATATGTGTTTATGCATTATGTAGTTGTTTACATATTTCTTAGGCATGTTCATGTTTGCATGTAGTCAAGTGTACAATGATGTAATAGTTTTTTTCATGCATGAGGTCATGGTGTGTGTTGTTTTTAAGGTCATGCATTGATGACTAGACCCTAGCTAGAATGACGGTTACATGGTTATATGCTTAGATATCATGTTTCTATTTGTTGTCATGATTATGTTATATATGTATCACGATAATTTGTTGGTCTTGTAGACAAGGCATCCTCCCCAAGATATACTAAGGTACGTTGGTTTATTATGATTTGGTTTAGCTAACATGATATACCTTGCAGGAAGAAATATCAAATGGCTAGCAATATGGTTGACTACAAATACTCTCCCTATGAATCAGAAGAGCAGTATGGTGTTGGGAACTCTTCTGATTTGGAAGATACACTAAGAATCTTAAAGGAAGAAATAAGGATTTGTAAGGTAGATGATGACAGAATCATGCAAGAACATGAGAAACAAGATGAGGTAAATGTAGTGATACTTCAGAGTTTGTTAGATTTACAGCGACAGGGACCACGTCGGATCAGCTATGAGCAGGAGGATATAACTAACGGGGCATATGGTAGTAGGTCACATGGTGGTCACAGGTCAAATAGAGATGACACGATCAGAGATGGAAGATTGTCAGACACTCCGGATAGGAGAGGGGATAGACACGTATTATTCTAGTTCTTATTCAGATAAGCATCATGATCATCACCATTATCATCCTTACAAGAGGATTGATAGGGGATACTTGCTAGATGATTTTAAGAAAGAAAAACCACCAACATTTTATGGAGAGATGAAGAAACTGTAGGATGCAGAGGCATGGTTGCTTGGCATGATGAAATTCTTTATATTGCATGACTATTCAGAGAACATGAAAGCTAGAGTGGATATATTTAGTCTCAAAGATAAAGCAAACATTTGGTGGGAAGATGCAAAGAATGTCAGATGCATTCATGAGGAGGATCTGACTTGGAGTGAGTTTGAGCGGTTAGCCAAGAAGTATTTGCTGGAAAGATACTTTGATGACATGGAAAAATAATTTTATGAGCTAAAGATGGGATCCATGACAAATGATGAATACACTAGTAGGTTCTTGGAGTTATTGAGGTATTTTCTTATCTCACAGAGGAGAAGGCCAAGATTTAGAGGTTCATTAGTGGATTACTGATTGTATTCAAAGATAGGGTTTAGTTCGATGAGCCTAGATAATTAGAGGAGGCCATTCAAAAGCTAAGGAATTGTTATGAACAATCAAAGTGTAGGACTGAGACCAAGCCAGATTGGAGAGGTAATGAAAATAACAAAAGGAAAATGGGACAGAAAGTGAGAAAGGCCTCAGGATATAGGTAACAAGGAGATTGTTGCACCACCTAAGAAGTTCATCATAGGAGAGATTATTTACAGAATCGGGGTGGTAGACCTCAGATATACAGTGTGTAGGAGGAACATACTATTTGGGATGTTGGTTAGAATATTCCACATATCTATGCAACATTGGATAACAAGCAGCGAGATCATCATGCATCTAGCATTGAGATGGATGGTAAGCTTTGTAATAAAGTTATTTTTATTTTGATTGACCCTGGATCTAATTATAGCTATGTTAGTCCTGACTTGGTGGATAAGTGTGGTTTGAGTAAGGAATTGCATGTAGATTCTTGGTTAGCACAATTGGCTACAAGTACAAACAAGTGATTTCATCATTTTGTAAGAGCTTGTGTATTTAGCTTGAATCGTATGCCTACCACAACACATTTGGATGTATTAACATTAGGTTCACACAATATGTTGTTGGGCATGGATTGGTTGTATCTTCATAGAACCAAGGTAGACTATTATGTCAAATCCATTGAGTGTGTTGATGACAATGGAGAACCAAGAATATTACGTGGAAATAAGAATGCCATGTTAGTTAGGATAATGATAGTTATGCAAACAAAGAGAAATCATAGGAAAGGGTGTAAGTTATTTGCAGTACACGTTTCTAGTGACAAGGGTAAGGAGGTTGAGGATGCAAATGTATTGAGCAGGTACCCAATTCTATAGCAGTTCAAGGATGTATTTACTGAGGATATTTCAGAGTTGCCACCTCACAAGGAGGTAGAATTTTCTATTAAGTTAGTGCTCGGGGCATATCCAGCATCAAAAGCACCTTGCAAGATGATCACACCTGAGTTGGTTGAGTTAATGTTGCAACTGAAGAAAAATTTGGACAAGGGGTACATTAGGCCGAGTGTATCACCATGGGGCACACTAGTATTGTTTGTAAAGAAGAAAGATGGTACTCTCAAATTATGGATTGACTACAGGTAGTTTAAACAAAGTGACTATTAAGAACAGGTACATGTTACAAAGGATTGATGACTCGTTCAATCATTTGACGAGAGCAGAATTGTTCTCGAAGATTGATCTGAGATTTGGATACCATCAAGTGCGCATAAAAGAGGAGGACATTTACAAGACTGCTTTTAGGACCACGTATGGGCATTATGAGTATTTTGTAGTTCCATTTGGCTCAAATAATGCTCCAGATACATTTATGTGCTTGGTGAATAGTGTGTTGCGTTCGTATTTGGATAAGTTTGTTATTGTGTTCATTGATGACATATTGGTATATTCTAAAAATGAGGAAGAGCATGTTGATCATTTAGCAGCAGTGTTGAGGATTTTGAGGGAGCGTCAATTGTAGCTCAGAAAGTGTTGTTTCTTTTAGACTGTGGTACACTACTTGGGACATGTTGTCTCCAAGGAAGGCATTCCAGTAGATCCAAAAAAGATAAGAGCCATCATGGAATGGGTAGCTCCTAATAATGTGGATGAGGTGAGATATTTCATGGGTTTGGCAGGCTATTATAGGAGGCTCATCAAGAAATTATCACAAGTTACTTATATTATGACATCATTATAGAGGAAAGGTAAGAAGTTTTAAAGGACAGAGGAGTATGAGGCTAGTTTTGAGTAACTTAAGTAGTTGTTGACACATGCACCTATGTTAAAGATTGCATATCCAGACAAAGAATTTGTAGTATGCAAAGATGCTTGCAATAGAGGACTTTGTGGATTCCTTATGCAAGATGGACAGGTGGTATGTTATGAGTCGCAGAAACTGAATGATCACGAGAAGAACTACCCCACACACGATCTTGAGTTGGCAGTGGTTATACATGCATTGAAGATGTTAATACACTATCTTCTGGGTAGGAGGTTTACATTGATGAGTGATCATAGTGGTTTGTGATATCTATTCGACCAAATGAATCTGAATGGTAGGAAGGCTCAGTGGTTGGCTACGATTAGTCAGTTCAATTTGGAGATCATGTATAATAAAGGTAAAGAGAACAGAATGGCATATTCTCTTAGAAGGTAGGTATAGGTAAATCACTTAGCATCTATGAGCTCCTATGGGACAGACCTGCAAGATAGAATCTTGCAGGCAAGTCAGCAAGATGTCAGATATATGGAGATTATGTAAAGGTTGCAACAAAGCATAGTTACAAGTGATGGTATAGGTACAGGTACATGTAGTTGTATAGGTATAGGTACAGGAAGTGGTATAGGTGCAAGTGCACAAGATGTGGATTATTTCCTTACAATAGATGGATTGGTGAGGTTCTTAGATAGGATATATGTGTCAGATAGCAGCGAGCTCAAGAAGGTGATCTTGAGGGAGTTTCATGTGAAACTATATTTAGGTCACCCAACTTACTAGAAGACATTAACAACAGTGAATAGATTTTACTATTGGCTAAATATGAAGAGGGATGTAGCAGAGTTTGTGGCTAGATGTTTTGATTGTCATCATGTGAAGGCAGAATGTAAACATCTAGGTGGACTGCTACAACCAATTGTGATTCTAGAGTGGAAATGGGAGGTCATTTCCATGGACTTCATCACAAGGTTGTCGAATACATTAAGGCAACATGATTTGATCATGGTTGTTATGGACATGTTGATGAAGGTTGCACACTTCATTCCAGTGAATTCTACATTCTCAGCTAGTGATGTAGTAGAGGTATTAATAAGATATGTGGTCAAGTTGCATGGTGTTCCAAATAATATCATGTCAAACAGGGATGCAAAGTTCACTTCTAAGTTTTGGAAGGAGTTATTTGCAGGTTTGGACACAGAGTTGGCCTTCAGTACAGCTTATCATTTGCAGACATATGGATAGCCAAAGAGGGTGAATAGGATATTGGGGGCATGTTGAGGATGTATGTGATGCATCAATAATGAAAGTGGGAAGAATATATTCCATTGGTTTAGTTTGCATACAATAATGGGTATCAAGAATCATTGAGGATGAATCCATTTGAGGCATTCTATGGACAGAGTTACAATACTCCTATCAACTGGAGTGATCTGGTGAACATCGTATTGATTGGACTAGATATGTTGGCAGACATGAACCAGGAAATGCAAGTGATCAAGAAGAATCTAAAGGCAATATAGGATAGGAAGAAGACCTATGCATATTGGAACAGATTGTTCAAGAAGTTCCAGGTTGGGGAACATGTGTACTTGCGCATCAAACTGGAGAAGATATCCTTATGGATTGGATCATGTGCCAAGCTAGCACCACAATTTTGTGGACCCTTTAGCATTATTGAGAGGATTGGGCCAGTAGCCTATCGGCTTGCACTACCTCTGACAATGAAAGTCATTGATGTTTTCCATGTATCATTTCTTAAGAAGTATGTTAGAGATGTTGCTCATGTGATTGACTAGTCTGTATTGCAGGTGGAACCAAATGGAGAATTCTAGCCAGAGCCTAAGTGTATATTGCAGAAAAAGGTGCTCATGCAATGGAAGCGAGAAATCAAGAAATTTAAGGTGCAATTGAAGAACTTTGGGACTGATGAAGCTACATAGGAGATGGTGGATCAGATGTGGGCTATGTATCCTTCCTTGTTTGTCAGTTGAGGCAAAGTAGTTTTGGCTTGGTGTTTTGGTGTGATTTTGGTATATGCTTTAGTATATGTTTTGATATATGTTTTGGTGATTTTTGGTATATGTACATATGTATATGGATTTAAATACTGCCATGAGCTATGTTATAAAGCTTCAATAAGAGGTATGGGTTTTATTATGATGTTATGTTGTTATGTTTTCATGTTGGTTTGCTTCTTAGCAGGTTGATCATTGTAAATACTGTAACAAGCTAAGTTATAAAGCTCCATCGGCAGTATATAATACTTACAATATTCTTGTGGTTATAGGTGTTGTTGAACACCGAAGATTGTGTTCCCCCAAGGGGGAGGGTTCTGTAACAACCCTGGTAAAAATTCCATGTAATAAAAGTAAATAAAGTAATAACCATGGATGATGGGACACTTATTTCAAGATAAATTTTGGGAAAAATCCTAGTGATGGGGATCACTTGTGATTGGTTATGGCTAAGGAAATTGAAAAAGGAATTGGCTAAGGCTTTGAAAAGGCAAAATGGCATTTTGGCACATTTATTTATGAAAATAATGGAAGTTGGGAATAAAAGGAGATGAAAGGTCATAGGTTGCATGTGAGGAGGAAAATGAAGGAAAATAATGGAAAATGAAGAAAATAGAGGCCTCATTCATAAAAATGATTTTGAGGATCAGTTGGTAACATTTTGTCAGTTCAGTTTTAGAGCTTCTCATATAAAGGATAAACTCTCTCACTAAATCTCTTTGTAACAATTCAACTTCCTAAATAATAGGCAAATACAAGACGTTGTAGTCATTTCACATGAGATTATACATTCCATCAAGGCTCGTAGGAAGGAGACATTAATATGAAAGTTGGATTTACACAAAGCTTATGATTATGTTGATTGGAAATATCTCATAATGATCTTGCATAAAATTGGCCTCTTGGTTGGGGTTGTGGAATGGATTATGGCATGTGTAACTTCAATTAATTACATTGTGTTGATAAATGGTTTCCATATCCTTTTTTAAAGCTTCTCAGGGATTGTGACAAGGATGCTCCCTATCCCCATTATTATTCCTTCTGGTTATTGATGGCTTGAGAAGTTGAATATTGAAGGTCAGGCATAGCGGTACATTTCATGGTATAATGGTCACAACGAATACATATATTTCCCATCTCATGGGTTGTGACAAGGATGCTCCCTATCCCTGTTATTATTCCTTCTAGTTATTGATGGCTTAAGCATTTGCATATCGAAGGCCAAGCATAGGGGTATATTTCTGTGTATAATGGTCACAACGAATACCTCTATTTCCCATCTCATATTTGTTGATGATGTTCTTATATTTGGACAGGTCTCTTTGGCCCAATAGGCACACCTACTTTTGATCATTAATAATTTTTGGAATTCTTCAAGGTTGTACATGAATAAGAACAGATTTATGATCATCCATGCCACAAAGGACCATGCACAAATATCTCATTTGGAATCCTATTTTTGTGTTGATGTTTCTGACCTAGATTGTGGCTTCATATCTCAGTTTTAATTTGAAACCAAATCGATATAAAATTATGGATTAGCAATGGTTAGAAAATAATTATGAAGTTATATTGATGTCATGGGCTTATAGATGGTTGTTTATCAGTGGAATATTGAATCTTTCCCAATCGGTTTTATAGAGCATCTCTGTATACTAGATGCACTTATACCTACTCCCCAAGCATGTCATAAAAAAAGTCATCTCCAAAATCTCACATTTTATATGGTCTGGTGCTTTCAGATGAGACAAGATCCATTTGGTCTAAGTAGAGGTTCCCTCTTAGTGGAAAGATGAAGGAGGCTGGGGGATAAAATATTTGGAGAGATTTGAATGGGCTTTGAATATAAATAACTTCTAGTGAGCTATTTTTGGTTTTACTTTACGATAGAAGAGCATACATCTAGAATGGATTCATGAAACTCAAATATTGGCTACTTGGAAATCTTCGATGAGATATTGGTTCAAGTGTAGATGTGGAAATTGGTTTGGATCCATATTGAGGTTTTCAAGGTAATCACATATTTCCCATGGAGATCATCCAACACTTATATGATGTGGGGATCATACACCTTTACCTGTTGTGTTCTAATGAGGATCCAATGGGTCTATATCCAATATGGATTAGATCTGACAAGTTGGGATTGGTAGGATCTATGGCGAAGATTTGGGACACAAATATTGATAACCTTTATGGTACAGACATCATGCTTAGGTATGGGGCCAACACTCTCTCATGGAATGGCAGGACCTCACTGGATAATATATATGTTTAAGAGACTTACTGTCATGTCACTCATTCAAAAAGATTGTCCCCGGTGACTAGAAGGTATCAAAAAATCTGAACTTGGCATATGCCACTAAAATTAAAATTCTTCGAATGTCTTGTTGATCCAGGTGGATTTTGGTGGCCACCCACCAATCCCGTTTGGACCCCCACAACTGTCTCTTTTAGTTTTTCAGTTTCCTTAATTGTAGCACAATTTACTATTTTTAGCAGTTTTTCGGGTCTTGAACTTCTGGAGCCGTTTTGAGGCCCTAAATGACGTTTTTTAGGAAATTTGGGAGCAACGTGTGTCCATGGTGCTCTTCCCAAATTTTAATTCCTTGGATAGATCTTTCTAACGAGCTATTGTGAACGTCAAACAGAGATCGTATGCCAAAGTTACGACGTCGGGAAGTTGATGTACCAATTTACCTAAAACGAGGCCCATAGTTTGGTGTTTCATCTCCTAGGATTATGTTTTTGGATGTTTAGGGTTATCCATTGTTTCTCAACAATAAATAGGCCTTTGACCCTCATTGTAAGACATTTTAGAGGCATGTAGCCGCCACATCTCTTCTTAGAGATAAGCTACCATCGCCCTAGCTGGTTCATTTCCATTTCTGTTTGTAAGCATATTTCAATATTTTACATTAATGAAATGAAGTATTATTTCTGCTGCATCTTTGTGTTTATGGTTATCCCTATAATTTTTTGTGTTCCTATTTAAATCAGGATCAGTCGTATCAGAGCAGTCTTTTTTTTCTCTGTTTTTCTTTGCATGTCCCCAACAAGGTCGGGATATAAGGAGTTAGGGCTTAAACTGGTCAAACCTTTGCAAGACCAGCCTCGCAAACCTTGACAGCTTCCCATGGCAGATGAAAAGAAAGACAAGAGGATAGGAGATCCTATCAAAATATTGCTCGAAGAAGCCCTCGAGTGACAAAGGAACACGATGATGGACAAATTTTCCCAGATCCTTCAGCAGCTACCCAGACGCAACGCATTGGCTTCCAACAGCTACTCTGGAAACGCCACACCCTTTAAGGTACAAGTTAATTTTGAAATCCTCATATTCGAGGGTCAAATAGACGCAGATGCCATAGATAAATGGTTAAATTTGCTAGAAGGTTATTTTTCTCTTCATGATTTTTCTAGTCAGAAAAAGATTATTTTCGCTCTTCTCAATGCAGCCCCCCACGTCAAGAACTAGTGGGAAACCTACTGTGAGTAGAAGGATGAAAGTACGGGCTCACTATTTTTAGCCACACCCACTTGGAATTCATTCTGAGACGCCATCAAGGAGCAATACTACCTTGTCAAAACCTATGAGGACAAATACATAAAGTGGACCACACTACGGCAGGGAAGGGACCAAGATGTGTAAGAGTTCACAAACATTTTTCATACCCTTAGCACACAGCTGGGTATCAAGGACTCTGAGCTGCATTTGCTACTCAAATACTGTGGCTGCCTACATAGATACATCCAAGACAAGATGGAGTTCTTGAACATCTCCTCGCTTGGCACGACATACCAATACGCTGTCAAAATCGAGCAGAAGTTTAAACAAAAGAAGCAAGACTTTGTTTCTGCAAATCTGAAGACCATGTTAGGGCCTAAATCTACCTCAGGCTGAGAAAGGTAGGATCTAGGGTAACATCAAACCACGCTTAACCTGGTAGCTAGCCCTACCAGGTCGGGAGAGGGCTCTCTCCTTGTCAATCTCAGCAAAATATGATCAATGAGGGCTTGAGATGACTGATATGAATACTGATCTTAGGCTAGGTATGTGTGCAAAAGAGTTTGATTGAATTTAAAGATGTTTTGTTGGCTCAAATGGAAAGGCAAATTTTGGGTCTTGGGAATGAGGCTCAGTTTTGCAGAGGTCTCAATGGGGCAAGGTAGGCAAGTGATTTGATACTTCAAATTGAATGAAATGGAGAGATTTAGACAGGTGAGGAGTTGAAGAGGGCAAGAAAACCTCAGGGATCCTCTTCAAACAGCTGAAAACATCAATAACTAAGCAAACCCTAGGTAGAGCACTGCAATTTCAATGGATTCTACCTTTATCCTTGTTTGTTTTAGTTAAGAAGAAGCAAGAGAGATAATGGCATACATAAAACACATATAAACTTACAAATTACAGAAGGAAACACAATATCAAAGCAATATGCCACATGAATCCCATAGAGTGCTGCAAACCTTGGTCTATTCCTTAGCCAAAACTGCTGAGAGAATGTATACAAAGAAGCTCCAAGCTTTCTCAAAAGTCCAACCATGCTAATGAATGAAAAAACATAAGATATAGGCAAACAACAACTCATCATAGCCTCTAGGGGTCGATCTCATGAGTTTGGGAGTTGTTCCAACAAATTCTAACTGAGAACTAAAAAGTAGGCAGTGGAACAACATGCCTCTAAAAACTAGGGAATTGATTCATTTAGTTGCAAACTATCTTTTCATGGATGAATCTACCTCCATGAGTGAAAATTCAACATAATTACATCAAGATCCATAAAATTACATTAAATTACATCATGAATTTGACATTAAGAAGGAGAAAAGTCAAACTATCAAGAAACTAGGCGAAAAACAGAGTATTTTTGGTCAAACTAAGCAAAATTTCTCCAATGCGCCGCGCAGATTTCTCTATGTGTAGTGCCTGTTTGCAGCCACTTTTGGAGTCCTTCCCGGTGTTCAAATCTGCTCCAAGTGTGCTTGTTGGAAAGGTATACTAGTCTACTTTCTAACACAAGTGGAATTTTTTAATTTGGTCTCTATTTTCCCCTCCAAAACTGAGTTCTCCCAAGACTGCTTCCTGTGTGTCCAAATAGGGGCAGAAAGGTCATTTTTGGGGGGCTCAAAACTTGTCAAAATTTCTTGGCCATTGGTGAGCATGCATATTTCTTCATTGAAAATCCAAAAATTTTGAGTTTTCCTCATTTGGATGCCTCCATCAAAAGCGAGCGCCAGGTGGCGTGGCGCATTGGGCAAAAAATTCTGTGTTTTAGCCCAAAAATTTCAAAAATGCAAAAAGTGTCCCAAATTTTTTGAAATTTGGGCAGTGTTGTCCATCAAGCGCTGTGTTGGGACAAGGAAGCCTCAGCTAAGATTTGAAGTTTATATTGCGATTTTTTCCTCCTCGATCTCTTCTTCAACTTGGCCTTCAAGCTCCTGATTCTAGCTTGGCACACCATATTCCCTGACAAATAGTGATATGCCATGTTTCTCAACATATTTTTCTCATTGATGACCTTCTCCAGCATCCTCTCCAAGTGGAAATTAGTCCTTTCTAACCAAGACTCACGATCAACATTGATTTCTTGCTCAAGTGTTGTGAACTTGACTTTCCTCCTTTTAGCAACTTGCCGATTTTCTCGTATGTTTCTTAGCTCCATTATGGTTTGTTAATCCTCTAGTTACTTGTTTCTTTGCTCTAGGTACTTTATTATCCACTCAGCTCTTTCCAAGTTGAGGGACAAAGCATTGATGTCCGTCTGTTTCTCTTGGATGACTTCCTTGAGTTTTGAGCTTTGTGGGCCCAAATCTGTGTCATCGTCCTGAATGAGAATGAAATCGGTCTCCTGCTCACCTAAAGGCCCCTCATCATGTAATGGCCTCTTGCCCTTGTCCTGAACATGTTGTGCTTATGAAGGAAGCAATACCCCTTCCACCCCGGGTGGAGATAATACTTGCTTTGCTGCTGCAAACAACCGTCTAGTGCCCTTTTGATAGGTGACAAACACTGGCACACTAGCGATCTGTGTCTCATGACCCTCTTGCTGATGAGAAGGTCCACCTATCTCATGAAAAGTCTCTGGAGGTAACTGAGGAGCTGTGAAGAACTCATGAGAAATGAAATCCTCCCATAACATGCCCTGCAAACCAAGCTAATGCATGACCACAATTTTGATGAGTGCAAAATGATATATACTGTTAAATTGCTGCTGAGGAGTCTTCTGTTGTACTAGGGTGGTCATCTTCTCAATATTTCAGCACATGAAGTAGGGGAGATTCATCATTCTCACCCTGGTAAAGTGCATCAACAATCTGATATGATAAGCATATAGGCGAGAAAACTGGCCCTCACAGCTGAAATACTTCATTATGAGTTTCATCAAGGGAGCATATGAGTCTTTCAGGTACTGAAAGGGAAAAACTCTGCTGAGTTGTCTCAAATAATTAGGCTTGATGTATGGTTCATAATGTTCCCTGTCAATCTACTGCCTTTTATTCCACTGCTCTCTGACATTAGGAATGTCGGTTGCTAGAGAAATAGACTCCGGTGTCAAGGCAAATGTCACACTAGCTAGAGTGGTTTGGCCATTATGTAGATGAACCACAAACAACCGAGCTAACTCATGATGGTACTGGACTCTAGCAACCATCTCACAGAACTGATAACAGGATTGGTGTTGGAAGCATGTGATAGCAAGAGGACAGGCCTGCAGCTCAGCAAGTGAAGTAGGCTCCTCTCGTATATATTTGCCACCCTTGTGAGGCCTCCTTGGTGTATGCATTTCTGTAGGAGAGTCACTGTGTGTCTCTTCATCTCGGTCATATGAAGGATCAGATTCCATGCTTGCTAATGTGTGAGTTTCCTTGATGAGTATGAAGAGATTTTAGGTGTCTTTGATGTTTTTCTGCCAAATTTTTGAATATGTATTAGCGACTGTGAAGGGAGAGGGTAAGAGGGGTTTTAGAAATGTTGCTGACTGGAATTTGGGGAATAGAATGGTTTTAGGGACAGTTTTTAGATTTTGGGATAGCAATTAGGGTTTAGGAATGTGTAGCTAGGGTTTGGGATAGTGAGAGTTATGAATATGGGGTTAGTGAATTTAGGGATATGGGAATTAGGGATATGGGGATGAAACTAGAAAATAAATGTGGGAAACAAGAGTGTGGGAGTGAGGGAATGAAATTTGGCAGTAAAAACACAAACTACAAACCCTAAGCACTTGTTTTTGAGCAAAATTACAAGGAGGTAGGGTTTCAAGTTTATCTCTTTAAATCACCATAAACTCTTTAAGAAAAACTCATTCACCGGCAGTGGAAGAATGATGACTTACTTGAGTAGGTGGCAATTTACCAAATTTGGCAGTTTGAATGAATTTGTGGGTGAAATCAGGCTTGAAGCCCTGTGCGCGCGCCACAAACCCAATGCGCCGTGCCTCTTGTACGCGCCGCACCAGTGTAAATTTAACACTGTGGAGGGCAACCCAGTGTGCTGTGCTACTTGTATGCGCTGCGCCTCTCGCCCAATGCGCCGCGCCCATAAATTTGCACAATTTTTCTCCAAGCTTGCTTCCTTTGCTCAACACAGCCTTCACTTTTCTCAATCTTTCTTTTTTAAGTGCCAATGAGCTTTTTTGAATTGTAAAGATGACTTATATACAAGATATTTTGATTTTTCCTTCATAAAACCTACTTTTATAATGTTTGCAATGTGACTTACTTTTTCAACTCTGTTTTTTGGGTAGTTTATTTTATTCGTGCCTTTGATGAACTGAATGACTTGATTTTTTGTTTGCCTTGCAGGGGATGGAGCTACTGAAACTTGGCAAGGTGATCAGGGTTGCCATTGAAGTGATTTACATATAAGAGAATTGAAATTACATGAAGTTATACAACAAAATACTAAAATACTCTGTTTTTCCTCAAAATTCCTCAAAACAGGGTTTTGAGGAAAAATACATTTCTGAGCAATTGATTATAAAAATTTTTGGTACTGAAACTTTATTCAACTTCCTCATGCGCCTGCTGGCTGTTGAAGACCTTTTTTGATGAAACCCTAGACCTAATGAAACTGAAACCCTAGAAATGACTCTTGCGAATTTAAAGACAAAAAGTGACCGCAAATGATCTTGATGAATGGAAATGGGCCAGCAGGTAAAGGACATGAGGGAAAATGTACAACAAACCACTACCGTCAGATGATCCATGCTCCTAATGGAATGCAGCTGACTTAGCGAGACACCTAATATGCAATGCAACAAGAGAATTTGATCTCTGACGGAGGGATGAAGATACCGACACTAACATTGGCTCCAATGGGGATGGTAGCTCCTTGGAGGTGCCAAGAACTACAGATCTCTGGGAAAGCAGGCAGTGCCTTCGTCCATTGGGCTATGGAGTCAATAACTTCGAAAAACTAAAACAAGACTCTTGACTCAATTTCAAGACTGAAATGTGGCTCAAAACTGACCCAATTTCAACACTGAAATTGACTGAAAGACCTGACTCAAACAAACCAAACCAAAAATGAAATCAAACCTCAGTTTTATAGCCTTCACCTCAGGCCCCAAACTGAAAGCATGAAAACAGTACACACTTGCAATGGAATTTAAACAAACCGGTATGTACAATGATACATATGACAGCAGAAAATACTTCAAAAATAGTACCATTTGAGTAGCTGACCGTTGACCAGCCCACCGGGATAGTCTTCTCCATTCATTTCTTGCAAAAGGAAAGCATTTTGGCCCCGATATGCAGCAATCCTGTAAGGTCCTTTCCAAAGATTTTCAAACTTGCCATGCTTACCTTTCTCTTCGTTCCTTGCATCCCATTTCAGCACTATGTCTTCTATTTGAAACTTGTCCACCTTTACCTTTCGATCATATATCTTCTTGATTCTCTCTTGCAGCTTGAAAGTGTTCTAAAATACCTCCTCTCTAGTTTGTTGTAAATGAATCATTTGATTGATTCTCCACTGCAAATGATCATCTTCGCTGCCTGCTTCTTGTAGGAGTTTAACCACCGAGACTGCAAGAGAGGTCGGGAAGACTGTGTCCACACCATACACGAGCTCAAAAGGAGACATGCCTATAGATTTATTTTGACTTACTCTGTCTGCCCAAAGTGCATTGACCAGCTTTTTGTGCCAACTTTTCTTGTTCGTTTCCAACAGCTTTTTGATAATGTTGACCAAAGATTTATTTGAGGATTCCGCCAATCCATTGCCTTGTGGGTAATAGGTGGTTGAGTGCCCCAAAATGATTTGATATTTATGACAAAATTCAATCATCCTTTTAGATTTAAAGGCTGCTGCATTGTCAGTGATCAGCTTATTTGGACAGCCAAAATGAGACAAAATGTTGTTTTCAAGAAATGAAATGATTACCGAATCAGTGGCCTGCCTCGTGGGAATTGCCTCAATCCATTTGGTGAAATAATCTGTCGTTGTGAGGATCCATTTGTGCTGCGCTGAAGAAGAAGGATGGATCTCACCAATGAAATCCAAACCCCACTACTAAAATGGAGCACTTAATTCAATAGGCATGAGTGGTAAAGGCTACAACTTCCTCCTACCTTGAAAAATCTGACATTCATGGCAGCTTGCTACTGTTTTGTACACATCAGAAAAAATAGTTGGCCAATAATGCCCCACTCTCAAAATTTTATTGGCTATTGTCTTCCAGAAAAGATGGCGTCCGCAATCTCCCTTGTGAAAGTCTTCCATAACCTGTTTTTCCTCTTCTTCAACCAAACAATTGAGTAAGACACCACTGGGATCTTTCCAATAGAGTGCATTATTCATGATACAAAACTTGGCAGCCTTCAATTTCAGTGTCCTACTTTTGTTCTTAGCCATTCCAGGTGGTGATGACAGATTTTGGAGTACATAAACAATGTCTGAATACCAAGGAGAAAGAAGAAAAATTTCTGATACCTGAGCGGGCAGACTTTCTTCATCTTCCTCGGACATAGCAGCAATGAGATTGATGTCCAAGGCATGCAAATTTGACTCAGCCATTAGCTTAGCCAACCCCTATCCTTTGATGAGCTTTGTCGGTTTGATCTCCACGTCATATTCCAACAAGGCAACAATCCATTTGCCTCTTTTCCCCTCTGGATCTGTTTGCACTAAGACATCTTTAACAGTAGCGTTAGGGACATAAGCAAGGATGTGAGAATGCAGAATATAAACCTGAAAATCTTTCAATGCCTTTACCAAAGCAAGGGCCTGTTTTTCAATAATATTGTACTTTAATGTCGCATCCCTTATGCTCCTGCTGAAAAATGCAATTGGTTTCTCACGCTGGTCTCTATTATGCAACAAGACTGCTACCATAGTGTGATCTGAGGGAAATGAAAACAAAATGAAATCCTAAGTATAGTCTGGGCTAATAAAAACCGGAGCTGAAGAAAAGGCCAACTTCACCATATTGAAAGACTTAATTGCTTCCTCGATCCATTTCACTACACTATCTTTTTTGAGCATGTTTGTAATTTCCCTTAAATGTTCTACAAGATTGGGCACAAAGCAACGTAAGAAATTCATATTACCATTGAATGATTGGATTTCTTTCATACTTCGTGGAAATCAATATTTTGAATGGCTTCCACCCAAGCTGGAACAATGTAGATGCCGTCCTTTGATATGATATGACCGAGAATCTTGCCTTCATCCATGGAAAACAGACTCTTCTTTGGATTGAGAGAAATACCATACTTTCTACAACGCTGAAATACAATTTTCAGATGATAGAGGTGCTCTTCATCTGAGTTAGAGAAAACTGTCAAATCATCAAGATAAACAACTAGAAAAACATCTTTTTCATTAGCAAATGCAATATCCATCACCCACTGAAAGGTTGCACCAGCATTTTTCAATCTGAAAGGCATCTTTGCATAGTGAAAAGTTCCCCACGGAGTGGTGAACATTGTTTTGTCTCTATCATCCTCATGGACCAGAATTTGGTTATACCCGGAATACCCATCAAGTAGCAACATGCGGGAAGCCCCAACTACCCTCTAAAGTATGTGATCCATCTTGGGCAATGGATAGTTATCTTTCAAAGATACTTTATTCAAATTTATAAAATCAATACATAATCGAATCTCACCTGTTTTCTTGCGCACGGGCACCAAATTAGAAATCCAATCAGAAAATCTTATGGGAACAGTGATACCCACTTTGTACAACCGATTCACTTCCTTCTCAATTGAGGGCAGCAGCTTTGGATTTATTCTTCTTAGCTTCTGACGAAAAGGCCTTTGATTTGGCTTGATCGGGATGATATGCTGAATGATGCTTGTGTCATATGCCTTCAAATATGAATAATCCCAAGCAAATATATCAGTAAAAGAAGATAATAAACTGATATACTTTGCTTTTACCTGTGGAGGCAACATTTTTGATAACTTCACCATTTTAGGATTTTCAGCTGGTCCAATGTTCACATCCTCAACTCCTTTCTCGGTTGATAGCAAGCTCGGTTTTCGGGCCACATCATCCTGATCGAACAAATCCTCTAAAGGTATTAGACCTTTAGGAATGACGTTGTCCTTCAACTACAAAACTTCCATCTGATTGACTTCTATATCCACCTCACCATCATCATACTCCACATCAATAGAAGCGTCTTTGAATTTACCTTCATTTTGAAGAAATTCATCGATCTCTTCATCATCTTGAAACACTTGCCAATACCTTTGATTGTCGAGAACAGTTGGGCGATGTTTCACATGAATCTCAAACTTCTTGTTTGAATTTATCAGAATTTTCAAATTACTTGCTGCTGTTGCAAGTGAATCTGCAATGACATTCTGAACACGAGGGACACATGTCAAAGTGTAATCTGAAAATACTCTCAAGATATCTAATACCGCATTGCGGTAGGCCCACATTCGAGGATGATTAGCTTGATATTCCCCTTTCACCTGCTTGATAACTAACTCGAAGTTGCCATACACTGAAATCTTTTTAGCATTCAACTTTCTAAGAATTTTCAAACCAGCAATTAAAGCCTCATATTGAGCCTCATTATTTGAACAGTCAAAAGCTAGTTTATAAGAACAAATCCTTACATTTCTTGGCACTTTGTTTGGGGTGAAAACAGGGCTTCATATCCAAATGCCAATTCCAGCACCTTCCCTTCCTACCGCACCATCAATATCCATGTTCCACAAGCCTGCTTTGTCCTCTTCCAAATGCTGAAATTCTATTTGCTATGTTACTCTTCCTTGTTGTCCATCAATATGTTGCTGTTGTCGGAAGGCTAATTACTCAGCGATACTATCAAGTCTTTGTCTTTCTTGCTTTAAGACTTCTCTGAAATTTTCAGTGATCTCGAGAATGTCTTCTACTTCAACTACTTGGCTATTTACATCATTAAAGCTATCTGAATACAAAACAAATGATTCTAAATCAGTATGTACATAGTTGATTGGATGATTTACCAGTTTCTCCTTGCTAGTAATCATGTACTTCATCTTTTTCTCCCGGTATAATTTTCTCATTTGACCGAACACGAGAATGGTAGCATAGGAGAAATCAAGCTGCATTTTCCCTTTAATCTTTTCTCCCCAAGATCTGGAAAGAAGCATGCCAAATCTAGGAGGTATATCCACCACAACCACATTTATCAAAACATTTTTAGCCGGAATCTGATCCAAACTGACCACCAAATCTTTGATAAGACTGATGCACCTTACTCTACCAGAATCAAAGGAGTAGAGGTCATGATACTTTCTAGTGATATCCAATCCCAATTTCTCCATGATTGCCTTAGGCATGAGATTATGAGAGGCTCCGGAATCAAACATAGCATTGTGTAATACATAGTCATGCACCCTAAGGCTGATGTAAAAAGGAGCTACATCACTATCTTGAGACTGACCTTCCAATGCTGGACCAAAAATCAACTCAGGTCTATCATCCTCCACGTTCACCATATCAGATGATGGATCCAAATTCAAAATCTTAGATACCTGACCTTTGTAGCTGTTGTTCTTCATCAACTCAGTCAAAGGAATAGATACTTTTAACTTAGCAATTTCATTTTCTAAGTTAAAAACTGAAATCTTTTCTACCTCTTTCACTGAAACATCCTTCTTTTCAGTTTTCTCCTTTGACACACTTGGCTGATTGGATCTTTCATTTGCTGATGGCATTTTGTTGGTGGTAGGATCAGCTGTCTCTTTTCCCTTTTTCTGCATAATGGGAGGATCATTCTTTGGTGCTATTGTCTCCTTCCTTTTCTGAATTGGATTTATGGGCACATCTCTACTTCTGAGTGAATATTGTCGCTGCTGGGCTGACAAAGCATTCATGTATCCTCTTTGATATTCATCGGACTCCTCCTCAAGAACTGTTTCATTTGCCAAGATGAAATTTTCATCCCTTTGTACAGCTGAATTCTCGGAATACTCCTCATCTTCAGTAATAAAAATTGGCATATTATCGGGTGCAAAGAAATGACTCTCTTCTCCAATTACGTTCTCCTCATCGTCTGATTCCAGACCATGTACAAAATTCTGCTGCAAGGGTGTCTTTACCTACTACTGCGCTGCTTGGTCTTGTGCTCGCTGCTCTCTTTTCTTGATTCTAAATTGTGGTTGCTGCTGACCATGGAAGTTGGTATTTATAACTTGTGGTTCAGGCTTATCAATTGTCAATCTGTCAAACATCTTCTCCATCTTCCAGAGCACTTGATCTGAAGTGGAAACCTCTTCCTTCATTGTTACCTTCTTTTCAGCCTTTGTTCTAGCTCTCTTGGCAAGCAGATTAGCTTCAACATTGACTGCAATTTTCTGCATGTCTTCCAAAGTGGCCAGATCTCTTTCTCTTAATTGATAGGCCATATCAGGATCAAAACCATTCAGAAACTTAATCAAATCCAGCCCCATAGGCGGCTTTATATGATCATGAATTGCATTGTAAACTAAATTGAATCTAATACAATAATCTTGAACAAACTCACCAACATTCCGCTTGATGTTCTCATATTCGAAAAGGATCTGAAGAGGATTTTTCTTCACTTCCTAGTGATCCAAGAATTTTCTTTGAAGATTAGTCAATGTAGTGATACTTGCAGCCGGCAAAGCTCTAAACCACTTCCTCACTTCACCACCAAAGGTTTGTACAAATAGTCTCATTGTCACATTTTTGGCATCAATCTCATGAAGGTCAAAGAAATCTATCATCCTATCCACATGTTGCTGAGCTGTAACACCATGAGGAGTGCCATCAAACAATGGAATTTTTCTTTGATAATCAGCGGGCATATCATCCAAATTTTGAGGCAGCACAAGAGGTGCAAATCGAGCAGCCATTGCTCTTGGCGGATTTGCAATCGATGTTACAGGGAAAAGCGTCTATATAGAACTGCTCTATCCCACTAAGGTGTGACAGCTGCCTTAGAAACAAACAGAGTAAAGCTACTTTCATTTTTCCTTTATGAATTATAGATAGAGAGGAACAGAAAGACCAACCTCTGTCTTGCGCTAATCTCTTGATTTGATTCCTCTCTTCCTTGATAGTCTTTCGCTACTTGTTCCCTTGCACGCCCAGCTTCACAAAGTACCTGTAAGATCATAGTAGCATAGCACTATACAAAGACATGGATCTATAATCATAAACAATCTAGGATCAGATGTAAATTGACCATACAAATGCAGCAAATATCAATGACACAAGAGCATGGAGGAAAACTTGAATAGCTTTTATTAATAAACAAGAAAGAGCCAAGAGGAGTTACAACCAGTTGTTTTGATCCAGCATCAACCTCTCAGCAAGGAAGCCCCTCTTCACCTCATACAAAGCTTAGATCACCCAACAATCTGATGTTTGTCTCAAGAAACCAACATCAATTCCTTACAATATGCAAAATTCCAGCCTCCAACCTCTGGATCTCTAGGATGAGAGATCTATATATAGATATTTGCAGAGGTGTGAGTCAGCTCTGGGTTTTTGATTAGTGTCTTCTCTCTGATATTTCTTGATGCCACTTGGAGATCTCATTGATCTCTTACTCATCCTTGGGCAATTTTGAGAGGCAAGTGTCCCAGGAGAAGTTTCTGGAAGATTCCATGATCATCCACCTCGCAAACTGTCTCCGACACTTGTCTTTTCCCGTTCATCGCACCCCATAGAAGGGCTTTTTGAAATGCAACGCACTTCCCGTGTGTACAAGGTGTGATGCATCGCACCCTGGCCATGGAGCAAGTGAAATGATCCAGTTTTGACCAGTTCTGAGTAGTTTTTCATGGAGAACTTCTGGGAGAAGCTGTAATCTGTTGACCTTGTTCCTTTAGGGGTTAGAACAACATTTTTAGGGACTTAGGAGCCCTTGGTTTATGGACATTTCATGCTTGGGGTTGTAGGGCCCAAAAATGTCTATAACAGTTGCCCCCTAAAGCATGAGGTCGTTAATCTTTTTTGATGTCGGGTGAAATGCTTTATCATGAGGATCCGAAGTTCTTTCAAGCTGGGAGGAGACCTGTAATAAGATACAATACAATACATTATCTTCATAATTTTTTCATGATCTAGCTGATGCGGGCATTCCCATGCTCAACTTTATAAATTCATTTTCATGTACATAGGACAGACAATCGTCTCAGTGTAGACTGATGATTCTGGTAGAGCCATCATCCCTTTGATTGGATGATTATCTGTGCAGCAATGATGTACATTTGATGTCTTTATTTCCCTGAATATATATCGCAGCCCAGATGGATGAAACTAGATCCGAGGTCTTCAATCTCGTTCGATATTCACTTGAAGTACAAGTCGATCCATGTGAAGCATGTTCTGGAGTCGAACATGGAAAGACATCTGCTGATTACCAGCCAATGATGTAAGCTGTTAACAGGCGCGAGAGGAATCATTGATAATGATAATGACCCTCAAGGTACTGCAGTACAATTCACGTGGTGTGAATAAAGGACTTGGCGTCGAACACCACGCAAAATCTTTTGGTCGAAGGTCATTGATGTAAACCTGTCACCGGAAGTGAGAAACTTGCCATTGAGGCATGCAAGCTTCAAAGTACTGAACGGGGTGTTCCTAGATCGACTTCTTGGATAATGAGCTGATGTCGACAAGAAGCAATCTGTCACAGGAGGGCCTTAATGAATCCCACATCAATGACACGGAACGGAGAAAATGATTTTAATGGAGGTGAAAACGATCTGGTGATATAAGGTTCAGGGTGGCGGTCATGAAAGAATGGAGTGTAAATGTATTGTAGCGGGTGAGACACAGGTGAATTCTCTGAATGACTTCTCTTGAACATATCGGCAACACTGACATGATGGATTGGTAGCATTAACCCCAAATGTGGATGGTGTGATGGGACCATGGTGATGTGACCGGTGAATGAAACAACCCAACCCGACTTAGATGCAGAGTGAAAGTGTCATGTTCAAGAGCGACTTGCTACCAACAAAGTTTCTTCAAGTTTTCTTCCCAATTTTTCCCTAGTCATTGCTGACCAGTACCTCTTTATTTTTATCAAGCTTGAAGAGGATAACATATGCTTGTTCTATAATTTGCCCTTCGGGCAAACCCATCGCTATGTTTTAACGAGCCTAGCGATAGTGAAACTCGTTCTCGTCTATAGACAAGTTTGTCGCTATTAAAATTTTAACGAGTTTAATGACAAAGATAACTCGGTCCTTTTCAATTTTAGAGAGTCTGAAAAGGAACGTAAAGGAAACTCCAAAATTCCTTTTTCGTCATCTAATCCCTTAAGTCCGAAAAAGTATAAAAAAATACAGAAGGGATGAATTTTCGATACTTTTAACGAGCCGAAAAAACAAGCGCTCGATCTTTTTGTGTAATAATCCCTCAGATCCAAAAGATTAAAATTTAGAGGAGGGATAACACTTCCGGTCCCTTTAACGAGCTGGAGAGGCCAATGGCTCGGCAATCTTTTCATATTTTACGAGTCAATTGAAAAGAGCTTAAAGGAGACCCGTCTTTTGAGGAACGAGTGATAAAATGGGTAGCAACTGATTCCAGGTAAGGTTTGGAATTTTCCAATCACGGCAGTGTTACAAGGATGGCTATTGAGATCACTCTTCGCAGCTGTTCCTCAAAATGGGTAAACAATCAAATGGAGGTGAATGATCGGCCAATGCAAAAGTGGAGGTGACGGTGCAAACACGACCAAGGCTTTAAAGGCTGAAGTATTACATTCACGATGGTTATTTACTAGAAATTGGTTCATTTTTTAATGAGCTTAAACTCTGGAGGAACATGTGCTCATTGCTTATGTTTATTTTTTAACGAGCATGAAGTCCGCGCTAAAACTGCTTGATGCGGGTTTATTTTTTAACGAGCTTGAACCCTGCAGTAACACTGCTCGTGATAAGTTTGCATGCCCCTAGCATAATAACGCAAATCGAGGTGCATGCCCCCCAAGCTTCATTGCATTCAACTCAGTGGTTGGAATGAAGGTTTACCTTTGAGATTTGGAAAGGGGATTTGTTTCATTTTTTAATGAGGGTTACACAGTAAAAGAACTATCCTCATGACTCCTTGTTTCATTTTTTAACGAGGTCGACACGAGATAAGAACTGTCCTCAGAATCCACCGTATTTATAGTATTTGATAGAAAATCAAAAATTGAAGGATGATTAAGGTTGCTGGAATAATCTTCATGGTAATCCGGAAGATGGGAGCGATGGTGGTAATCTTCCCATGGTGTCTCTCCTATCATCGTCGATTGAATGATTCCTTCGTTTGTAGAATGTACATGCGACCAAGGATCTAAAGAGGTGTCATATTCCTTAGACCTATCTATCCAAACACTCGATGAGCGTTGATTTGGGTTTGCCCCCCAGGCCAAGAAAATTGATTGCTACAATATTTCTATTAGGGCGATGATCCATGCTGACAATATGTTTAGGAATCTTCTGAATCCATTAGATATAGAAGATTTCATATTGCAGGTTTCCACTATGGCCACTTCCGCCAGATTACTCGGAGGCGGTAGGGAAAAATTACCCATTAAGGTAGGGTCTTTTAGGAGGCCTACTCCAATATTTTGAAGCGAATGATTGCTTCCATGGATCATTGGAATACTTCCCGTAACTTGTGAACTGTTGGGGAGAAATGTTTGTTGGTCGACGATTGAAATTCCTCCTTGGAAGGGAAATGCAATCTTCCTGAAGTAGGTCGACACAACTGCGGCCATGGCATATATCCAGGGCCTTCCCAGTAGGATGTTGTAATCGAGGTTTCCGTCGATTACTTCAACATCAATTTCTATTGTTTTGCCCCCCAATTCAACTTGCAAGTTACTTAAAATCCCATATGGAGTGTATGATCGTCCATCAAATGCTTTTAACATTGTTGACGATCACGACAAGGGTGGTGAGCCTAAATTTTTCTAGCAACTCATCGACATAATACATGTAGATGCTCCCTCATCAATAATTGTTCGATGAACAGTTTTGTTGAGGGCTTTCACTTGAATAAGGAAAGCTAGTTGAGCTGGTAATTGAGGGTCATATCCTTTGTGATCAAAGGCCACAAGATTGGAATCCATTAGGTCAATCCCACTTATTGCTGATAATAGATCCTACTTTTGGGAGGGGAAATTTTGTGGTACCTCAAGTGTCGACATAGAGAACGGCGATTGGGCCAGGTCCTCTACTATATTATAATTCTGTGCTACTTTGGCACGAGGATTAAATGTCAATTTGTGTACTACTCCCTTTGGCGACTTTATCATTGGTTCAGGAATGATGGGTGGCACAACTTTGGTCAAAGTTGTTGTTGAACTACTAGGTTGTTCATTAGCCTTGTTATTCGACAACTGTGGATTCCCGTAATCTTTATTCCTTGTCAAAGCATCATTTTGGTGCTTTGAGATAGACAACATAAGCACTTGGGATCGGGAAGCATTTTGATCAACAACCAGTTTGGTTCCTGGGTTTGGAAACGGATCAGTCAATACTGCTGAGGTTTTTGAACTCTTAAAGAGTTTCTTAACTTCAGCTTTATGTGGAGAATCTCTCGTCCGATGATCCTCATCATATATCTAACACCCCGTAGGGGGTTTCCTTTTCCCAGAAGGGTTTGCAGAAGGTTTTCCAGGAGATGACTCATCGTGCTTCTTTTTCTTCCCTTTCTTTTTCTTCTTGCCCCCTGGTTGCTTCAGTTGTTTGCCCTTGTCGGTCGACACGGCATTTACTTTTGAGGCAAGAAGTTCCTCATTTGTATTTTGATCAGAAATCTTATGGGCTTTCTTAGATGTAGCCTTTGTCGATTTCGTTCTTGTCGCGCCAATCATGCCATCGCCGGCATGAGAGTCATTGTTTGATTTAGGAGGAGGAGGGACCGAGAATTCTGGTCTGGGCGCGTCAGGTATTTTATCATAGAGCGTGCCAGACTGAGTGTAAATCAAGTCCAAATATTGCGCATGAGCAATAACTTGCTCTTCGGTGACGACTCCCCCTTTTGCCACATCTTCTGTAATGGAAGGTAACAAAGACTTAATAAACCATTCAGCTAAAACTTGATCAGGAACATACGTTTTTACCATTCTACGACGACGTCGCCACTCATGAATATGATCAAATATGTGAGTGGCCGTTGTTTGTTTGAAATTGGTAAGAAGTTCTGTTCCCGTTTCGTACCTTATCGGTAACTGAAAATGGGTTAAAAAGGTTGTGGCTAGGGTACTAAAGTTGTCAAACGAAGCTCTAGGCAATTCAATATACCATTTTGCTGTCGGACCAGTTAACATCCTCTGAAAAAGGTGAAGCCTAATCGAATCATCATTTAGGGTGTTTGATGAACACCATAGATGAAATGTCATCACATGATTCGACGGGTCTTCACCCGGATTTCCATTAAATTTAGGAATATCTGACGGAAGTTTATGCGAAATCGCTGGCCACCAAGGGGCATAAGCAATTGGATCATTCGTCAGCCGGTTTAGATCTGGTAATTCTAGAGTTGCTACAAAGGGCAACTGTTGATTCAGGTTAGGAAAAGCATACCCAGGATAAGATGGAATCGCCTGAGCAGTGGGTCTTTGCATACCAGCATAATGTATTTGATGCTGGCAACTTTGACAAGGTTGATGGGCATAACCATTATAGTATGGTTGTTGATAATCGCTTTGGAAATGCAGTTGCCCATTACTTACAAAGACTTGTTGCTCAGGTCCTTGATATGATTGCTGGAATTGCGGTTGTTGAGATTGAACCAGTCCTGGTTGTTGCACCATTTGCTATTGTCCAATACTGGATGATTGACCAAGATGAGGAGTCATAGTACCTGTTTGAGCCTGAGTCACTCCAGATAAGGAGGCACTAACCTGAGGTTGTGATTGAGTCGTCAAGACAAGAGGTTGTTGTATAACAACTTGAGAAACTTGGGGTTGAAATACAACAGGTAGCGCTTGTACTTGTGATGCAGTCACCATAGCAGGTATAGTGGGAATATTCGACACAGGGTGGACTGGTTGCATTGAATATACAACCCTTGGTTGCTGAGGCAGTATTGGTACCCAACCACTGGATGTAATTCCAGTTTGACCTGAACTTTGTTGTAAACTTCCATATGGTTGTTCTCTGGGAGGGAACAATGAAAAGGCATACTGCCTTCCATATGGTGGAAATCCAGTACTTAAAGGGTAGATTGGCCTTTGAAGACACATTGGATAAATTTGTTGAGTTTCAACATAAGAAATACCAGATGATAATCCGGATGAAGAAATAGGAATTGACCATGTCGTCGAAACAGTCTCTGATTGGACTCCGGCTTGTTGTTGATAACTTGCCGGGACAGATGGTATACCATCGAACATCATTGGAGTAGTAGCAGGAGGCTCTACCGCTGCTGCGTTGGATGACACCGTCCTGGATGTTGATGGTTGTTCAGACATATCTTGTCTATCCAAAAGATTTTCTAGCGATTTCAATTGACTTTCTTCCACAATTGCGAATTACTCGATCAACTAAAAATAAAGGGGAAGTATGTTTCCGAATTAGATGAATTTTAGATGCTTTGACACAACTTGTTTTTTCAATTTTTAAGAGTCGAGAAAAAACAAAAGATGACTCTAGTCGCCTTCGATTTTTAATGAGCCTAAAGTGACAAGTGCTCAGATGGACCTTTTCCGTTAAGGAGTCTGAAAAGGAACAAAAGGGACTGCTCTGGAAATCTAGGTAGAGGGATTACCAAACCAATCGCAAAACTGCAGAATACTTTTTACGGTACGGCAGTCAATCTTCCCGAATGCTGTGTTCAGTGCATTGCGATCGATAGGGCGGCAGACATGGCTTCCTATGGATAAAGGATTAAGCCTATTGGGGTCTCCCAAAATATACTCGACAGTACGTGGGAGCACAAGTCCGTACTAGCACTTATCGTCTCAAAGTGGAGGAATCACCCAACCATCAGTGAGAACAACAATTACCAGGCTTTACGATGCCGGAATACATCTCTAGCCTAGACTTCTAAATGTTGTGCGTTAAGTTCCAAAGCGTTGTTAGATTCATTGAATTTATTTTATAGTTGATCTTGTTTATGAAGTTTGCCTTTCAGGTTCACCGCGGGATGTAGATGTAATTCCTAAAATGCAATCTAAGATGATAAACAATCTTTTTATCTTCTTTGTGCAATGAAAATCCTAGCTACTAAGGAAAGAAAGACAGAATCTTTTCACAAAGAGCAAAGAGCACACTCTAAATGCACTTTCCTAAATCAAACAAATCAGACTGTCTATATGCAAATGCACATGCATGTATTTGTTTTCGACTTTCTTAGTATATGAATGACAAGAAGAAAGTTGATGCACAAATCTGAATTTCTTTTCAAGTGACAAATATCAACAAGTTTCTTTTCGAAATAAAAAATGGAGACGATCACAACACCTTACGATTTTGAAATGAATACTCGTTTCGACACTAGAAAAATTACAAATTCAGACCAAAAACAATAGTAACAGGATAATCAACCATAAACAGCAATCAAACTCTTTCCTACGATTGAAATCAACACTTGCGACAGTTTCAAATCAAAGGACGACAGTACGATTACGCTACTTTTGCAAAGAAGAACTGAAAATGACTCAACAAACACACAAAAACATTTACAGTTCTTTTGTACAAAGGAGGCGGAATAACAGCAAGGAAAAGGGGTTTCAAATAGAGATATACTGATCACAGGCAGCAAAATTCATGAATAGAACTGGAAAGAATGAATCACAGAAACCAAAACTGCACAAAGCCTAGCCTGATCAGCACACCTGTAACACGGGGAATTTGAAATGCAGCGCACCTTCTACACTCGGGAAGTGCGCTGAATTTCAGATTGTTAGAATAGTACCTGCGCTGGGCCAGAAACGAGACTTTGCTTGGGTTCCGGGTCACAGTTTGCAGTTCAGTTCATGGGTTTTGGCCAAGCAAAATGTAATCAGTAATTCAACAATCAGGGGTAGATCTAAGGAGGATCTAAGAGCTATCACAAGGGCAATCAGAGAGTTTGTGAATCAGTTGTTTAAATCATAAACAGATCCTGTAGATGGACTGAAGTAGCATTTATCTACTTTGCATTTGCTATGGAAAATGCAGTTCGAATGCTACCTGTAAGTTTATGCAATAGACAACAAGGAATGATAAACAAACAAACTAACACGTCCCCAGTGGAGTCGCAATTTTGTTACAGGGAAAAGTGTCTATATAGAACTGCTCTATCCCACTAAGGTGTGACAGCTGCCTGTTATCGAGAAAAGTGTCTATTTAGAACTGCTCTATCCCACTAAGGTGTGACAGCTACCTTAGAAACAAACAGAGAAAACTACTTTTGTATCTCCTTTATGAACTATAAACAAAGAGGAATGGGAAGAACCAACCTGTGTCTTGCGCTAGTCCTTTGATACAATCTCTCTCCTCTTTGACAGCTTCTAGCTACCTGCTCCCTTACTTGCCCAACTTCACCAAGTACCTGTAAGATCACAGAAGAGGGAAACTATACAAAGACATGGATTTATATTCATAAATAACTTAGGATCAGATTTAAGTTAACCATACAAATGTAACAAGCATCAATGATACAAAAGCATGGAGAAGAAACTCAAATAGTTTTTATTGATATACAAGAAGATCCAGGAGGAGTTACAACCGATGATTCCTGACCCAGCATCAACCTCCCAACAAAGAAGTCCCTTCTTCACCCCCAACAAAGCATAGATCACCCAATTCTCTGATATGTGTCTCAAAACCAACAGCAATTCCTTACAATGTGCAAAATTCCAGCCTCTGGATCTCTGGGATGAGGGATCCATATATAGATGTATGTAAGGAGGATGAGTCAGCTTATGATTTGATTAGTGGCTTCTCTCTGTCAGTTCTTGCTTCCACTTGGAGACTGAAGGCCTCTTACTCATCTTTAGTCGAACTCAGTGAGGCAAGTGTCATGAGAGAAGATTCTGGAAGCTTCCATTGTCTCTCCACCTCGCGGAATGACATTTCCATTTGTCATTTCCCGCTCAACGCACCCTGGTAGTGCATTTAGGTGTGTTGCAATGCACCTAGCTAGTGGATTTAGGTGCTATGCAACGCACTTGGCTAGTGGAGCAGCTGAAATGATCCTGATTTGACTTATTCTGAGCAGTTTCTGGTGGAGAACTTCTGGGAGAAGCTGTAATTTGTTGACCTTGTTCCTTTAGGGGTTGGAACAACACTTTTAGGGACTTAGGAGCCCTTGGTTTATGGACATTTCATGCTTAGAGCTATAAGGCACAAAAATGTCTATAACAGTTGCCCCCTAAAGTATGAGGCCGTTTATCGGGTGAAATGCTTTATTAGGAGGATTCGAAGTTCTTTCAATGCTGGGAGGAGACCTGTAATAAGATACAATACAATACATTATCTTCATACTGTTTGCATGATCTAGCTGAGGCGGGCATTCCCATGCTCAGCTTTATAAATTCATTTTCATGTACATAGGACAGACAATCGTCTGATGGTAGACTGATGATTCTGATAGAGCCATCATCCTTTTGGTAGGATGATTATCTGTGCTGCAATGCTGTACATTTCAATGTCTTTATTTTCCTGAATATATATCGCAACCCGGATGGATGAAACTAGATTCGGGGTCTTCAATATCGTCCGATCTTCACTCGAAGTACAAGTCGATCCATGTGAAAAATGTTTTGAAGTCGAACATGGAAAGACATCGCTTGATTACCAGTCAATGATGTAAATTGTTGACAAGCGTGAGAGGAATCACCGATAATGATAATGACCCTCAAGGTACTGCAGTACAATTCACGTGGTGTGAATAAAGGACTTGGTGTCGAACACCACGCAAAATCTTTCGGTCGAAGGTGATTGATGTAAACCTGTCGCCGGAAGTGAGAAACTTGCCATTGAGGCATGCAAGCTTCAAAGTACTGAATGGGGTGTTCCTAGATCATCTTCTTGGATAATGAGCTGATGTTGACAAGAAGTGATCCGTCATAGGAGGGCCTTAATGAATCACACATCAATGACATGGAACGGAGCAAATGATTTTGATGGAGGTGAAAACGATCTGATGATATATGGTTTAGGTTGGCGGTCATGAAAGAATGGAGTATAATGTATGGTAGTGGGCGGGACACAGGTGGCCTTTCTGGATGACTTCTCTTGAACATGTCGGCGACACTTGTGTGATGGATTGGTAGCATTAACCCCAAATATGGATGGTATGGCGAGACCATGGCGATGTGACCGGTGAATGAAACAACCCAACCCGACTCGGGCACGGAGCGGAAGTGTCATGTTCAAGAGCGACTTGCTACCAATAAAGATTCTTTGAGTTTTCTTCCCAATTTTTCCCCAGTCATTGCTAACCAGTACCTCTTTATTTTTGTCAAGCTTGAGGAGGATAACATATGCTTGTTCTATAATTTGCCCTTCGAGCAAACCCATCGCTATGTTTTAACGAGCCTAGCGATGGTGAAACTCGTTCTCGTCTAAAGACAAGTTTGTCGCTATTAACCTTTTTAACGAGTTTAACGAAAAAGATAACTCGGTCCTTTTCATTTTTAGAGAGTCTGAAAATGTACATAAAGGTAACTCCAAAATTCCTTTTTCGTCATCTAATCCCTTAAGTCCGAAAAAGTATAAAACAATACAGAAGGGATGAATTTTCAATTAGCTTTAACGAGCTGAACAAAACAAGCGCTCGATCTTTTTGTGTAATAATCCCTCAGGTCCAAAAAGATTAAAATTTAGAGGAGGGATAGCACTTCCTGTCGCTTTAACGAGCTGGAAGGCCAGAACTCGGCAATATTTTCATATTTTACGAGTCAGAAAAGAGCTTAAAGAAGACTCGTCTTTTGAGGAACGAGTGATAAAATGGGTAGCAGCTGATTCCAAGTAAGGTTTGGAATTTTCCAATCACGGCAGTGTCACAAGGATGGCTAGTGAAATCACTCTTCGCAGCTGTTCCTCAAAATGGGTAAACAATCAAATGGAGGTGAACGATCGGCCAATAGAAAAGTGGAGGTGACGGTGCAAACACGACCAAGGCTTTAATGGCTGAAGTACTACATTCACGGTGGTTATTTACCAGGGAATAGTTCATTTTTTAACGAGCTTAAACGCGGGTGGAAACATTTGCTCGGTCCGGGTTTATTTTTTAACGAGCTTGAACCTCACGGTAAACACTGCTCGATTAATCCAGTCATATGATAAGAATGTCTCATATAAAAACGGCAACTTTTCGAGTTTTGCCCCACATCCTTTCTTTATGCAAGTTAGGAAACGACTAATCCAAAAAACAGATAAATAATCGCTCTTTGCTTGCACTCCAAAAGGCTTGCATGCCCCCAGGTATAAAACAAAGTTTCAAGGTTACCTCTACTTCTTTCTGCCAAAACATTTGTTTTACCGAGAGAGGCCTACCTCTTACAGGTTACCCAAAGATTGTTCTATTTACGGCGTAAACAAAACACTTCTTCGGCGATGTTTCTCGAAATAAACAAAGGTGAGCGACGATGCCCGCCAACTCACATAACTTTGAAAAGAGAATCCTTTACTAGAATAACCCCCTCTTCCAATCACGGACGGGGGTACAGACTAGGCATATTCTCCCGCGGAAACCTACCCTATACCCGAAGTTTTCCTGCCGAAGCAGACCAGGACGCATGCCTCCTAGGTTTCAGTCATATCCCTCTGAATTACTCGCGCTCATCGGGAGGACGGACTAGGGATTGAGACATTTCTTGCGTGAAAAGACCATTTAGGGACGGTATATGACTATTTGCTATGTGTGATCCGGGAAATGAAAGCTGGTCCACGAGCTTGACCACTCTTCCTTCGTGCGGAAAACACATTACTCTAAAGAGTGAGGAGGCAATTGCTCCCATGCAATAAATATAGTCTCGTCCAAGGAGTAGATTGTAATCTAAGGGTCCTTGAACTACCATTACGTTCATGCGAACTGTCTTCCTTCTCAATTTTATGGGCACATCGGGAAGGATCCCTAAAGGTCGACTGGTTCCTTTATCAAAGCCTGTCAGATTTCTCATCTCAGGCAAAAGCGATGGCGAACCAAGCGCTTTCCAAGCAGTTGAGGAAAGGATACTCACAGAAGCCCCCTCATCTATGATGGTACCAGCCATAACCATTCTATATATTTGAACGATAATTCAGAATGGTATGCTTGCTGGTAAACGGGGTCTGCCTAGTTGATTCCAGTCGAAGGAGACAACTAGGTTGCTTGAAGGTGGGACTGAATAGACAGACGGGTACGGCTCTGACGAACTTCCTTCCTGCGGTAAAGGAATGGGTAAATTGCCCCCATGTTCGTCGGAGTCTGTGTTTATGAAGAGAATTTGGACGGTGTCATCCTTGTTCTCTTCAGTGACTGTATCATCTGAAGATGAAACCTCTGAAGGCAAGACCGGATCAACTACCGCCTCGACCTTTTGACTTTCGTTTGGTATGGATCCAGATGGTTTATCTTCAATGATAGGTGCTTCAGCCGACCACCTGAGCGGGCCAGCTGGATTCTCAACTAGTGACGGACTCGGAAAGAGGTTTTTATATCCAGGAGGAAGTCGTAACGGTGAAACCGGACGATCATCCAAAACTCTTTTAGCTTTGTCTAAGAAGGGACAACGGTGGACGGCATGATTGCCTTCGCACAGTTTACAAGGAAATCTAGCTTTCCCTTTTTGTCCTGGGGCTTCACTTTCACTAGTTGACGGTGTGCTTTCAACATGATCATCAGAGGTTGACGACACCGGGTTGTGCAAACGAGGAGACCAGTCCCTTAGTATCCGGGGGATGCAAGGACAATCTCTGTGAAAGTGGTCTCCTTTGCAAATGACACATGGCGATTTAGGCCTGGTCGGTGCAGTGTGTGGATTTTCGTTAGACGACACTCGTTTTCCCCCATTCGCCTTTGGCTCCTTTTTCTTCTTCTCTTTCTTCTTCTTTTCCTTCTTCTCCTTAGGAACTTGGTTTTTAGCTTTACCAGCTCCATCAAGCAAAGAGGAAGGAGGAGAGGAAGAATTAGAGGAAGTAGAAGGCTGGTGGGCAACTCTGGACTCGTCTAATTGCTGATTCGATTGTTCAGGAATAGTGGTGTTCTGAACGACAGAAGTTGAGAAGAGCCATACTAGCAAACCAATTGTCAACCCTGGAAGTGACAATGTGGCCATATGGGGTGCACCAACATCTCCCCAAGAGGAGAAAAGACTAGGATTTCCACCAAGGGGAATTCCTTGGTTGGTAGGATCCATTTTCTCAACCCAAGATCAACGTAGGAAAAGGGTAATGAATATTCCGTTTAAAATAAATTTTAACACGCTTTGACACAACTTGTTTTTTCAGTTTTTAAGAGTCGAGAAAAAACAAAAGATGACTCTAGTCTCCTTCGATTTTTAATGAGCCTGAAGTGACAAGTGCTCAAATGGACCTTTTCCGTTAAAGAGTCTGAAAAGGAACGAAAGGGACTACTCTGGAGGTCTAGGTAGAGGGAGTACCAAACCAATCGCAAAACTACAGAATACTTTTTACGGTACGGCAGTCAATCTTCCTGAATGCTGTGTTCGGTGCATTGCGATCAGTAGGGCGGCCGACACGGCTTCCTATGGATAAAGGATTTAAGCCTATAGGGGTCTCCCAATATATACTCGACGGTACATGGGAGCACAAGTCCGTACTGGCACTTATCATCTCAAAGTGGAGGAATCACCCAACCATCAGTGAGGACAACAGTTACCAGGCTTTACGACGCCAGAATACGTCTCTAGCCTAGACCTCTTAATGTTGTGTGTTAAGTTCCAAAGCGTTGTTAGGTTCATTGAATTTATTTTAAGTTGATCTTTCTTATGAAGTTTGCCTTTTGGGTTCACCATGAGATGTAGATGTAATTCCTAAAATGCAATCTAAAGATGATAAACAAACTTTTATCTCTTTTCAGCAATGAAAATCCTAGCTACTAGGGGAAAAGAAAGACACAATCTTTTCGCAAAGAGCAAAGAGCACACTGTAAATTCACTTTCCTAAATCAAGCCAAACAGACTGTAAATATGCATATGCACATGCATTTATTTGTTTTTCACTTTCTTAGTATTGATGCTAAAAAGAAATTGATGTACAAATCTGAATTTGCTTCTAAGCGACAAACACAAACAAGCTTCTTTTCAAAATCAAAAGGTAGAGATGATTACAACACTTTATGATTTTGAAATAAATACTTGTTTTGACACTAGAAAGTCACAAATTCAAACCAAAAGCAATAGTAAAAGCATAATCGACCATCAACAGCAAATAAACTTTATCCTATGATCAAAATCGACACTTGCGACAGATATAAATCAAAGGACGACAGTACGACTATTATACTTTTGCAATGGAAAACTGTAAACGACTCAACAAACACGCAAAAACATCTACAGTTCTTTTGTACAAATGAGGCGGAATATCAGTAAGGAAAAGGGTTTGAAACAGTCATATACTGATCACAGGCTGCAAAAATCAGAGACAAAACTGAAAGAATGAAGCAAAGAACCTCAGCTGCATAGGGCTAGGTTGATCAGCGCACCTGTTACACAGAGAAAATGCATTGTAGCGTAGGTTGCCCTCTCGGGAAGTGCGTTGAAATGCAGAACCTATTCACAGTGCCTGCGCTGGGGCAGAAATGAGAATTCTATCTGGGTTCTGGGTCACAGTTTGCAGTTTAATCTTTGGTTTTTGGCCGAGTAAAAGCAATCAGTAATGCACAATCAGAGGTAGATCTAAGGGGGGTCTAAGAGCTATCACAAGGGCAATCAGTTAGTCTATGAATCAACTGTTCAAATCATAAACAGATCCAGCGAATGGATTGAAGTAGCAGATATCTACTTTGCATTTGTTAATGGCAAAGGCAGTTTGATTGCTACTTATAAGTTTATGAAGCAAACAACAAGAGAAACACAAACAAACTAATTAGACACGATCCCCAGTGGAGTCGCCATTTTGTTATCGGGAAAAGTGTCTATTTAGAACTGCTCTATCCCACTAAGGTGTGACAGCTACCTTAGAAACAAACAGAGAAAACTACTTTTGTATCTCC
Source organism: Pinus tabuliformis (assembly GCA_031772625.1). Lineage (NCBI taxonomy): Eukaryota > Viridiplantae > Streptophyta > Pinopsida > Pinales > Pinaceae > Pinus > Pinus tabuliformis. The sequence goes on along the minus strand of CM062817.1, from coordinate 522,109,498 downwards.
TTTATGAACTATAAACAAAGAGGAATGGGAAGAACCAACCTGTGTCTTGTGCTAGTCCTTTGATCCAATCTCTCTCCTCTTTGACAGCTTCCAGCTACCTGCTCCCTTACTTTCCCAGCTTCACCAAGTACTTGTAAGATCACAGAAGAGGGAAACTATACAAAGACATGGATTTATATTCATAAATAACTTAGGATCAGATTTAAGTTAACCATACAAATGTAACAAGCATCAATGATACAAAAGCATGGAGAAGAAACTCAAATAGTTTTTATTGATATACAAGAAGATCCAGGAGGAGTTACAACCGATGATTCCTGACCCAGCATCAACCTCCCAGCAAAGAAGTCCCTTCTTCACCCCCAACAAAGCATAGATCACCCAATTCTCTGATATGTGTCTCAAAACCAACAGCAATTCCTTACAATGTGCAAAATTCCAGCCTCTGGATCTTTGGGATGAGGGATCCACATATAGATGTATGTAATGAGGATGAATTAGCTTATGATTTGATTAGTGGCTTCTCTCTGTCAGTTCTTGCTTCCACTTGGAGACTGAAGGCCTCTTACTCATCTTTGGTCGAACTCAGTGAGGCAAGTGTCATGAGAGAAGATTTTGGAAGCTTACATTGTCTCTCCACCTCGCGGAATGACACTGCCATTTGTCATTTCCCGCTCAACGCACCCTGGTAGTGCATTTAGGTGCGTTGCAACGCACCTAGATAGTGGATTTAGGTGCTATGCAACGCACTTGGCTAGTGGAGCAGCTGAAATGATCCTGATTTGACTTATTCTGAGCAGTTTCTGGTGGAGAACTTCTGGGAGAAGCTGTAATTTGTTGACCTTGTTCCTTTAGGGGTTGGAACAACACTTTTAGGGACTTAGGAGCCCTTGGTTTATGGACATTTCATGCTTAGAGCCGTAAGGCACAAAAATGTCTATAACACTGCCTTAGAAACAAACAGAGTAAAGCTACTTTAATTTTTCCTTTATGAATTATAGATAGAGAGGAACAGAAAGACCAACCTCTGTCTTGCGCTAATCTCTTGATTTGATTCCTCTCTTCCTTGATAGTCTTTCGCTACTTGTTCCCTTGCACGCCTAGCTTCACAAAGTGCCTGTAAGATCACAGTAGCATAGCACTATACAAAGACATGGATCTATAATCATAAACAATCTAGGATCAAATGTAAATTGACCATACAAATGCAGCAAATATCAATGACACAAGAGCATGGAGGAAAACTTGAATAGATTTTATTGATAAACAAGAAAGAGCCAAGAGGAGTTACAACTAGTTGTTCTGACCCAGCATCAACCTCTCAGCAAGGAAGCCCCTCTTCACCTCATACAAAGCTTAGATCACCCAACAATCTGATGTTTGTCTCAAGAAACCAACAGCAATTCCTTATAATATGCAAAATTCCAGCCTCCAACCTCTGGATCTCTGGGATGAGAGATCTATATATAGATATTTGCAGAGGTGTGAGTCAGCTATGGGTTTTTGATTAGTGTCTTCTCTCTGATAGTTCTTGATGCCACTTGGAGATCTCATTGATCTCTTACTCATCCTTTGGCGATTCTGAGAGGCAAGTGTCCCAGGAGAAGTTTCTGGAAGATTCCATGATCATCCACCTCGCAAACTGTCTCCGCCACTTGTCTTTTCCCATCCATCGCACCCCATAGAAGGGCTTTTTGAAATGCAACGCACTTCCCGTGTGTACAAGGTGCAATGCATCGCACCCTGGCCATGGAGCAAGTGAAATGATCCAGTTTTGACCAGTTCTGAGTAGATTTTCATGGAGAACTTCTGGGAGAAGCTGTAATCTGTTGACCTTGTTCCTTTATGGGTTAGAAAAACACTTTTAGGGACTTAGGAGCCCTTGGTTTATGGACATTTCATGCTTGGGGTTGTAGGGCCCAAAAATATCTATAACAATCGGTCTTGGGGATGTTGGGGGAGTGGGTGCAGCTGATGTATGGGGTGTATGAGGTGGGGATGGTGGTGAAGAAATTTGGGATGTTTGAGGGGTAGAAGGAGTGGACGGAGGTGACACTACTGCAGACTTTTTATCATAGATAGAATGCTACACGGGAATGGTGGGAATGAAGGGAGTTTCGGTAGGAATTTCGGATCTAGATGCAATCGCGGAGTACCCAAGGGTTGCAGGTGCTAACTCTAAGAAATCAGTGATATTTGAAGCCACAATTGAAGTTTGGAGTTGTTTCAAGATATAATCGTCAATTGATTTATTGGCCTTTTCAGTTTCAAGATCTTTAACAAACTCTGGATTTAACACAGTAGAACCAACAACACTTTCAGATTTGGTCTCAAAAAACGACAACTCAAACTATTCGTCAAACTCAAGATCTTCAAGATACTCAAAAACAACAATACATGAATGAGATTTGAACATGGGAATCACAGAACTTTCTTGGCGAAGGATTCTCGAAATAATATTGGGATTTTCGTACACAGGAGGTGGATCAAGATCCGGATTTGCTCTGGTATATCTTCTGGAAGCCAGTGTGTTATTATTTCCAAGAAATCAAATGGACATTATCAACTTGTTTAGCCTATCAAACTCTAAACTTATCATCCAAAAGCTTAGAATTCTCAGATGTACTAGGGCAATTTGCAAGTTAGATATTCCGTTTATAAGACTATACCGGAGATTGACTGAAGTAGCATTTATCTTCTTGCGCTAATGCAAAGAAAAAGAATTTCGAAGGCTACTTGGCTAATCTGCAGACTCCGTCTGTAGTTTATAAAATGAAGAACACTAAAAAACAAACAATTTCTTCCCTAGTATATTCGCCACTATGTTAGGGCCTAAATCTACCTCAGGCTGAGAAAGGTAGGATCTAGGGTAACATCAAACCATGCTTAACCTGGTAGCTAGCCCTACCAGGTCAGGAGAGGGCTCTCCCCTTGTCAATATCATCAAAATATGATCAATGAGGGCTTGGGATGACTTCTATGAATACTCATATTAGGCTAGGTATGTGTGCAAAAGAGTTTGATTGAATTTAAAGATGTTTTGTTGGATCAAATGGAAAGGCAGATTTTGGGTCTTGGGAATGAGGCTCAGTTTTGCAAAGGTCTCAATGGGGCAAGGTAGGAAAGTGATTTGATACTTCAAATTGAATGAAATGGAGAGATTTAGACAGGTGAGGAGTTGAAGAGGGCAAGAAAACCTCAGGGATCCTCTTCAAACAGCTGAAAACATCAATAACTAAGCAAACCCTAGGTAGAGCACTACAATTTCAATGGATTCTACCTTTATCCTTATTTGTTTTAGTAAAGAAGAAGCAAGAGAGATAATGGCATACATAAAACACATATAAACTTACAAATTACAGAAGGAAACACAATATCAAAGCAAGATGCCACATGAATCCCATAGAGTGCTACAAACCCTAGTATATTCCTTAGCCAAAACTGTTGAGAAAATGTATACAATGAAGCTCCAAGCTTTCTCAAAAGTCCAACCATGCTAATGACTGAGAAAACATAAGATATAGGCAAACAAAAACTCATCCTAGCCTCTAGGGGTCGAGCTCATGAGTTTAGGAGCTATTCCAACAAATTCTAAACTGAGAACTAAAAAGTAGGCAGTGGAACAACATGCCTCTAAAAACTAGGTAACTGATTCATTCAGTTGCAAACTAGCTTTTTCATGGATGAATCTACCTCCATGAGTGAAAATTCAACATAATTACATCAATATACATCAAATTACATTAAATTACATCATGAGTTTTACAATAAGAAAGAGAAAAGTCAAACTGTCAAGAAACTAGGTGAAAAACAGAGTATTTTTGGTCAAACTGAGCAAAATTTCTCCAATGCGCCGCGCTGATTTCTCTATGCGTAGCGCCTGTTTGCAGCCACTTTTGGAGGTCTTCCCGGTGTCCAAATCTACTCCACATGTGCTTGTTGGAAATGTATGCCTGTCTACTTTCTAGAAAAAGTGGAATTTTTGAATTTGGCCTCCATTTTCCCCTCCAAAACGGAGTTCTCCCAACATTGCTTCTTGCGTGTCCAAATAGGGGCAGAAAGGTCATTTTTGGGGTGTTTTTAACCCTTTTGGGGGCTCAAAACTTGTCAAAATTTCTTGGCCATTGGTGAGCATGCATATTTCTTCATGAAAAATCTAAAAATGCCAAGTTTTCCTCATTTGAAGGCCTCCATCAAAAGCGAGCGCCATGTGGCGCAGCGCATTGGGTAGAAAACTTTGTGTTTTAGCCCAAAATTTTCAAAAATGCAAAAAGTGTCCCAAATTTTTTGAAATTTAGGCTGAGTGTTGTCCATCAAGTGTTGTGTTGGGCTAAGGAAGCCTCAGCCAAGATTTGAAGTTTATCTTGCGCTTTTTGCCTCCTCGATCTCTTCTTCAACTTGGCCTTCAAGCTCCTGATTCTAGCTTGACACACCATATTCCTTGACAAATAGTGATATGCCATGTCTCTCAACATATTTTTCTCATTGATGGCCTTCTCCAGTATCCTCTCCAAGTGGAAATTAGTCCTTTCCAACCAAGACTCATGATCAGCATTGATTTCTTTCTCAAGTGTTGTGAACTTGACTTTCCTCCTTTTGGCAGCTTGCCAATTTTCTCGTATGTTTCTTAGCTCCATTATGGTTTGCTGATCCTCTAGTTGCTTGTTTCTTTGCTCCAGGTACTTTATTATCCACTCGGCTCTTTCCAAGTTGAGGGACAAAGCATTGATGTCCGCATGTTGCTCTTGGATGACCTCCTTGAGCTTTGAGCTTTGTGGGCCCAAATCTGTGTCATCATCCTGAATGAGAATGAAATCGGTCTCCTGCTCACCTGAAGGCCCCTCATCATGTAATGGCCTCTTGCCCTTGTCCTGAACCTGCTGTGCTGATGAAGGAAGCGAGACCCCTTCCACCCCGGGTGGAGATAATACTCGCTTTGCTGCTGCAAACAACCGTCTAGTGCCCTTTTGATAGGTGACAAACACCGGCACACTAGCGGTCTGTGTCTCATGACCCTCCTGCTGATGAGAAGGTCCACCTGTCTCATGAAAAGTCTCTGGAGGTACCTGAGGAGCTGTGAAGAACTCATGAGAAATGAAATCCTCCCATGAGATGCCCTGCAAACCAAGCTGATGCATGACCACAATTTTGATGAGTGCAAAATGATATATACTATTAAACTGCTGCTGAGGAGTCTTTTGTTGTACTAGGGTGGTCATCTTCTCAATATTTTGGCACATGAAGTAGGGGAGATTCATCATTCTCACCCTGGTAAAGTGCATCAACAATCTGATATGATAAGCATATAGGCGAGAAAACCGGCCCTCACAGCTGAAATACTTCATTATGAGTTTCATCAAGGGAGCATATGAGTCTTTCAGGCACCGAAAGGGAAAAAATCTACTGAGTTGTCTCAAATAACTAGGCTTGATGTATGGTTCATAATGTTCCCTGTCAATCTGCTGCCTTTTATTCCACTGTTGTCCGACATTAGGAATGTCGGTTGCTAGAGAAATAGACTCCGGTGTCAAGGTGAATGTCACACCAGCTAGAGTGGTTTGGCCATTATGTAGATGAAGCATAAACAACCGGGCTAACTCATAATGGTACTAGACTCTAGCAACCATCTCATAGAACTGATAACAAGATTGGTGTTGGAACATGTGATAGCAAGAGGACAGGCCTACAGCTCAGCAAGTGAAGTAGGCTCCTCTCGTATATGTTTGCCACCCTTGTGAGGTCTCCTTGGTGCATGCATTTCTGTAGGAGAGTCACTATGTGTCTCTTCATCTCGGTCATATGAAGGATCAGATTCCACGCTTGCTAATGTGTGAGTTTCTTTGATGAGTATGAAGAGATTTTAGGTGTCTTTGATGTTTTACTGCCAAATGTTTGAAGATGTATTAGGCATTGTGAAGGGAGAGGGTAAGAGGGGTTTTAGAAATGTTGTTGACTGGAATTTGGGGAATAGAAGGGTTTTAGGGACAGTTTTTAGATTTTGGGATAGCAATTAGGGTTTAGGAATGTGTAGCTAGGGTTTGGGATAGTGAGAGTTAGGAATATGGGGTTAGTGAATTTAGGGATATGGGAATTAGGGATATGGGGATGAAACTAGAAAATAAACGTGGGAAACAAGAGTGTGGGAGTGAGGGAATGAAATTTGGTAGTAAAAACACAAACTACAAACCCTAAGCACTTGTTTTTGAGCAAAATTGCAAGGAGGTAGGGTTTCAAGTTTATCTCTTTAAATCACCATAAACTCTTTAAGAAAAACTCATTCACTGACAGTGGAAGAATGATGACTTGAGCAGGTGGCAATTTAGCAAATTTGGAAGTTTGAACGAATTTGTGGGTGAAATCGGGCTTGAAGCCCTGTGCGCCGCACCACAAACCCAATGTGTCGTGCCTCCTATACGCGCCATGCCAGTGTAAATTCAACACTGTGGAGGATGACCCAGTGCGCCGCACCACTTGTATGCGCCGCGCCTCTCACCCAATGCGCCGTGCCCACGAATTTGCACAGTTTTTCTCCAAGCTTGCTTCCTTTACTTAACATGGCCTTCACTTTGCTCAATATTTCTTTTTTAAGTGCTAATGAGCTTTTTTGAATTGTAAAGATGACTTATATACAAGAGCTTTTGATTTTTCCTTCATAAAACCCACTTTTATAATGTTTGCATTGTGACTTACTTTTTAAACTCTGTTTTTTGGGCAGTTTATTTTATTTGTGCCTTTGATGAACTGAATGACTTGATTTTTTGTTTGCCTTGCAGGGGATGGAGCTACTGAAGCTTGGTAAGGTGACCAGGGTTGCCACTGAAGTGATTTACATATAAGAGAACTAAAATTACATGAATTTATACAACAAAAACCTAAAATACTCTGTTTTTCCTCAAAACAGGGTTTTGAGGAAAAATACATTTCTGAGCAATTGATTATGAAATTTATTGGTACTGAAACTTTATTCAATCTCCTCATGCGCCTGTTGGCTGTTGAAGACCTTTTTTGATGAAACCCTAGACCTAATGAAACTGAAACCCTAGAAATGACTCTTGCGAATTTAAAGAAAAAAAGTGACTGCAGATGATCTTGATGAATGGAAATGGGCCAGCAGGTAAAGGACACGAGGGAAAATGTACAACAAACCACTATCGTCAAATGATCCATGCTCCTAATGGAATGCAGCTGACTAAGCAAGACACCTAATATGTAATGCAACAAGAGAATTTGATCTCTGACGGAGGGATGAAGATGCCGACACTAATAGACCAAGGGACAAAGCCAAGGCGGGGTGACCCAATACAACCTGTCGAAGCCGCAAGAAAATAACAACACCACGAAGTCGAAGAAGGACACAGGAAAGTGGTGTGAGTTCCACAAGAGTCCCACTCACAACACAAGTGAGTGTCGGACCAAGCAGTCATTGGTGATCGAGTTGAAGGCTTCAGAATCAGATGCATGTTCTGACCCTAATTCAGAACCTGACAAGGGGAATGGCAATGGGAAGTGGATCATTGACACGAGGCCACTATAGCCACCACCAAGATCTAGAAGAATGAGCTCGAAGATCCAGAGGAGGGGGAGCATATTTTCCACTCATAGATGTGGGTGAAGGGTTGGCTACTACAATTCATTGTTGATAATGGGAGCCAAAAGAACCTCATTTCAATAGAGGTCGTGAAGCAGTTGGGCCTACCAACTACACCACACTCGCAGCTGTATAGTATCGGGTGACTTCACCAAGGACGAGATCTCCGAGTCCGCCAGCAGTGCCACCTTCCCTATAGCATCAAGCCCTTTATAGATGAGGTATTGTGTGATGTTGCACCTCTTGATGTTTGTTATGTACTCTTAGGCAAACCATACTTATGGAGGCGACACACTATGTATGAGTCAAGGCCTCGCGTTGTTATTATTACTTTGGTTAATTCATTATACAGGATACTGGAGGTAGCCCCACCTACTGCCACCTCTTTGATCACTGCTAAGAAATGCAGCAAGCTCATCTCCCATACTAGGAAATTCATTTTATGTCTGGTTCGCTCCCAAAGTAAGGGGAAGATCATTGCCACATCCATGACCCCCGTGAAGGGTTCCTCCACGCAGCAGCAGTAGCAGCAGATGGATACGATCATGAAAGAAGACAGACATCTTCTCCTCACCCACAAGGACATCGTTGCGCTATCAGGTCAAGCATCCATTCGATCTGACTACTAAAACACCTCTACCCAATGGGTCAATATATCACCGCTCCTTTCTGGAAAATTCCAAGTACAAGCCGCGACATGATCAGCATTAGGTACCACACAAATTTCAAGTGGGCGACAAAGTCTCGTTGCATCTGCATAAAGAATGCTTTACAAGAGCCCATCAAAAGCTTAGACCACTGTGACATGGTCCTTACACCATTACCAAGGTTGTGGGAAACAATGTGGACTGCCCTCAACCATGCTTCCCACCATTACTGGACACGTCCGAGATTACAAAACAGCTCACCAGGGACCAAGTTTAGCAAATGGAAGAACTCAACGCAATGGGGACCATTGCTTCCTAAGGGGGGAGGAATGATCCAAGTGGATTTTGTTGGCCGCCCACCTATCCCATTTGGAGCCCTACAACTATCTCTTTCAGTTTTTCAGTTTCCTTAATTGTAGCACAATTTACTATTTTTAGTAGTTTTTCGGGTCCTGAACTTCCAGAGCCGTTTTGAGGCCCTAAACGACTTTTTTTGGGAAATATGGGAGCAACATGGGTCCATGGACCGATGTTTCTCTTCCCAAAGTTATAGTCCTCGAATATATCTTTCTAACAAGCTATTGTGCACGTCAAACGGAGATCGTATGCCAAAGTTACGACCTTGGGAGGTTGATGTACCAATTTACCCGAAATAGGGCCCATAGTTTGGCGTTTCATCTCCTATGGTTAGGTTTTTGAATGTTTAGCATTTTCCATTGTTTCTCAACAATAAATAGGCCTTCGAGCCTCATTGTAAGACAATTCAGAGGCATGTAGCTGCCACATCTCTTCTTAAAGATAAGCTACCATCGCCCTAGCTCGTTTATTTCCATTTCTGTTTGTATAAAACATGGGGCGGTATAAAACATGGTATGTATAAAACATGGGGTGGTATAAAACATGGTATGTGGTTGTGGTGCATATATCATTCTGGTTTCATGACACTATTATCTATTCAACTAGAACAATGGCACTCGGACCAATTCCAGAGCTGAGAACACAACACTTTGGGGTCCTCTTTACTATACTTGTTAGTTAACTCGGCGAGTCTATGTGTGTTTTGGGGGACTCAAAATTCATTATTGATCAGGTCAATCATAGGTCTAGGTTTGCTCCTCCACTCATATCCAACTTGTTGTGTCAGATCCAGACTCTGATCGAGCTTTTCAAATAGCTCCCCTTTGCCCATATTCACCAGGTACAAAACTCTATAGTGGATGCACAATCTAAGTTGGGCTTATCATATCAGATGGATGAGATAAACTAACAATTTTTTTGTTGTGGAGTTTTTGTCCGCACTAGAGAAATTCTCTTTACATTGTCTCCTCTTTTTTTGCTATATTGTTCACAGATTCATAGTTTTTTGTGACATGGTTAATTTTGTTACAGTTTATGAACTACAAGCCTTATATACAAGTGCAATAGTCTTTTGTATTTTGGTTCACATGGGTCTTTTCTTACATAGTGTTGATGTACTCTCGACGACACATTTCCCATGTGTCTTACTTACACAGTGATGTTTATGTGATGTTGTATAGACTTGGCAGAGCATATTGAATATTCTAAACAGTAGAACATATAAACTGGTTTTTTATATAATATAAAACTCTTTGGTTTTTCTTTTTTTACAAAAAATAATAATATTAATAATAATAATTGAATATAATCAAGGTGGAGGAATTTCTACCTATGTATATCAATTCATATCACTCATTGGCTGTAAAATAAAATTTCAACTTCAATATATGATACAAATATGGAGCATCCATTAACCTTAGTGAGATTCCTTCATTCTGATACTTAATTTATCATAGTGGTCGCAAAATAGATTTTAGTTATAACTTTAAATTACTAAGCTCATAAGATTAACAAACTTTTAACTTGTCCATCACTCATCTTATGCATTAAACTACAATATTGCAGTAATCAAGTTTGGATGAAAATAATAAAATGATATTGGAAACTACATTACTACATTATACACCATAATTATGAATTAGAAACTTGTAATCATAAAATGATATTGGTAAGGCATAACACCATGAGCATGTCACTATGATGTTAATAAATAACTATCACCATAGTATTCTTTTAATTATTGTAAAGTGTGGCCTGCTTGGGATAACTTAATTGGAAACGACTGTGCAAATGAAGTCTCACCGAACCAGAGGTCTTGAGTTCAAATCTTGTGCTAGAGAAGTTGGACATAATAAAGATGCAGCCTTACCAAACTTACAAAAAAAAATCTTATAAAATATGACAATATGATTATTCCAACATCCATTTCTTAAATGTAATTTGTGATTATTGTCTTCCCAAATATAAGCTACATACAATTCTTATCTATTTCCATGGTACATGTGTACCCGAAGCAAAAATAAATTAAGTGAAAAATAGCATCAACTCATGTTGCTGAAAAGATCTAATACATGCAATAGAATTCTCTAATTGAAAACTTATGGGGTTATGGCCAACAGAGAGAGCACTAATATGATGGATCCTAATGAATTGATAGCTTAAAGTGGATGTGGAATTGAATCTAGGGTCTAAAGGATTTTTCACAACAACATTGAAGAACCTTGAGGATTGGAATAGAGTATTTCAAAATGGGTCATATTTCTTCAACTCAACAAGGTTGTATATGTGATTTTGGAAGGAATAGTTCATCCATAGCAAAGAGGACTTCATAATGTCACTAATATGGATCAATATGTATTCCATTCCCTAGGACTTCTAGGACCAATAAATTTTGGAAAGAATAGGGTGTGCCCTAGGTTCTTTTGTTATGTGCTTGGAAGCCATGAAGTAAGAAAGGTGCACCTATATGTCTATATATATATGTCTTTATGAATGTATCCCAACCATTACATGACAATATTTGGCTAAGCTACTAGGATAATACGAGGCACCAACCCATAGATTACAACAATATCCCATTTGGTTGTAAAGAATTTCATAAGCATGGGCACTTGTTTAGAGAATGCCCACTTAATCAGAAGTAACAATCAACAAAGCCTTCGACTAATTCATAAACTGTTGTGGATATTCCACTAGACAATTTGTCACAACAAATCTAATAAAATTACACTTGAAATCTGAAATATATATTGGGAGGATTTAATTATCTTTAGAGTTTTGGTTTTTTAAATTACTATTTATTGTGTATGCATGCAAACTATAATTATGCAGAAAATGGAGAACATTCTTCGTAAGCTTTTGTGGTGGTCAGAATTTGAATAAATTGATCCACAGTAGTCTGAAGTCAACATTTCGAGTCTAGAAAAAAACCCATCATCAAGGAAATATGTTTGAGAAAAAGAGGACAAGAGACGATTCATAAAAATATGAAGAAAAGAAGAGGAGGACAAAAACTGACAAATAGAAAACCTTAATCATTAAAAACTTAAAAACTTTTTAAAAGCCTAAAAACTAAAAAAGAAAATATAAATGTATATAAATGTTTAAATTATTAATAGTTAATAAGTTAGTATATTATTTTTAATGAATTAATTTTTAAAAAATACAATATTAATATAAATTAATGAAGTATATATCATAATAGACTAGTCTAATAATATATTAATAGATTAATATTAAAGAATTAACATATAATGTATACATTGATCTATTAATATATCAATTCATTATCTTGTTAATATAATATATTAATATAATATTCTAATATATTAATATGTCAGTAAGGATATGCTACTGTGGACAAATTTGACTTTTGATTTCTATCATTTTAAGAAAAATCTTAACATGGAGGTTAACTTTTTGGCTAATCAATGAGCGCAGTTAGAACTGGGATTATTGAGGGTTATTGATGATGATAATGATGATAGTGGTTAACGTCCACTGAGACCAAATTGATCTATCCAACTTATAATTATGGATTAATAATGGAGATAATTATGGATCAATGATGGAGATATAACATGGATAATACCTGGATGATTCGAAATCATTTGAATATGACTTTGTTTTCGAGGAGAATTAAACATAAGATAATGAGTCAGGTCATATCCTTTAATTCGAAGTCGCGTTACAGTGGAACCTTATTAAATGTGAAATCATGGTGGCTGGCATATGGTCGATTTGGATCGTCGACATCATGTTGAGATGGGCACCAGACAATTGGAGCAGGAATGAATTGATTTCTAGAGCAGCTCGAATGTGTGAAATTCCATCCACTGCATTTTAACTTCAGTTCATCGGTATACATTGCATTGAAATCCGCTATGTTTGTAATATTTCCATAATGGTTCCTACACTTTAGATATCAGTGATCAGAGCAAGAATTAATGGTGCATGTTTCGGGAATGTTTCAATGAGGGAAGGCTCGACAGCATTTATGGACTGTTGGGGTGAGTCTGCAAGGAGCGAAATTGCCTTAAGAACTAAAATTTGTCAAAATTGCCATCAATTTTGGTGCAAATTCAAAGCAATGGAGTGCAATTTGTGGGATGCATAGGAGGAGGTTGGCTTATCGCTTATCAAGATGGAAGGGACTCTCTCAAAATGACATGCTCTCCCAACGTCTAGGCCTATTGGAGGTTAAATTGGATTTCCTTCAACTGGTGAACGAAATGTTAGAGTTGAAGAAGGGAATGACGCTGAGCAAGACAACCAAGAAAATAAAGACAACCTATTGGAGCTTAAATTGGATTTCCTTCAACTGGTGAACGAAATGTTAGAGTTGAAGAAGGGAATGACGCTGAGCAAGACAACCAAGAAAATAAAGACAACTTGGAGCAGCTCAAGCTTGTAGAATAAAGATGGTGCAGATGACCAGGAAGGAACAATAATGATGGTGCAGATGATCAGGAAGTCATCCCAGATCAGCTGGAAGCGAAAGCAACTGGAGTCGAGGTCGCTCTTGTCATGGAGGAAATGTAGTTTCATTAAATTTTTTTTTTTTATTATGTTGTGTAGATATGCGGTGTTTGTTGGTGTGTTTTGGATAATCTATGGAAATAATCCGTTCATACCAGTAATTTGTGTCTCCAGGGTAAATTATGACAGTTTATTATGGATTATTTGGATAGTAGTAGCGGACTGCCTAGGATATATTGTACAAGGTCTTGGCCTTGAAACCAAGTTTTTATAATGCAATGAATATCTATTTGCGTTAATAAAAATATATTAGTATATTAGATATGATATATTAGTATATTGCATAATATAATATGCAGATATATTATTATTATATTAATGTTTAAGTAATATGATATTTGTATATATTCTTGATCGGGGTGTGAGTTGTCGGACAGAGCTATTAAGGAAATCATTATAATAAGGACACAAATGAATGGTTCTACTGCCCTCCATACGCTTGAAGCGAAGGGTGTAGTGGCCTTTGGCATGCTTAAGGAAATGGAAATGCAGGAAGGTGACAGATGCATTTGGGCAAGCTTACCGACTATGGTGAAGGATAGAAGCTCGAGGATTGAAAGAGCAGAGGTACCAAAGGCGAGAGTGGAGCAGAGGCTTTGGAAGGGACGAGGGCTTCATCAGATCCAAACGTTGGTTACTGGGTATGTAAATTGGTTCTTCCTCCACTCCATCATGCTTCCCTACGTCTGGTTTGATAATTGGGGTATGTATGGGTGCACTGGGTTTGTGGGCAAGGGTAATTCAAGTTGGGAGATATGCATGGTGTCAGGCATCTACTGGAATAATCCTAGCTCCATGGGTTCCTCCTTGGTGTTAATACATTATGGGATTTTCCTCTCTTGCATGGAGCTTATCGGGCTTGGTGGGGAGGGTGTCAATCTGGGGTAATACCTTTGTCTTGTTTTCTTGGCAAACCTGGGGGTTGAGGGTTGGGATGTTGTCAATGTCTATGTTTTAGTGAAATTTTATTTCTTGGTCTTCTCCATGGTTGTTGAGGAAAATTGGAAGAACTGGCTCCTGAGGGTTGACACCAAGAACCTGAGGAGAGCTAGCAGTGGGGAGGCTGTCGCGGGACAGGGTCTTCTGAAGTCTGGGAATTGGCATGAATTGAGTGTTGGCCGTGCTAGCCTCGGATGGTTGAGGGGCAGTCAGGAGGCAAGCAGAGTTTGGGCTGGGTGCCTCTTGGAGCCCGGGGTTCAGATTTTTCATTGTAATGTTGGTTAGGGCAAGGCTAAGACGTTGATGAGTTAGGGGGGATGGGGGAATGGTCATACAGATGTGGGTAAAGGAGGTGTGGGGCTTGGATCCCGTTAGCTTGGCTTCCATGCTACAGGATATGTAGTTGGCGAGTTGCTAGCACCTTGCTCCCAAGGCCAAGGTTGAAGCATTTGTAAAGAAATGGTCATGTTGGGGCGTCTACTAGGGAAAACTCACCAGGGTGCAGGTCATGGTCATGCTGGGTGGGGGATCCTTAATTTCTGGGGTTATACAAATGAACCAAGGGTGGCAAATTTTGTGAAATGGTAGAGCCTTCGAGTGATGGAAATACAAAATATAATGTTATGGAAATTTTGGTTTCTTAATCCCATATCAAGTCCGCAGAACCATAATCATTCTCGGACACAAAGAGCACAAAGGCTAGTTTCTGGCCATCCACAGGATTTGGCTGGAAGGTACCGTGTCAGGGCGACAATGGGTAGAACAATGAAAGGTAAGGGCTGAGGAAAGAAACCACAGGTGATCAAGGTCGAGGTTGAACCAAGCACCTTGGGTAAATGTTGAGGTAGAAAACTAATGGCCAACTTGATAAATGAAGCGGTTGCTGCATACAAGGAAGGCACCAAGGAGGAGATTAGGCAGTTGATAGCAGAATGGGAGGAAGACATAAACCGACAAGTGAGCATGAATGAAGTTGATCTAGAGGACTAGAAGCTCCTGGTTCAAGATATGGGTCACACTAGAGGAAGAGGGACTCAATTTAAATAGACCCTATATCTTTATTGGCTAATGAAATGCCTCGTGGGCAAGGCCATGGAGCAAATTTGGATGATTGTTATCCAGGATTTCCCAAATTACAAACAGGATTTTCAAAAGCTACAATTTCAATTGCAGAAACAAGACGATCGCCTTAGCCGCATAGAGAAACACTTCCCTTGCCTTTTCTCACAGACAAAGCTATCAGGCTCCAATGCTAAAGCTTTGGCCCCGGTCGCATCGACCTCCACCGAGAAGGATGAATAGAATGTTGGCTTTTAGTTATTTTTTATTAGTTTTCATGCGAATAGCTTTTAATTCCCAGTTTACAATCATATATATATATATATATATATATATATATATATATATATAGGCAGATAAAATAAGGATGTGGACATGACAATCAAATTTATCTAGCTTGAATAGATAGATTCAATATTTTTTCTATTGGATGGCTTATCATGCAATTAGGTGGCCAGTACACTTGGTTTCTCGATGGGCAAGTTGAGACCACTGAACCTGGCTCTATCTAGTTGTAACTTGCTTATTTTATAATGAAAAGGAAGGATCTACCAAGCTTATATATATATATATATATATATATATATAGTAGAATTTCCTGTAGATTCACAATCTCATGCAATTTACTAAAGCACAAGATAAGAATCTACTTCTACATTCAACCAACGGAAGACAATATATCGATGAAAACAATATGAATAAGAAGAAGATAAATCAATGGCACATAACACAATAAGTTTTTCTGGGGAAATCCACTGCTCAAAACCCCACCTATATGTATTGCATTAATCAAAAATATGAGGTAAATACAAAGCTTGTTCTCACTAGAACAATTCCGCACATGTATGCTTAACTCTCTACCTCATAAGATCGCTATTAGCCAACACTTAGCCAATTCCCACTACCTGCCAAGCCCCTATTCCCTTGCGTAATTCCTAGGATGAATAACTTGTATTTAAAAGGAATTCATGCTTCCAAAATTGCACAATCCAACATAGGTCATTCTCTGATTGCATGCATGAAATTTACAACTCATTAAATCATACAACTAATAGTACATTGTCCCTGCACTCTAGTCTCAATTGGGTCTTTCTCTGAATTGACATGCATGAGTTTCTCATGACGAAATCTTCAGTTAACTGGAGTAACAATTGTGGATGAACCAGTGCACCAACTGACTATTAGTTGTCTATTAGTTCCACAAACAGTTATAACTAATTTAACTGGCCATAACTCAGTAAACTGATTTATTCTAATTACAACTCAATTTAAACTCATACTAAACCCCTAAAAGTTAGGGAGAACACATACATGACTACAAAAAGACTTCCAACTCGAAATTCTCAAGCTAATTAAGTTAATTAAACTTAATTAACTATTTACAAATTGTTATGAGAATAGAATTCACTTTTAATTCAAGGACAAATTAAACTGGAATTTCTTGCTGTCATTTCTCAACACTAATGTACTACATATTAAATTAATTAATTAATTAATCTATTAATAATCTAATACCTAAAGTATTAATGTATTAATATCGGTGTCACACATTGATTTGTATTAATATTGTATTTTAAAAAAACATTAATAAAAATATGCTAACTCATTAATTAATAATAATTTAATAATTTATATCATTTTTTTTTTAAGTTTTTAATGATTAAGATTTTCCATCTGTCGGCTTTTGTCCTCCTCTTCTTTTATTTATATTTATACATAGTCTCCTCTCCTCCTCTCAAACATATTGTCCTAATGATGGGTCTTGTTATAGATTCAAAACATCAACTTCAAATGACCACTGTGGATCACTTCTTGGACTCAATTTCTTCAAATAGAGAACAATAAAATAAAAAACTCGTAAATCATGATTGACATGAGATATAACCTTGGAAACCATTTTGGGGGAAAGCCCAATTGGAAAATGAGGCCACTATGTTCTCTTTCTCTAAAAAGAAAATGGTTCCTAGTACAAAGAAGCAAGGCCTATGGTCAATGGGATACTATAGTGAAAAATCCTCTATGTATGCTCTCCCCCTATCCCTCTCGGCTACTCTACTTGTTTCTGGAAAAAAAAATGCACTCAGAAAGAATGGAACCCCTTTTCCTCCCAGTGGCCTGGTTATAATGTACTAGTGGTTAGGCTTGACTCCAACTCTTAACTAGAGTTGTAATATTGACTCTTCTAAAGTCTTATTCATTATGATCACATGGCTAGCTCATTTTCCATGAGTAATGGGGGTTGACGTGGCACCCTCTCGAATTATGGTGGTCAATTTCGATAGGTCAACTTTCAGGAGGCATAAATTTCTCATATGAGCTTTGGTTGAGGAAATTATTTTCCATTAGAAAGGTATCGATGTGTATATTATGAAATATAGGTCCATATTAAGTTCAATATCATAGAAATTGATTGTTTAAGGCCTTGAAATGGCTCCTAAATTTTTTCACCCGAAATTTTCCAAACTATGACCATCGGTAAAAATGGCCACGTGAGTTAATTCCTCCACTTTTCCTACTCTAAAAGCATTGAAATGAATGAAAAACAAATATAATGATCAAATCTAGATCAACAACAAAACAGGATCAAGATGGTTTTGAGAAGGTAGAAAAAATGAAGAAGATCTAACAGAAGAGACAATGAAGGGGCATAATGAGATAACTCCAAGGAAAGCAATAGATGTGTTGCTCTCACGAACTTAGATCCAGATATGTTACATAATGAAATAGAAAGGGATGGGGAGAAAGTGATAGGAGCAAAATCAAATTTTCCTGCTAAGTACACTTCCATGGGCCTGCAACTTTAACAAATGTCTGAAACATAACAAACAATGTTTATATTTTCATGGAAACAATTTTTGCCTTCTATGATTGATAGCTTTCAACGCATTGCTCCATGGAGATTTTCCTTCTCGTTTTGACTCTTTAGTCTATAGATCAATACATAGATCATTCCATTATCAGAATTGCCTCTAATCCTAGAAAACCACAAATCTATCATTTAATTTCAAATGAATATACAAGATTTGAAACTCTGCTTAATTCCATATTACACATAAAACTAGAATTCTTCATTCACACATACACACTAAGACAATTTGTGAACATGATGAATTTTATTCATTCAATAATTATGCATACATACTCAAAAGTATCATTCCTCTCTAAGGCCTAATTTACATTCATTTGGCCATTATTTTTTATTTATCGTAGGCTTACAATAAGTAGAATTATGAAATGAAATAGATTTTTTAGATCCTAAAATCATTCCATAAATTAGATTTTCCTAAATCCTAAAATCACTCCATAAAGCATATTTTTTTTTCGAAATTCTATAGTCGGTCAATCTATCCCTAGAATATTTCATGTTTTTCAAGGTAGATTTTATTTTTCTTATGGAAAAAATCTCACCTATCCATAGCTTTTCTAAAACTATGAATCATCTAGTTATAAAACCCATAAAATATACAAACTTGGAAAATACAATTTATTTGCATAGAAGAATATAAATTCTTCTAAAAAATAAAGACCCCTTTTTTAATCTTTTTCTCATTGATGAATTAATGACTAGGAAGCTCTAATTCTCTTGCATCAAATTGCCATGGTAGAAAATTTGCATGACCCCCTGGTCATGTGTCATCAATTTTTGAATGCTCCAAGATCCCAAACCTTTTGTTGTAGTTGTCTTTTCATCTTTGCATGTTGTTTTTCAATCGATTTTCTAATGCAAGGTCTTTCATTCAACAGAACTTTCTTGTTGGTTGTCCTTTCTCTGTTGGATCTTCTCTTGGATGCTCTCCTCATCAACATCCACAATCCATTAATCTCATCATCATCCTCTATCTTTGGATGAATTTCATTGTTGTTTTCCATAGGCTGCTACATATCCTCCTTTTTCATAAGAGTTATAAGACTATGTTGGTGGTGTAGGATACTGCCAACATGCAAGGGGGTGTCCTCGATGAAAATTCCCAATTAGACTTCACGTTGTTTGGTGTGGGATCCCTTTAGGAAATAAGGCTCGAGTACCATATTCTTAAATATATTCCTTGGCTTCAATGTTTAGCATGAGAGAGTAATACACAGGTAACTTCAAATTAGCAAGTGAATATGTCTTGTGGTTGTTGAGATGTGGAATGTATCAAGGTTTTTCTATCGAAGGGGAAAGATAAAAGTGAGCCTTTTAAAGACAAGTAATAATACTAATCTAGAAAAGACACACGAGCATGACATATAAATGAATAATTTGACAACTATCAAAATAGTTCACTTAGAAGCAGTGATTGTTAAAACACACACAACACACCTTCAATAATATAAGTAGCAAAGCCACCGAAATAGTTCAATTTATTTAGTACATATGAAAATAAAATACATAACAAGAATTCAAAGAATAGTCTTATAATATTTACGACATATGCATGAAAGTGTGTTGGCTCAGTGAGATTTTTAATTAAGTAAAAGTTCTAAGATACATCAAGACAATGAACACCACTAGCCCCAATAATGGAGCATTAGAGAAATCACTTCCTCCTCCAAAAGAATTATATTCCTCTCTAATTCCTGGTAGGATTGACATGAACAATGAGGTTGTATATATAACAACTAGTGTGATCCATCACCTCCCTTGTGACTACTAGACTACCCTCACGAGTGTTTGACTTCTCAATGACCTTTTGGCTTCCTACATGAATTTTCACATTACAAAGATGACTCTTGGACTTCCACTTTACATTACATTACTCCAATATTAATTTACATAATCCACAAAATAATGTGGAACATGATGATTTATGACATGACATGACACAAAATTGATGACATAGACTTCATGCTGACATCGCAGTGTCAAGCCACTCTTTGTTACTTCTTTCTTTATATCTTCTTGAAAGATGAACATGGTCTTCTTCTTCCTCTTTATGGCTTGAAGATAGGAGTCTTCAATGAAAACTTGATCTCTAACTGTTTTTGCAACTAATGTCCTTTTTCCCTCTCTCGATTGATCAACTTGTTCTTTCAACTTCGAAGGTGTCTTCTAGCAAGGTCTCCTTCTTCATCCCTTCATCACCATCTTTTCATAACATGAAAGAATAATTGAAACTGAAATCCACTCATGAAAAGACAACATCACTCCGATAAAACCCCTAAACACAATGCATAGCAATCCATATACTGAGTTGTAATCAAGTGACAGGCTGGGAATCAGGCTCAGGGAATGCATTGTTGCACAACTCAGAATGTTAGGATCAAGGATTAAGCCTTGAACTTCGTAGTGTGCAATTTATGCAAGCCATGGTTTTTCATATACGTATTTGAGGGGCTCAAGCTTCAAGCTCAGGGCTTGAGGCTTGAGGCTTCCCACTGCATAGTTATGAGGAGTAGAGGTTGAGGGATTGTGAATTTCAAGGGCTCAAGGCTGAGGGTTGATTCTTGAGTCTACGCAGTGTGCATAAGAGACTGGATGAGGGCAAGGATTGTGCAGTTATGGAGCTCAAGGGTCAGGAATGAACATTGTACCTGCGTACTGCATAGTTCTGGGAAGTTGGGATTGTGCGTTATGCAGTGCCAAGAGGCAAGGCTGAGGCTTAAGGACTGAGATTGCACAGTGCATATTTCAAGAGGGTTGGGTGATCCTAGGTTGCTCGGTCGAGAATTTTTCTAGATCTGACTAAGTGTGGGATCAGTGAAACTGAAGTGAACAGTGATAAGAATTGAGTATGATCACACACTTATAATACTTTACGACACAACATAGATCACATGAACAACATACTTTACTCAATGTGACAACTTTGCAACAACGGTGATGGCACTTGTGCAACAATGCTTAAAACTTTGGCAATGAGTGTGATGCATGTCTACATACTGAGAACAACCCATTAACATGAAGACCATCCTTTGAAAAAAACCAAAACCACATTTATGTGATGTGCAATGATTTCCCATGCTAGTAGACAACACTTTGATTTTCTCCAAAAGGGAACAAGAGTACTTACAAAAAACATGTGTGAAGACACTTAATGTTTTCACCGACAACATGCAAAGACAAAGTAGGCTCCAAAATCGGATGTAAGCCAAAATTTTGGAGGGTGTTTTAGCAATGACAACACTTGGCAACACACTGGTAGAATTCTAGCTTCTCTACCTTAGTTAATTCTTTCTTGCAGGGTCTAGTTCTTCAGGGAGTATTGATTTATCGTTCAGATTATCCTGGCTTTGCCACTTACCCCATGCATAAACATAGTCCCCTTCATCCCTTTTATTATTTAGACACAAACATAACACCAAAAATATCACAATGTTTCAAATCAAGAAAGGGTAACATAGTTCGCGAGATTTAGATTTTTAGAGTATAGTTTTTCATCTCTCGTGTTGCTCCATTTCCAGCAAGCCTGAAAGTACCCAGGTGGAGTCACTTCAGGAACACAAACATTTCTCCACTGTGAGTGAGCCTGGAAAATACCCCAACGGAGTTGCTTGCTTCACCTCCCTGTGCAGGAAGACTTTCTCTTCTTTCACCCTTTATTTATATATTTAATATAGGACTATGCATCAACACTTATTCATTCCATGGGTGAAAGAGGGACCTCAACTTATTGAGATTAGAAGAGGTTATTCATTTAGAGAATCATATATAAGACCTCTTATATTGGTCTACTCATTTTGATTTTCTCCTTGTCCTTCTCTACTTGACTGGACAAGCGTGGACAACACCAAAACATAAAGAACTGAATGTAGGGATGAGGTTTCCAAAATAGACACGAATATCATGATTTCACAAAAGGATTTCCTTATGCAAGGATCATATTTTCTACCAGAACATCATCGACCAAAAGGCATAATAAAGGCGAAGAAGAATGACTGAAGGTCATCCAAATGTTGCATTGTCACGAGAATATTTTCAATCCAGCCACATTCATTAGAACCAAAACACACTCACATGACACTTATTCACATAAATAGACAAAAGAAAATAGAAATTTAAACACAACCAAAATAATACAATGGACTTTGTACATAGGGTAGGGCACAACCCTAGATTCTTATTGAAAATATTGTTTCAAATATTGGTTATTTACAGGAAGAGCTTTAGCCTTCCCATCCAAATATTGGAGATGATAATTGTGATGGCCAAGCTTCTGAAGAACAACATACGGTCTTATCTAAAAGGATTGGAACTTAGTGTGTTTCCCCTTATCCTCATGGGATTTTTCCCACTTCAAGGCAAGGTCACCCATATGAATTCACTTTTCTCCACAGACTTCTTATCAAACCATCCCTTGATATTCCTTCGGTGGAGAGAAAAAAATTCTTTTTCTTTCTTTCTTTCTTCCAATAGCTCAAGGAGGGTGTATATCCTACTTTGAAGCAAGAGGTAAGGCTTGTCTAAGGATTCTTGTGAAATTTGAAGGCAGGCAGGCAGATGTTCGAAGGTAGGATGGCTTCTTTCCATACACTAGAAAGTAAGAAGAGATATTCATATAAGGTTTAGGCATGACACAATCATCCCATAGGGCATTCACCAAAGCAGAATGCTAGTGCCATTTTTCAGAGAAGAGGGTATTTTTTATTATGCAGATAAGATTTTGATTGGTCGATTCAACAAAGACCATTTCCCTGTGGGTAATAATTAGATTAGTGTTTCAATACAATATCATTTTCCAGTGTGAAATTATAAAGTTTCAACAATGAAAAATATGTTGCATTGTCAAAAAAAAGTGAAGTTAGAACGTCAAACTTGGTAATAATATTTTGTTTGAGGAAGTTCATGACTTTTTTATCATTCACTTTCTTGAGGGGAACTGCTTCCATCCACTACATCAAGTAATTTGTAGTAGCGATAATATAGTGGTGTTTCTTCGATGAGTACGAAAATATCTCACTAATGACATCTAGGCTCCATTGTTGAAATGGTTCTTCTACAGTGGTGGGCTGCAATGGGGGCGGCTAACTTCTTTTCTCAGCCAGTACATCTCTGATAGACCGTACACTTTTGGGCATAAGCATGAGCATATTTGAAAAGTGTGGGCAAATAAAAACCAGCTTGCATAACTTTGTGTGGCTTTTTGTCTCCCGCAAAATGTCGTATGGATGCTCCTTCATGGAGGTCATGCCGAACCTTTTCCAAATCTGGTGCTTCCAAGCATTTGAGAAGGACTCTGTTGTGGTACTTTTGAAAATAAATCCAAGTATCAACTGATGAGATAGAGCTTTCAATATGGTTACCCTATTTTGTCTTGTATATAAGTGATAGGGCAGAGTACCATGCTCAAGATACCATCGCATGTATACATACCAAGAGGTTGGTGTGTTAGTGGGATCAACACATTTGATATCATACATTTCAATCTCTTGCTCCCATCTATAAGAATCATCTTCTATTGCATTTACGACTTTGACTGCTAGCCGAAAAATACCATGGACTTTAATGGTGTGAACTGGTTTGAACTCAATATCACATTCTTGTAATCCAATCATCGAGTTCACTCTTATTTCACCTAGCTCTTGTTGAACAAACAACGATCTGACCATTGGTTGTGGCACAAAGATAACACAATGATTTTTTAGAAGGTAAGGCCAAAAGTGTTTCATTGCCTTGTAGACTGCATAATATTGTTTATCAATGGCGGGATAGTTAAGTTCAAGCCCTTGTAAGTTGGCACTCATGAATGATATAGGTTGTTCATTATGTTGATCATCTTTTTGTGTAAGAACGATATCAATAGAAGAATCAGAAGCGAAGGTGTAGAGCAGGAAACCTTTGTTGAAGTCTGGATTGTACAATGTTGGTGCTTCTGCAATAGCTTTCTTTATATGGGAGAATGCGTCATTTTCCTTTTTATCCATTTTTTGTATTTCATCGTTCTTTTCCATCTCCTACATCGAATTAACAATATGTGCATAAACAAAGATGAATTTGTGGAGGAAGTTAATTTTCCCTAAGAAGGATTGCATTGCTTTATTATTCATGGGGAAAGGAATCTATGTGATAGCTCTGACCCTTTCAGAGTCCACCTTGAACCCACTTTTTTTAGTAATGTGGATCAAGAGATTCCCCTCAGACCCTGCGAAAATTCTCTTCTTGGGATTAAGTGATATCCCATATTTACGGCATCACTCAAAAATCAGTTTCAAATGGTATAAGTGATATGATCTTCTTTTGGAAAACATTGTTACATCATCAAGGTAAACCACTACACTCTAGCCAATCAAACCACAAAATGTGATGTCCATCGCACGTTGCAAAGTTACACCTGCATTGATAATTCCAAATGGCATTCTTTTGAAAGAAAATGTGCCCCACTTAGTTAGCAATTTTTTCTTATGTCTATTGGGTTTTGACACTAGAATCTAGTTGTAACCTTATATTGTTTTTGACCCTGATATTGTTTGTAGAATATGCTCCATTCACGGCAGTGGGTAGTTATATTTTTTGAAGCGTGATTCAGATTGCATAAATCTATGCACAAGTGTATTTCCCCGAACTTCTTTATTATAGTGTCTAAATTTGAGACCCCCATTGAATGTCACACTTTAAAGATGATATGAGCATCCACTAGCTTCCATAATGTTTTCTAAATCAAAGGCTCAAGTGTCAAATGAAATTTCTATAGCTTATGTTGAAATGACTTGGCCCCTTCCATGATTGGAATCACATGCAGGATTATTCGCGTCATAAGTTTTTAGATCATCATATGTCCATACGAAAATATCCCAGTACTTCTTAAAAAGGTGGATGAAATATTATCACTCTTGGGGTGTACAACAAGTACCAATATTGACATACTTTGGATCTTGTTTGGTACGAAGATTAATCTGCTCATGGAAAGAGTTGAACTGTGAGTCTTCATGTTCACTAGTTCCTTGAAGTGATTTTGCAAGTCATACAACTTTTTGAGTGACACCACACCCTTGGGAATGGGTTTTTATTTGCTTGTTAGTGCTACATCCTATAATGGTCTATCCTACTCGTCCTTATTAATGGTTGCATCCTTAAATACATCAGCATTTTCCATAAAGTCTAGTATCCATTGGTCATCATTGAAAATGCGAAAGTTAGAAAAACAGGTGGCTTATAAACAAGTTCAATAGAAAATCCATCCCTTAGTGGTGATAACCTATCAACAAAATTTTCCAATGTATAAGCAGTGACATTATGAATCCTAGGAACATAAATGATATTGAAAGCTTGGAATTTCAAAATTAAATTCCATACCTCTTGTTGATAACCTTTAATTTTAGGTGACACACAGTGTACTGTATTTTGTACCTATCGTATGACAATCTCAAGGTCACATATCGCTTTGATTACCTCAACTTTGAGGTCAATGGATTTCTTTAGGCCCAAGATGAGTGCTTCATATTCTGTGATGTTATTGGTGGACTCAAAATCCAAGTGGCAAGAGATCAGATATTTCTCTGTTGTAGGTCTACTAAAACACAACCAGCTCCAGATCCCTCTTGCATTTTTTAACCATCAAAATATAAAGTCCGAAACCTAGAAATAATAGAGTTATGTCATCCACTAGTACTACCTACATCTACTATACACAGGTCATTATCACTAGTTGGATTTCCAGGAAGGAGTTCCAATTGTTCATCTGGTGGGACTGGAAAAGGTTGAGCTAGATAACATTTGTGATCGGCCTCCAAAAAACTATTCTCGAAAATGACTTCTACAAAGCTCGTTAGTTCATTTTTCTCTTCAATTTTTGTCCCAATGTGCTTCATGTAAGGCTCACTATCAACTAAAATCTAATTATTTCTTCCATTATGTTGTTGGGAAAAGTATCCAATACGGAATGACCCTATCCCACTCTAAGGGTGATAGTACCTCAGCAACAACTGAATACAAAGCTATTCAAGATTACTTCTTTATGAGATGTAAGAGAGAGGAGGAAGAGATCCACTAACCGTTGTCTTCCGCTAATGATTGATCCAATCTTCCCTCTTTGTTGCTTGCTCCCAGCTCCTTGCTCTTTCACTGGCCGAGCTACACAAAGATCCTGCAAAAGCACAAGAAAGGGAAACTTCAAGAAGCATACATCCATAACTGATTCAAGGATTAGAATAAATCAAATATACAAGCATCAATTCGCCATAGAGACACATGCATATAGAAGAACCTCAAATGCTTTATTAATGGAAGAAGTAAAGTTCTGAGAGTGTTACAACCATAAGAGGCCCAATCCAGCAACACCTCCCAGCAGAAAGAAATCTCCTCTTCACCTCCTTCAAAGCAATCACCCAATAGTTCTATGCACAAACCAACAGCACTTCCTTACATTCACAAGATTCCAGCCTCCCTAGACCTCATGAGAGAGCTCTATATATAGGAGATTTGGAGAAAGGATGAGTCAGCTTGAGTTTGGCATGAAGCTGACTAGTGTCCTCTCCCACTTTAGTTATACTTCAGTTCTTGAGTCCACTTGGAGTTTCTTGCTTCCACTTGGAGATCTAGATCCTCTTACTCATCACAAGGCGAATTCCCTGATCCAAGTGTCATTTTGGAAGCTTCCTGGGCATTTGACACCTTGCAGAATGACTGTGCCACTTGGCCAATCTCGCCCAGCGCAGGTAGCCTTCATTGCTTTTGACATTCAGTGCAGGTACAGAGTGGAGCAGTTGACATTCAGCGCAGATGCTCAGTGGGGCAGCTGACATGATCCAGAAATAGCTTGTTTTCGAGTGTTTTCAGGTGGAGAACTGATTTTCAGTGCTGTGGTTTGCTGACCTTGTTCCTCTAGGGGTAGGAACAACATGTTTAGGGACTTTGGATCCCTTAGATTATTGACATTTCATGCTTCATGCTGTAAGGCACAAAAATGTCTATAACACATTATACGGATGCCATAAGTGCTACCAGTCTTTCACAAAGTATCCTTCAATTTTTTTGGACCAATATATGCTTAACAGTAAACCATATGCTTCGGGAATGTCCACAACCAAAATATTGATACACTGATGAACTCAATGATCAAATGAAAGAAGGATAAAAACATTCTTGATTTCACCTATAACCTGGAAAAATTATCTATCCAGTTGTATCATTTGTGCATTAGTCCTATCCCATTATGCATTGATTTTCTTAGCAACTAAAAATGGTGTCACATTTGCGAATGCACTGGAATGGACTAAACAATTGTGAACATTATAATTAAAAATTTTGAAAGTTAACAAAAAAGGTGGGAAAAGAGTATTAGAATTTAAATTTACAACATTTACAATAGATTCAAGGATATCATGAGAGTCACCAGACATTACCTACAATGCATAACACTCTTTAACTGTTGGAGTGTGTGATGAGGAGAATCAAGTCACATTGTCTCGTTATCCTTGTGAGCTCAAAGACTGAAATGTTCGCATGAGCTCTTTTCATATCTTCCACAATATTGTAATATGTGTTAACCATCACAAAGGGGTGTGCTAATGATTTAGGTGGTGTCACTTTATCCGCAGTAGCAGGAGTGTTGGACATATTTTTGTCCTTGATCGGAGTGTTCTTTGAAACGGGAGCACCTCCAGACTTGTTTTATGAATTCTGAGCACGATTTGAAGGCAGTAGAATTCTACGTAATAGTTGTTTCTTTTTCTCTTGCTTAGAAATAGTTCCTTTTCTCCTTATATTGTAATGATCAATTGACTTCTTAGGGGGATCTTAACTCATTTTCGGTTGATCAACACTATGTTTTTCAAAGTTGTATATAATACTGAACATGTTTACTAAATGTCTAGCACTCGAATAATATTGGGTTGCGACAGACTCGCTTGTCTTTTCATTTTACTCAAACTATTCCTTTATTGAAAGAGTATCAATAATATTTTCCATCAGAGTGTTCATATTGTGATTCCACTGTTGGCATGTCTTCTCAGAATGTTTCTCTTGATGGAAAGTGCAAAAATTGTCCATGCCCAAACTTTCAATGTTGAACACTATGTTGGAACTCTCAGCAAATTTGGCCTGTTGTGAGTTGTTATTTCTTTTAAAGAATGGTGGCTTGGAATATTTGTTGTTGGTAGTAGATTCCTTGCTCGCTGTCTCTTCAATTCGGAAACATTATTTGTGAGCAACTTCAGATACTTGGCCAAGCTTTCCATGTCGAAAGAATGTTTGTCCTTTGTTCTATTGGAAGAGGCCTGGTTCTTCTTACCAGCTTCTTAGGAATCTTTAGAATTGTCATCATCTGTGATGACTCCAATGGATCATAAATATTTTTTTACAGCAAGAGCTTCTGTAAAGTTCAAGGCCAATGTCTCCTTTGCAACTCCCTTTGTGAAAGAGGAAATGTTTGTCAGTGAGGAAGATGTGTAATAATATTTAGTAATATCATTGTGAGGTTTCACATCCATGGGGAACTTATTCAGCAATCACATGAATATTTAATTCATTATTTTTCCTATGCTTTCAAATTCTTGAGTTCTTTCATAAACATGGAGGGATTATTATTGTCAACAAATTTCTCACGAAACATCTTGTTAAACTCCCTCCATTTTTGGATTGAATTTGTTGGAAGACTATTATACCATACAAATAGTCTACCTTCTAAGGTATATTGAAATATTTTGCAGGCGACATTGTTAAAACATAACTCAAGCATCCAAATATGCATGTATAACTCGTCTATATGATCTTTGATTTTAGTCTTCTTGTCTAGAATGGACTTTGCTAGCAACTTTTCTAGATGTTTGAGCATCTTGTGAATATTCATCAGAAAAGCAAGTGGCCCTTGGGCCATCCAATCCAAATATGCATCAGCCATGTCTTCATCTTTTTCCTCCTATTCTTCTTCTGAATCTGAAGAGTCTTCTCCCTCAGCGTTAGGATCTATGATGTGATATGGGTGTTCCTTGTTAGAAAACTGAAAAATCTTCTCCTTCATTGTCTAGATTCTCCTCAACAGGTAGAAGTTCCCATCATTACTTTGTAGGCTCAACCAACTCTTCAATGGTTATGATAACTAAATCTTCCACTGATGAAACAATAATATCACTAGGAGTTACTTATTTTCCTACATGATTATGAGGCACAATTGCAACCACAGGGAGTAGACCAAGAGCTTCCACAAGATAACAAGTGATGGGTCATATAGTTTAGAGTTGATCGTAAGTAACCTCAAAGGATTGTCCAAGGCTAGACTGAATAGTTTCTTCATTTTTAGGAGTATGAATAGGGGCAAAGATGTGAATTTTATTTCCTTGCATAGAATTTTGTTTGTTAGGATGCAGAGAATTTTTAGCCATAAAAAGGTGGTTGCCCTCCTTCTAGCGCCATAATTTTGATGGTGTTGGATACCACCAACATGCAAGGGGGTCTCCCCAATGAAAAGTCCCAATTAGACTTCACACCATTTGGTGTGGGATACCTTCTTGAAATAAGACCCGACTTCCATATTCTTAAATATATGCCTTGGCTTCAATGTTCAGTAGAAGAGAGTAATACATAGGTAATTTCGGATTAGCAAGTGAATATTCCTTGTGGTTGTTCAACTACAGAATGTATCAAGGTCTTTTATACCAAAGGGGAAAGAGAAAAGTGAGCCTTTTAAAGAAAAGTAATATTACTAATCTAGAAAATACACACGAGCATGACATATAAATGAATCGTTGGACAACTAGAGAAATAGTTCACTTAGAAGCAATGATTTTTAAAACACATACAACACACCTTCAACAAGATAAGTACCAAACCCACTGAAATAGTTAAATTTCCTTAGTACAGATGAAACTAACATACATCAAAAAAATTCAAATAATAGTCTTACAATATTTACGACATATGCATGAAAGTGTGTTTGCTCAGTGAGCTTCTAAATTAAGTAAAAGTTCTAAGATAGATCAAGAAAGTGAACACCACTAGCCCCAATAACAAAGCATTAGAGAAATCACTTGCTCCTCCAAAATAACTATCCTCCTCTCTAATTCCTGCAACGAGGAGCTAAGGTGAAAATTCCTTTACCTAAACACTTAGTGTGTATATATAAAAATTGGGGTGATCCATCACCTCCATTGTGACTAGTGGACTACCCTCATGATTGTTTGACTTCTCAATGACCTTTCAACTTCCTACATGACTTTTCACATTACATATATGACTCTTGGACTTCCACTTTACATTACATTACTCCAATATGAATTTACATAATCCACAAAATAATGTGGCACATGATTATTTATGACATGACATGACACAACACTGATGACATAGAGATCATGCTGACATGGCAGTGTCAAGCCACTCTTTGTTTTTTCTTTCTTTGTTTCTTCTTGAAAGATGAACATAGTCTTCTTCTTTCTCCTTATGGCTTGAAGATAAGATTATTCAAATGAAAACTTAATCTCCAATTTTTGTCACAACTAATTTCCCTTTGTCGTCTCTCAATTGATCAACTTGTTCTTGCAACTTCGAAGGTGTTTTCTAGCAAGCTATCCTTCTTCAACCCTTTATCATCATCTTGTCATAGCATGATAGAATACATACAACTAAAATATACTCATTATAAGAAGACATAAATCTGTTAAAACCCCTATTCTAACATGATGCATAATAATCCATCAACTTAGATGGAACGAGGTGACGGGTTGGGAACTAGGTGATGGGATTATGCAATTACATAGCTCAGGATTTTAGGTTCAAGGACTGAGCCTTGATACTACATAGTGTGTATTTTAGGTAGGCCAGGGCTTGTCATATGCATAGTTGAGGGGCTCAAGATATTAGGTTGAAGGCTTGAGGCTTGAGGTTTCCCACTACGTAGTTCTGGAGGGGAAGAGACTCAGGGATTGTGCATTTATGTAGTTCAAGGGCTCAAGGATGAGGCTCGACGCTTGAGGCTATGTAGTGTGTAGAAGAGACTGGATGAGGGCAAGGATTGCATAGTTATGGATCTCAAGTGTCAAGACTGAGCACTATGACTACACCTTGTGCAGTTCCAAGAGGAAAGGCTGATGCTTGAGGACTGATACTATAGAATGCGTAGTTCAGGAGGGCTAGGTGATGCCTGGTTGCTTGGTTAAGAAGTTTTCCTGATCTAACTAAGTGTGGGATCAGTTAAACTGAAGTGAATAGTGATAAGTCTTGAGTATGATCACACACTTAGAATACTTGATGACACAACATAGATCCCCTAGAACACATGAACAACATACACTCCTCAATGTGATGACAATACAATGTCTTACTCCAAATGTGGAACCAAAGATACACTTTGCGATGACAATGACAACACTTGCGTGACAATTCTTAAACCTTTGGAAATTTGAGTGTAATACATGTCTAAATACTGATAACAACATATTAACATGAATATGATCCCTTGAAACAAATCAAAACCACATTTATACGATGTGAAACACATTCCCATGCTAGAAGACGACACTTTGATTTTCTCCAAAAAGGAAGAAGAGTACTTAAAGAAAACACACGTGAAGACACTCAATGTTTGCGATGACAACATGTAAAGGAAAAGTAGGCTCCAAAATTGGACGTATGCCAAAATTTTGGAGGGTGTTGTAGCAGTGACAGTAGACTCTTATTCAATTATAGTTTACATACCTCCTTTACAACCTACTGATCATACTTTACAATTCTCTCCTCATTATCTTTCAAGACAATTCCCTCTTTTTCCATTTATAATTTTGCATATTGAATATGTATTCTTTGGCTTATTATCCTCTTCTCGAAGAAATTAAGCTCCTCATACAATTCAAAAAAACCATAATAAATTGTATTTGTAACCTTCATGGAATATCCATCACTTGGGTCTTTTAACAACCACTCTTCCAATAGTTCCATCTCTTCTTTTGTGCTTCCTTCCTCTGGCATAAGACTGTCATTCAATATTCCAATTATTGGAATCTCCTTGAACATGTATTCATGAAGTATCTCTTCATCCTTTGTAGTCACATAATTTATGTAGCATAATGTCGCCTCATATTCCTTTAGAACAAAATTTGAGCTTTTTTCTCCTTCAACTTCATCAAAATATTCATGCATATACCAACTATTTTTTTTAGAATCACAAGATTCTTGAATTTCTATTATTGTTAACATCGGCATGAACTCCTCCATGTGTTGTATAATATCTTTATATTGATTTATTATTGTATATTATTCTCAATAAAGGTTTCCTATTATCATGAATATTGCTACAAGCCTTCATTTGGTTGTCTTCAGTTTCCCTTTTTATGGTATCTTCCTCATTAAATCCACCATCTTAAGGTTCAATAAACACATGCTCAATAAAAATATCTCCATTTCATCCATCTCATCCGGAAGTTTCATTTTTTCATCAATGTGCACTAGCACAAATCTAATTGTTGGTTATCACCTGTCATATTTGCAATCATACGCAGTGTCAGATTCAAAAATGTAAGGCTTCTCATTTGATGCCTCAGTCATCACATCTCTGCACTGGTATGAACTAGTTGAATAGTTCATCAAATTGTCAATAAATCTCTCTTTAGCATCTCTAGCTTCCTCTTCATCAAGGAATAAACTTCTTCAAGTTCACATATTAAAACATACATTTCATACATTGTTGTTTTGAGTTCTTCCTTCAATCTAACATATAACCTTTTTCTTAGCTTCATTTGTAATTAATGCCATCTCACCTTCTTCTTCTTCATTATCCAACCATATCTATGGTCTTCCTCATATTCTTGTAACAACTCCACTATATCACTAAGATAAAATTTCAATTCATCCATTTCAATCTCCTTTTCTTCAACACTCATTATCCTATTTCCAATTTCCATGGCATTCTTTTCTCTTTTTCTGTGACTTTCCTCTAAACCCACTATATGACTATCAATGGACATATTTAACTTTTCTTTTTGTGAGTGTTCATTATTCACATGTGAGCTGCAATAAGCCTTCTCCATCTTGTAACAAGTCTGCTATTTGTCATGGTACCAAGTTCTCCTCTTGGTAACTCCTCTCTTCTCTTCTTCCTTGGTAATTATACCCACACTTCACTGTGAACTTCCCTTGGAAATTTCTACACAACTTCTACTTGTTAGAAGTTTTCCTTCTTCTGGTTCTTCACAATCGAACCTTTATCCTCCTTTCATAGCACGTTTTCTCCTCAACTTCAAAAGTTGTTAGGTTGTTGCCATTTCACCCTCTCACCTTCTCTTTAGAAAAATTATGCTATCCTCATTTCATATTTTTAATTTGTTGTTGAACTTTTTCACAAATTCCTTCACTTGAGAGCTTTGCATGCTCCCTCTTCCTCTGTCACAACTTCACTTGTTGTAATGTTTTCGATCTAAAACTTTTGTTCTCTACTACCTATGAACACAAATTCTTTATGACCATAATTAATATAAAAACATCATATCCATCTTTATAAGATCGATCCCAAGATATTATCTTCAACAATATTCCTTTTATTCACTCCACTGAACAAATTCTTTTCCAAGAGCACACATGTTTTGTAATTTTTCCAAAATAATCCCTCTCATGAACATACCAACTCTTTCAATATTTTGTAGTCATCTCCAATATCCAAAGAGCATCCAAGGCTTGATACCAATTGATAGCAGGAAAACTGAATTTTCTTTCTAAGTACAATTCCATGGTCCTACAACTTTAACCAATGTCTGAAACATCAAAAACAATGTTTATCTTTTCATGGAAATGACTTTTTTCTTATATGATGCATAACTTTTAACACATCTCTACGTGGAGATTTTCCTTCTTGTTTTGAATATTTAGTCAATAGAACAATATAGAAATCATTCCTCTTTCAGAATTGCCTCTAATCTTAGCATAAGATCTGCATGAAAACTTTTAAAAACCCCAAATCTAACATTTAATTTCAAACCCATATTCAAGATTTTAAACTCTACTTAATTCCAAGTTACACATAAAACTGGAATTCTTCATTCACACATACACACTAAGACAATTTGTGAACATGATATTCAATAATTATGCATACATACTCAAAATTATCATTCCTCTCTAAGGCTTGATTTACATTCATTTTCCCATTACTTCTGATTGCTCATAGGCTTAAAATAAGTAGAATTAAGAAATGAAATAGATTTTCTAGATCCTAAAATCACTTCGTAAATCACCCATAAATCACTCGATAGATAAGATTTTCCTAAATCCTAAAATCACTCCATAAATCATATTTTTCTAAATTATAAAATAACTCAATTATTCCCTATAATTTGTCATGCTTTTCAAGGTATATTTTATTTTTCCTTATGGACAAAATATCACCTATCCATAGATTTTTCTAAAACTAGGAATCATCTAGTTCTAAAACTCATAAAATATATCAACTTGGAAAATACAATTTATTTGCATAGGAATATAAATTCTTCTAAAAGATGAGGACCCCTCTTTGAATATTTTTCTCATCGATCACTTAATGACTTGGAGATTCTAATGCTCCTACATCGGAACAGAACCCCAATTCAGGAATCAGAGTTGAATCTATAGGATCTACGCAAAAAAAGGTGTTGGAAAATCAGGAGAATTTACATTTAGATTAGATTTTCCTTTTTTTTTATAACTGCCTGTGAAATTTGATGGCTTTTTATTTATATAATTATGTTCTTATTCATCAAACAATTATCAAAACATGAAGATCATAAGAAAATAGAGAACACAAGATATAGGCTCTAAGCCAGGGAAAAACCCCTCCAAGGGGAAAACCTAGAAAATTGTCTTCTTATAGAATCATATCAAATGAGATATCCAAGACCCATAACCAACCCTCTGGATTCCAATTCAAAGCCTTCCTTTATGCCCAACAAATCCATCATTAAGAGACTAGAAAAAAGAGATGTACCAAGGAAGAAATTCCACACATTCCAACTCAAGAAGAAACTACTTCTCTCATACTTCGAAGCTCCTCTTCATCTTTGTACTTTCTGTGATATTTTAGACCTAAATCATCCAAGTGTGTGTGTCCAAATGAGCTCCATCTTCCCTCTATTTATATTTTCCAGAGAGGTGTGAATATACATGTACTTTGGGGTAGGGTCGACTTGATAGATAGGTTGACTTGGCATCCAAAGGGGTTATTGACCCAAAAATACATATTTAAAAAATATTTTTCTTTTTCTTTTACAATATGTACAAATAGTACTTTGACTTTTTGACTCAAAAACCTAAAAGGATGAAGAACATGCTTGTCTAGAAAAAATAACAATAATAATTTTCTTTTTCT
The DNA here is from genome assembly GCA_031772625.1 of Pinus tabuliformis. Taxonomy (NCBI): domain Eukaryota; kingdom Viridiplantae; phylum Streptophyta; class Pinopsida; order Pinales; family Pinaceae; genus Pinus; species Pinus tabuliformis. The sequence goes on along the minus strand of CM062817.1, from coordinate 522,074,186 downwards.
TTTTACATAAAATATGTAATGGTACAAATTATGAAGATTGAAACTAGTTACATTCTTCAACACTCCCTCTTAAATAGGGAGTTATTCATAATTGTACATCTGGTACAAGGATACGCTCAAACTAAACTATTTGCATAAGAAGAGTTAAATTGACAAGGCATATTTAAGCATTAATATCATAACCAAAATTGTCAACATAGTAAGGCCTTGACTAACAAGCTCTTCTTATTTTAGAGCATAATGTTGGGAGGCTCTACGTGAGACACCACACTACCTCTTAAGGCACATACCACATCTGGATGTTCACTAGGTATGTCCTTTTAGGACTATTATTTTCTTGTATTTCCAATCCTCAAAGAATATCAGTCCTCTTCAGCCACTCTTATCTTGGATACCTTTCCAATCCTCAAAGAGTTTCAGTCTACTTCCTATCTTGGATTCTCTATCCTCAAGGAAATATCAAATGCTTATCTGATCCTCCTAACCCCATTCTCCCTCTATGGCCTTCACTAGACATATGACTATTAGTCTAAGACTAGTGCATGACAAGTGAAAAAGAGAATATAATTCCCATCATCACTCCCTCTTAACCAGGGAGATAATCCTCATTTCCTCTAGATTAGGGAATAGATTACCCCTTCTCAAACGTGAAGTATATTTCTTACTTCCTTTCAATTGGGAAGTCATAACCATGTGTCTTTATCAATACATGAACTAGTAGTTCTTTGTGGAGATGTTTAAGTAGTAGTTGCATGGCTCCTCCTCCCCTTTGCATGAGCTTTTATATTTTTGTATATAATAGCCAAGCCTTTCTTCAATTTGTGACAAGGTTCAGGCCATCAACCTTTCATATCACTTTCCTTTAGTCATCATCAACAAAGGCATCATATTGAACCAATCGAAATAGAGCTTATTCATAGCTCTCTCTAATCATGAAAGTGATCATTATCACCATATAAACATGAACATCAAATTATCTTTTTGTATTGCTACCTTTCAATCCCAAGATTATGTAGACATTTTGACCATATAATCCTCAAATCCATCCACTCAATCCATGTAAAATTTAAATTGAGTTCAAAACAAACAGTTGTAGGTGTACTAGTCTCATATTCCATTAGGTAGAAAAACCATATACCAACAAGATAACCAATACCAACAATAATATATTAATTACCTCATGATGATGGAATTGTGTCAACATGTTAGATTTTGCTTGTTTCCTTTGAGATCAACATCCTTTTGTATGCTTTATCTTCATATTATAGTAAGGTTTTACTTCATATTTCAATCATCAATGTGTTCCTGGAATGAACTAATTAGTTGGAAGCTTCAACATCAATGTCCTTATAGTTCCATCCTTCTATCATGCTCATCATTTTCGAGTCATAAACAAGCATGAGTGGTGCTTTTATTTTTTATTTCACCCTTCTCATTTTTCTTCCATAATTTTGACAGCCTTCATTATGTGCATGCAATTCTCAACAACAAGTACAACAAATAAAAATATACAAAGACGAGATCATGATGTCAATTCTGTCAATATAGGGTTTACATGGTTTCTCAGAAGGTGTGCTTCAAGGGTTCTAGTTACAAATCCTATATTTATTGATTTAACCCCTATTAGGGTTTTTTCTTTTAATGAAAAAGCCCATTCCTAGGGCTTTGTCTTCAAGCCCTAGGATTTATCTTAATCCAAATTCTTCTATGGTTTAATACATACCCTAGAGTTTTTATCTCAAAACCCTTTTATGGTTTCAAGATATCAAAGAATACGTAGTCAGTAGACCCTAGATACCATTTTCCAAGAGATAGGGATTCCTTAGATGCCTTTAGAGAATCAAGCCAAATTTCATATTTTTTCCCATTGAGTTGTGATGCGAGTGAGCTATAGATGCATGTCTATGTTTGTGGAACTATAAATTCATTTCATAGAAGATAACAACCCATGTGATTCCAGTGCATATTTGAGCCATGAAAATTGAGAAAGAGAACATATGCAAGCATTATTGACCATTGATTCCACATAGAAATATGTGTTGCTACTTGATGTACTCGATTTAATGTATAGATTGAGCCTCAAGACTGTAATACAACTCCTCATAGGCATATGATTCACATAAAGAAGATGCCATAATAGATGAGCCACTTTTCATTTATGAAAGATGTGAACCAAGCAAGGAATTTGATCCTCAGAACAAAATATGAGCCACCTTGCCGTAGAGTGAGCTACAAAATATGAGCTAAATGTTTATATGTCCAAAATTTGGTTTAATAACGATTCCATAGAGTGAGCTACATTATGCGGATCAAGTAACGAGATATATTTTAATAAAAGGAGTTGTGAACTTTGAGTAATCGAGCCATAATTAAATCTCTCTGTATTTTATAAGAGTTTTAGAGAAATGTGAGGGTTTCCCCAGGGAATGTGATCCATTGACGAGCCATAGTGAATAAAATACAAACACAAATATCATTGAATATTAGATATGTAGGAGTATTCTTTATAGAGATAAGGTCTCTTGATATCCCCAGGAAATCTTGTTCAACCTTATGTTGTAGCAGCTACAACCACCCTCCAGAATTTCGGCTCGCATGCAAATTTCGGAGCCTATCTTTGATCCTGTGATTGATCATCCTTCATCACTTGTTGGTAAGCTGATGATTTCAATCTCCCCTCCTTTATCCTAAGAGTTTTTCTTGTCCTCATCTTTATGCGGCATGTGTCATCTTTGAGCATAAGGGTTGTTGATTGTCATGCAAAGGGAATGTTGTTTTGCTTCAAGGGAATTGTGTGCGCATGAGTGGTTGTCATCACTTATACATGTTTCACACTCACTTAACGCACTCTTGTCAAGAAGGTTTTTGCATCAAGAAAAGTATGTCTTATGCATTCTGGATGGTCTACGTTGTGTCACTAAGTGTCCATGTGCGATCACAGTCAAGTCCTATCATTGTTTACATATGTGTCACTGATCTCATACTTTTCCATTTCCTAATCAACCTAACTTCATACCAACTTCCTGGAACTTTGCACTTTGCTTCTACAACCATCAAGCTTCATCCCTTGCCTGCTGAATCCCCACAACCTGTAGAGACTCTAGTGAGAAATGCTCTCCAGAAATCTGCAAAGAAGTGAGGTAGCTAGCACTACTCTCAAAAATTGTGCAGAGGTGTCCTCCTAGGATCCCCATCCTGTAGCAGTGCCCTGTGCCTCAAAACTGTGCAGTGTTTCCCAAGTTATCCTGTTGGTATTGCATGCAGATACTGCATAGCTAGGCCTCCCAGGGCCTCAATCTGGTAGTAGTAACTTCCCGCTGAAACCGCATTGATACCTCACTCAATCACTACAAGAAAATGTGACATGCTTAGATCACTCCCAAGGAGTCGAGGAGAAGGACCAAGAGACCAAGTAATGGAAAAATATCAGGACCGCATGCAAACTTCATCGGATGCATGATCATCTCAAGGGTAAGTATGGTAAGTAAAGAACACCTTTGAGAGTACACCTCATATTTGAGTTTGCAGGACTTCTTGTCATTGTCATATCATCATGTCCTCAATAACATGCATGTGCACAAACACAGAATGTCATTTCATGTGTTTCCTTTACCTTTCTTGCTTCATTTTCACTTGTTTGACCAAATATCATCTTTTGCACGTTGATTTTTATGTCATGTTTGTGACCTTGTTTTGGTGATATTGAAGGTTTGTGTTTGAGTTTTGTTCACTATGTAAACATCTATCGCACTCACACATAATGTTGTAAGCATTGTCATGCAAGTGTCATCATGGTCATCCAAAGGTCTATCTGAAGTGTTGCACTTGTCACTTTCACCATTAGACAGTCTCGTAGTCAGTCACACTGAGCATATGTTGTCTTGTTGGTTCGAGATGTCTTATCATCAAGTCATGTTGAGCGTGTGTTCTTAAGGTCATGTATACACGAGTTCACTCGCTCACACACTTAAGCATTTTGTTGAAGGTCTCTCGATGGGGCCACCCTCCATCAACCAGACCTCTGCTGAGTTGCACTACGCAGTCTCATCCCTCAATGACCAAGTGTTATTGACCATAATTGCACAGATCTTGAGGTTGCCTCCTAGGCAGTCTGCACTGCGCAATCCTAGAATCGACCTGGCTGACTGTCACCCAGAATAGCATGGAAGTTTCCCAAGAAGCCATCTCAATCTACTTTGTCCACAAGTCAATCCATCAATCTTCCTACTCGTCAACTAGAGAGTTTGACCAGGCAGTGACCCAGGGCTTCACTCCTCCAAAAAATTGCACAGAAGCTATCAACATGCCCGCCTCTACTGACTGAAGAAATTACACGGACATGAGTGACAGGCACCTGTTGTATGTCACTGCATTGTCTCTAACAATTGCGTAGTTCTGTCAGTCATTCCCCTTGCCAGTTGGCCTGTTGCTCCCCCTGAAAATTACGCAGTTTTCTTGGACTGTCCACCAAATGCCCGGCATCCCACATAGCCTAGAAACTATGCAAACATGTCTGGCATGACTGCCTCGCAGTTCTACACAGTTTTGGCCAGCAAGCTCCCACAGCCCGCTCCCAGCCTCCCATGAAAATCTATGCAGTTTTCATTGCCAGTGTCCTCTGCTATCCGCACTGCCTTCCCAGGAAAAATTTCATAGTTCTGCCTCCCAGCTAAGCCAGATCCCACAAAACGTCATTTTTGTTCTGTACTACTCATCCCAACCTCCCAGTGACCTCTGCACAATTTTCCTTAATAGTGCCCCAGAGCCTTGCATCCCGACCTAACATGTGCTCTGAGTTATTTCATAGCCTTGTCCTCTCCTAGGTCACCTACACCCGGAAACGAAAGACAATGCATCATGGTAGACTAGGAGATTTCTAGATTTGATGTCGTCTCATCATGAGTGATTGTAGAAACAAGTACATGGATGATACATGGATGGACGATGGACGGGATGAACAAGTAGCGCATGCTAGAAGAATTTATCGCGGTTGGACGAACACACGAAGCATACCAAGTAGCAAGCGAAGGATATTCATGTGCATGCATGAACTATCAAGCAAACACTGAGCCCATTAAAGACTCTGTGCACTCTTCCATATGGAGGCAAAGCTATGGTACACCATGGGCATACTCATTACTCAATAGCACAGAAGCTCGACACGAATAGCACAGCTAGCATGTGCATACCAGCAATGTCATGTCGAGTTGTGTCATGAGTCGCCTCAGCCACATCACTACTTTGGGTCATAACTATGTAATCAATGTAATGTAGCGTGGAAGTCCAAGAGATATATGGATGAAGTCAAGGAGCCCTATAATTCAAATATTCATGTAAGTCATACAGTCATGAAGGAAGTCGAATAGTCACAAGGGTCGGTTTCACCCTTGGCTATATATACCCCTCATTTGTACATGAAAAAGGATTTTCACCTTGGCTCCTCCCACATAGCCCTAAGATTCTGTAGTATTTTCTTTGAGGAATGAGCGATGCCTCCAACGCCCTGCTAGTGGGGTTAGTGATGTAATGGTGTATGAATGTGTCTTGGAACTTTCGCTTAATTCAGAAGCCTATTAATAGGCCAGCACATTTTCACAAATGTATTGTATTTTTTTGTAAGACTATTCTTTGGACGCATGTAATGCATGTTGTTTTAATCTGTATTAAGACAGTTGAACTATTTTGTTTGTTTTAGTACATTTGATGTTGGAAATGTGTTGTATCATTTGTTAACACTCTCTCACCTATGTGAACTATTCCGCTGGACACTCGACAAATTCATTCTCGTAAACTTGTTATAAAATCATCGCACTCGTGTGGACTATTCCGTTGGGTGTTGTGCATGCTATCTATTCACTTTGTGTTTGTGACTTCCACATCTATGTGGACTACTCCATTGGAAGTTGCACATGTCCTTCTGTGTTGTGTGCCTTTGACAGAGTTGGGACTATTCCCTTTCGACTTGAGATTCACTCTCACCCTCTTCATCTGTAGTGAAGGAACCTTGACACAAGCTACACTAAGCACTCACTAGGCACACGAACCTCGTTGTTTGAAGACAAAGTAAACCACTCTCATGTGATGACAAGCAAAAGCTAAGGCATATCTTTATGATAATGGTAACCGGGCCATCGTACCGTATGGGACTCCTACACCAAATAGTGTGAGGTCTAATTGGGACTTAAAATCATGGAGATCCCATGAATGTGGGCGGGTCTAGCACCATCAACATTCCTGGTGCTAGAATGAGGGTCAAATGACAAGCTGAGCCCTCACAATCTATTTTGAATCTTCGCATACTTATCATGACTAAACACAAAAATTCTCTTCCAGAGTGTATGTCTTATGGGAACGACTTTGAAATATCATAGAAGCTCTGGAATTTCTTGTCACAATACACATATGAAGGTGAAGGTTGAATGACCTAGCTTGACCACAGAATGGCCTTAACAGTTATATATCACAAGTATAAAATCCATGAAGATTACATGAGGTGTGCATTGTTCACACACACACTTCGAGGTCACCCACTGTTATGGTGTGCCACGTTGCCCGAGAACCCTACTCACTCTCTCACTCAGTTAATCGAAGAGATAAGTGAAGCTTTCAATCATTTTGATCTCCAAGCACTCAATAAAGAAATTTTGAAATTACAGAAAGCACCTGATGAATCTGTTGAACAATTTCACACACGCTTTTGTAATCTTGCATACCAATTTCCTGAAGATGAAATTGATTGGGAATTTCTTGATGGAAGATTTAAGTATCTTCTTTACATATCTGAAAATCTGCAATTCTTAGAATCATTCAAACCCCTCCCAGCATACCTCGGTGTTAGAGTTGCCAAATCTAAGACGGACGAGGTCACTGTCATAAGTGACTGTCCTTCCTCTTCTCATCGAATAGCTTTAGCTCCACATTTCAAGGTGGGAGAAGGTGCATACACATCTGTTGAACTGCACATCCTCCCACCCCACCTGCTCTCAATGCCTATGTAGATTTGGCTTGCAAGCCTGCTAGTTGTCATGTGGACTTATTGCCTCAACCTTAGTCCCTGTGTTCTGTTGATCCTCCAGATTGTATTATCTTGTGTTCTTCTGTTCTGGACTCCACACTTGTTGTGGATGAGGATCAAGTTTTCAACGGAGTTGGTGTTATGCAGCCAACCTACGCTATCATTGATGATGAGTGTGTGTGTGAATCTGAAGAAGAACTCACGGTGAAGGATGACTCCCTTCCATCTGTGCCTCATCTGCTCTATCCTGACATCCCTTGTGATTCTTCCACTTTTGATTTCCCCTATGAAAACTCATCTCCATATGTTTCTACTTCTGATCATTCATAGGACACACTGGATGTCATCCAGTCATTACATCATGGAGAGGACACAACTTCCTCTAAAAATTTGTCCCATTTGTCATCTATCATTTTTGAAAACACAAAGGGTGAACTTCCTTATTTCTCATCAACCCCTCTCCATGATTCATCATATCATGAGGATGCTAATGAAAATCCTAAATTTTTTGATCATGGGAGTCATGATCTCTGTACATCTTCAAATGATCATGACGTTGATTCACTCGCTATTAATATTTCTAAGCCACTGGTCTCCGGTGATCTATCTATTCAGGAAGTGAAAACCCCATAGGTTGTCGAGGCACTTTGACCTAAGCTGATGGTTATGTCAGGCACTCGTTGTCCTAAGGTTAGTTCTACTTCTAATCAGAAAAATTTTGAAACACCCAAGGCTCCTCATCACTCATCTGTATGCATTAAAGATTAATCCAACACACAAATTTCACTTCCTCCAACGGAATCACATGATCCCATCACTTATGCACTGGAGGAATCAAACACAACAAGCACGCTTGCAAGGTGTAAGTTGTCTCTCTTTCTCATGTTTTCTTGTCTATCACAGTCGAGTGAGTGTGCATGATTATCATCTACACGTAGTGTGTCAAATCATCATGTTAAGTCTGCAGAATGTCTATCTTGTGCATTCACTCTTTTCTTTTTTGTGGATGTTTTAGAAATTGGAGCTTATTGGTCTTCACTGATCAATCTTTCTGGTTCACTGGTTTACATGCATATTTTTCATGCCTTTGCCAACATGGGCCAGCCAATGCGACAGTGGATGCATTGGAAATATCACTTCACGTGAGTAGGCCCATGCACTGTTTAGCGTAGGAAGAGGAGTAGTGTTTTCTTTCTTGCTTTACTTCGCTTCCTGGTTTGCATGTTTGTTTGCTTATTGACTTGGTTTGCTTTGCTTGCTTGCTTGCTTTTCTTACTTGTTTTTTCTTTCACTTTATTTCTACTTTTTTCTTTTTTATTTCTTTGCTTTCTTATAGGTTAGCCTCTCATGAAACTGTGTTTGGCTCTCGAGACAAGTTGGGAAAATCTAAGAGGACTTGTACGGCTATCAACATCTAGTTATTTGTTGTCCTCTCTCTTTGTGAAGAACTTCTTGTCTTCAGTCGATGATTCCTTGATAGAAAATGTGTTCTGTTCATAGTGAGTCTTGGTGAAAACACAACGCTTGCACTATTAACTAGTACCACCTACTCTAATCAGTTCTTTTGGGTTAACCCTTGTCATCTCAGTCAAGTAGAGTAAGGTGAAGATGGAAACCTTAAAAATTATGTCAGAGGTATATATAACATACTTCTCTGAAGGAACAACCTCTTTTGATCTCAATAAGTCAGGATCCCTCTTCCACCTATGAAATAAATAAGTGCCTATGCACAGTTCTTTGAAAAAAAATGAAAAAAAATAAAAATGAATAAGGCAAAAGAAGAGAAAGGATTCCTACGCAGGGAGGTGATGCAAGTAACTCCATCGAGGTACTGACCAGGATCACTAGCAGCGGAGCGATGCTTGTGTTCTTGCGTAACTATGTTGGGGTACTGTCTAGGCCTTCTGGCATTAGAGCAACACCAGAGATGAAACTTTAACTCTTACAGTTATATTACTTATGCATCAATATACCCCTCATCCCCAATCGAAACAACTAATTTGACTTGGCTTGGAATGTGTGTTGAACAATCAGGAGAATGGTAGGGACTACATCTTTCACACAAGCTAGTGTGGTAGCAATCACAATCAAGGAATCGAACAATACTTTTGGAAGGGTTAGACTCACTTTTCATGAAACAAGGTCCATACAGAGAGTTGGGGTTCTGCCAATGTGTCACCAATGTTGTAGCGGCTAAAACCACCCTCTAAAATTTTAGCTCGCATGCAAATTTCGGAGCCTACCTTGGATCATGTGATTGATCATCCTTGGTCACTTTTTCGTAAGATGATGATTTCAAGCTACCCTCCTTGATCCTAAGAGTTGTGTGTGTCCTCGTCTTTATGCATCATGTGTCATCTGTGGGCATAGGGGTTGTTGTTTTTCATGCAAAGGGAATGTTGTTTTGCTTCAATGGAATTGTGTGCATATGAGTGGTTGTCATCACATAGACATGTTTCACACTCACTTCACACACTCTTGTCACGAAGGTTGTTGCATCAAGAAAAGTATGTCGTATGCATTCTGGATGGTCTACATTGTGTCATTAAGTGTTCATGTGCGATCAGAGTCAAGTACTATCATTGTTTATATCTGTGTCACAAATCTCACACTTAGCCATTTCCTAACAAACCTAGCCTCATTTAGCTTCCCAGAACTTTACACTTTGCTTCTGCAACCATCAAGCTTCCTCCCTTGCCTGCTGAAACCCCACAGCCTGCAAATACCCCAGTTAGCACTTCTCTCTAGAAATGCACAAACCAGTCAAACAGTCAACACTGCTCTCAGAAATTGCGCAGAGGTGTCCTCCCAGGACCCCCATCCCGTAGCAGTGTCATGTGCCTCTAAACTGCATAGTGTTGCCTAAGTTGTCATATCGGTCTTGCATGCAGATACTATGCAGATGGGCCTCCTAGGGCCTCAGTCTGGCAATAGTCACTTCCCACTGAAATCGCGCTAATCCATCACTTAGTGACTATAGGAAAAGGTGACATGTTGAGATCACTCCCAAGGAGTCGAGGGGAAGGACCAATAGACCAAGTAATGGAAAAAGATCAAGATCGCATGAAAACTTCGTCAGATGCATGATCATCTCGAGGGTATGTATGGTAAGTAAAGAACATATGAAGTACACCTCTTATTTGAGTTTGCAAGGCTTCTTATCATCGTCATATCATCCTGTCCTCAGTAACATGCATGTGCGCAAACATAAAATGTCATTTCATGTGCTTCCTTTAAATGTCTTGCTTCATTTTCACTTGTTTGACCAACTGTCATATGTTGCATGTTGATTATTATGTCATGCTTGTGACCTTGTTCTGGTGATGTTGAAGGTTTGTGTTTGAGTTGTGTTCGCTATATAAATATTTATCACACTCACACACAATGTTGTGAGCATTGTCGCGCAATTTTCTTCACGGTCATCCGACGGTCTATCCGAAGTGTTGCACTTGTTGCTTTCACCATTAGACACTCCCGCAGTCAGTCACACTGAGCATATGTTGTCTTGTTGGTTCGAGATGTCTTGTCCTCAAGTCATGTTGATTGTGTGTTTGCAAGGTCATGTATAGACGAGTTCACTCGCTCACACACTTAACATTTTTTCTGAAGATCTGTCGACTGGACCACTCTCCATCAATTGAACCTTCACTGAATTGCACTATATTGTCTCAGCCCTCAGTCACCAAGTACTATTTCCCATAAATGCATAGAGCTTGAGGTTGCCTCCCAGGCAATCTGCATTGCACAATCCTGGAATAGACCTGGTTGATTGTCACCTAGAATAGTAAATAAGTTGCCCAATAAGCCATCTCAATATATATTATCCGCAATCCAATCCATCAAGCCTCCCACTAGTCAATGAGAGAGTTTGATCGGGCAGTGACCATGAGCTTCACTCCTCCAAAAAATTGCGCAGAAGTTGTCAGCATGCCCACCTCTTTTTAGAAAATTATATATTACAGAGCAATGGAACACATAAAATATTGCAGAAATATAAACATAGAAAACGCATAAAACAAGAGAGACACAAATATACGTGGTTCATCCAGTTTGGGCTACATCCACGGAGAAACAACCAATCCTTCCTTTTATATTATCCAGCAAACTGAAGAGATACAACCTATAGCAGATCCGCTGTAACACCCTCTTCTCTCTCAATCTCCTCTCTCTTTCTCACTCAGAATACATATCTACATAGACGCAATACAATTCCCTCATATATAGTGAGGGGTTGCCTTCTAGGGCAAAAAAACCTAAATTAAACATAACTTCTACCGTCAGATATCTGCCTAATGAATGGCCCAGATTGACTAGAAATTGCTATACTTTTACAAGGCAATTTTACATCTATTCTTAGCTTTGAGGGCGCTGCCCCCGAAATCCCCCGCCAGGGGGGGGGCTCCCCAAAGGTTGTAGCTGCCCCCCTGGACCCCCCCTATAGCAAATATTTTTCAGGCAGCGTTTGTAATATCCCTAACCTAGAATATTCCTCAAACCCCAGCAAAAACTCCAACCAAATATGTGCAAATGATATAATAACCCAAAAGTGATAAAATAACAATGGAACAACATATAATAATGTAAACCGGGAATATAAGCAGATACACAAGAAATGCAGTGAGGAATGCTAAGCCATTTTATTATACTGAGCAATAAATGAGTACAAGAGGTGATTAGATAGATGGCACCTCGACTTGCACAAGGCAAGTGAAGAAATACTCTCAGAATGACAAGAATGGCCTCTCTGCATGGATGCTGCTATTGTGCTACTGCTATTGCTAGAAAACAAATGATGATTTGGGGTTTCTCCCCTCCTTAGAAAAAGCTGAAACTCTGGATTTGGGCTCTACTTAAGAAACCCAGAAAAACCCAAAAATATTTCCTGGAATGGCCTCACACTAATCTGCGTCCCAGTTGCTGGAAAACTGTTGTGCTATTGCTACTATTGGAAATCGAATGAGGATTTGGGGCTGCTCCCCTCCTCAGAAAAGGCTAAAACTCTAGAATCAGACTCTACTCAAAAAACCCAAAAAGATTTTCTGAAATGGCCGATCCCCGAAAATCACCCCCTTGGGGTTATGCACAGTTCCTCAAAGACGCTGATGAAACTACTGCTGAAACACTAATGAAACTGCTGCTGAAATGCTGATGAAACTACTGCTAGAATGCCAATGGAAATACCACACCCAAGCAGGCACTCGAAGTCCCCCAGGGCTAAGGATGAGATCTCTGAACGGAGACACTCAATGCACTAAACAATGCTACAGACTAGCTAAACAGCCAGCGTGCTCTAAGTCGAAATGACTATCACAAATGCTCATAACTAGAATGATCAAAAAGAGGGGGCTCCTTTCTCTTTTATAGCCTTTGCCTCTCTTAATCCCAAGGCTCACCTCCTCCTGTGTGATTCCCCTCTTGCCACATGTTCCTTTCCTCCTGCGCAGTTCCTCCATGTGTCTGTGTGGGCTCCATTTCTGTGTCCCCTTTTTGGCCCCCTTGGCTCCCCTTTAAGTCACAACATTGTGCTACTAGGAATTGAATTTTATTCTAAAATTGAGTTATGTCCCCCTTCCTCGCTTTTTTATTTACAAATAACTATAGAAGACAAAAATCGAACAAAATCGAATATTCCAATTAGCCATGGCTAATTAGGAATATTACAGTCTCCCCCGGCAAAATGTCGCTTTTCCTCAAGCAACTGAATTGATGGATGCTGTAAGATCTACTCACTCTCCCAAGTGGCATCCTCATCCGGTAAATTCTTCCACCTCACCAAGAATTCCCAGACCATCCTGCTACACAGCTGCCTCTCCCTGGTATCAATGATAGCCTCCAGCTGCAATACCAAATGCCCCTCATCATCCATGGGTGGTGTTAGCTACCTATACCAATAGGTTTCATATTTCATGATTGGCAATGAAAAGTCCAAATATGCTCTGCTTTGATGATTCAAAGATCACATATTTCCAAGAGAATCCAATCTGTGCTTATAGCTGGGTATGGGCTCAAATTTTGATGGATGGTCCAACAGTCTAATCTGGATCATGTCATGTTTTAAATTTTCAGTTGTAGAATAGAGAAAGGAGTCTGTCCAAATTGTTTAATCTTGGCAGACAAGTAGTTTAGGTAGAGAAAAAAAGGCTCCCAACAGCTTAATCTGGGACCTTGGAAGAAATAAGGGTAGAAGTAGATAGAAAAAACAAAAGAAAAGCCAAAGAAAAGAAAAGGCAAGTAAGGGTCTGCAAGTCCAAGTGCACCCTCCAAGAAGAAATAAAAATGCTAGGCAAATAGATGGGTAGGTAGTTGGGGTTGCAGAAAGGTCAATTTTTATAAGTTGCATGTGTGCTAACTCTGTTTACCAAAGCAAAATCAGTGAATTGAGAAGGTGTCATTCTTCATCAAGTTGCAGCAAGCAAGAAGCATGTCTAACCTCCCTTCTTCCCCTTTCTATTTCATTACTAACACTCCCTCATCAGCTGAGATTCATGGAAGAGATTATGGTTTCATGGTGGTTCTTAATCTTTTAGAAACCACATTTCTTGTCTAAAAATTCTTTTCATTTTGATCTACTCCCTAAACTAAGTAAGTTTCAAATAAACTTAGTGATTTCCCCCTCATTCACATTTTCCCCTATATTAACTCTAACTTTACTATGTAAATCCCCTATATTACCTTTCCCCTACTAGTATTAACACCATGGTGTATAAACCCCAAATTTTGTATAAATATCCCTCCCCTTGGCATTATAGCCATATGTTCTCTAAAAAGGAATCAAAATGACATCTGGTCACTTTGATGAACCTATACCTCATCTCTCTCCCTTATTTCAAGTCATTCCACTCATTAAACCGTCATTTGCAAAGAAAAACCCTATAAAAGCCCCTTCCTACCCATAACCCCTTTGAAATTATGAAAAAACCCACTTTCGCCGCTTAACCAAAGCTGGCGCATATATTTGATTTTTCGAAATATATTGAAAAACATTGAAAAAATACCATATCTGAATCTTTCCCGCTGAGCACGTGTCCCAAAAGAAATATTTGTTTATTCCTCCGCCCGCTTCCGTATCCACCGATCACATCGCCCTCCCGTCCACCGTCGGATCGGACCCATGTGATCCGACGGCCCTCATTGATATCGGAGCGGCCCCCACGCCCGACAATTAGCGCCCGAGAAAATGACGAAGGGTTACGTCAGTCCTCGGCCACGCGTCACCCTCTCAAGGCTCTCGGAGCGGCCTCTGACAAAACCAGGGCCGTATCGTAAGCGCTCCGAGAAACCGTAACCGCTATGGCACTTAACCGTAACCGCTATGGCACTTACCGCCCGGTTTGCTGGTCCCACGTCATGCCCATGTCAGAACCACGCCGCCATTGCATCAGTACTTTTGTCCGCCTCTGTGCCACCATGTCTGCCACCGCATCATCCCTGTGGACCAATAGTAGATCGCCACCTCACCCGATGACGTCATGCTGACGTCATCCGAGCTTGACCCCACCCCATGATGTCATGCTGACGTCATCCGAGAAAAGGCGCCAAATTGCCAAAAGGTCCATATTTCGGCCAAAAATCACGTTTTGCATACTTTTTCGCTCATTTTCTATTGTTTCCGCTGCATGGTCTTTTACGTCCAAAACTGTGCCACCCCGCTGGAATCGACCTGGAGACCTCCAGAGCACCAATTCTGCCCACATTTACGACCACTGCTCGCTGTTTGCCAGGTATTTCTCATCATTTATCCTCCATACGCCTAAATTGTCTGTAAATTACTCAGAAGGCTCAAAGGACACTAAAACTCATCATTTTACCGGCAAATTCCCCCTGCAAAGCCTCTATTTCCAACTGCAAGCTCGAAAACCACCAGCTGAGCCTTGATTTCCCGAGTTCTTACCAAAAACTGTAAACTGCTCGCGCAATCGTGAGACAGTTGGTCAATCCATTAAAAACCTGCCATAAAAGACAGAGCGAGACCAGACATTGGTCTTATTCGTAATTCAAACAGTATTTCAATTGTTGTATGCTCATTTCACCCTCTGGTCCCTGAAATTCACACTTTCATTGCAAGTAATCACCTCTGTGTTGTTCTGCTTACTCCAACCAATTCACCTGCAAGTCAGAAGCTTAATAGGCCATGGAAACTCCAATTGCACTGAACATCAAGCCTCTCAATACCCCTCATAGGGAGTTAGAATGGAAAGCTCTGGGAGATATGGATTATCAAATGTTAGACTATTTTCCATTAGGCTCCAAATATAATATTCAGATGCTAAATGAGTTGAAAGCCCAGCACCTTAGTGGAGCTGATATCCTAGGCATTTGGGACTCAAACTTGCCCATCTACAACCTCCCCCAGGTAAATCCTATGCCAGAATTGATCCACAGATGCCAGGAGTGCTATGATCCATGCCAAAGAGCTGTCCTCAGCCCCACAGGCTCAATTCTATTCCATATCACCCCAGAGAGCATAAATGAGATGCTGCATTTCCACACTGCAAAACCATTGACCCCCCTCTACATGCAGAACTTGATAAAGAAGGGGACTAAGTTTTCAAATGACCAGATCATCAAAATCAACCAGTTGTTTGTACAACTAGGCTCTGAAGCCATCAGAACTCCTCCTATTGGATATGCATACTTAAATGAAATGGGTAGAATGCTAGTGGATTTGATCAGCTATGTCCTAGGGTTCAGGGGAGTGGAGGATGTGGATGATATTATAATGGCAATGCTGTCTATATTCTCTCCTGGAAAGCCTCCAGCTGTACATTATGACTATGCCACATATATTGCAGATAAGATCCATGACCAGCTAATGAATCTGCAAAGGGAAAGACTGTTCAGATACACTTCATACATTTACCATCTATTCTTGTTTTATCAACCAGGCAGCTTCCTCATTCCCCTGAAACAAGTTAATGCCTAGGGGAATCCAAGGTCAGTTGTGTTTTGGACCTCTGTTTTTCATTGCACCTCTGTATCACCATACACATACTGTGAGTTCATAGACTTGTTCATTCATCCAGCTATGACATTATTGTATGGTGTTTCTCCTCCAAGGCTAACTGATGACATGAGGAGAATTCTCCATCTAAACAAAACCTACAGCATTGGTAATTGGTACTTTTACCAAGACCACACAGTCATCAGAGTATATGGCTGTGAGTTGAAGCCTTTTAGGCTGCCAAGGTATGTCCCTATGAGACTTTTTGCCCTAGAATATTTCAGGCAATTTGGGAATGCCGACTACCTCCACTTCCAAAGTAAGAACAAGAAGGCACAGTTGAAGGTAAGGAGCCAGCTGGGCCCTTTCCTATATAACAAAAAAGAGGAGGGATGGAAAGAGGCAACTAGTATCCTAGAGGCCCTCAAACTGCAAACTAGTTTTGAATGGATACCCTATGACCCCAATCATTTTGTTTCCCTCAGGAGGATAAGATATAAATTGGGTACCTATTCACATGTGAGGCAGCCTGAGATTGAGCAGTATGCCAATGCATTGAGCTGGGAAGAGGGCACCCTAGAAGAGGAAATCACTAGTGAAGAGCTGCTAGAAAGAGAGGCTAGAAATATTCAAAAAGAAGCTGACTTAGAAACTTGTGGACAGGTCCCCCTCTCATATAAAAGACAACTTGGAGCAGCTGCCTCATCCTCAACAAAACATCAGCAAGCTGCCGTTAATACTCCACAGACATCCAGCAAAGGCAAAGAAAAGCAGGTGGAACAGCCACCTCCTATGACAGAAGAGCAAATGGAAACCCTAGTGCAGCAACAAGAAGAGATGAAGCAGCAGGGAGAAGTGCATCAGCAAGAAGAACAGCAACAACAGGAAGAACAAAGGCAGGAACAGCCTGTCCAGCAAGAGCAAACAGTGGAAGCCCCTAAATCCACTAAACAAACTGTGCCCCCAAGGCAAGAAACTTTAGCTGAGGCATCAATCCTCCAAACTCCACAAAAGGAGGATACAAGCAGGAAAAGGGACAGAGACTCCCCTTACAACATCAGCAACTCATGGGGAGAAAAGACAGAGAATCAATCCCTTCTCAGAGGAATAAATGCCAATAGGACAGTCTTTTGGTATGGTCCCACCCAGCAGGGAAGCATCAGCAAGTTCCTTTCAACAGGAACAGGATAGAGCAATGGGAGAAGAAGTGAGTTCCTCAAATCAGCAAAGAGAAGGTGGACCCAGCATCAAATAGCAGTTCATCGACACTAAGAGGAGAAATGAGCCCATCAAGATACAGCTATATAACCATCTGTTAAACATGGCTCCCACCAATCAACAAAGACTCATGTCTGCATATGATGTGTAGGAAGGCAAAATGATCATGAGTCATTTTATGCCAACAGCAGTGCAGCCCCAATCTGCCTCTGACTACTTGAGGACTAACCTGGAAGTCCTTGCCAAGGATATCCACCCAATGGACAAGATAGAACTGCATAAGCAAACGGGTGAGATGGTCTATGCTTCCTTGGCAGACCAAACATTGGATAACTACAGGCTACAAAATAGCCTTAATAATACAGCTGCCCAACTTGAGTTGGAAAGGGCATCATCACAGGCTAAGGACAACAGAATTAGGTCCTTAGAAGATATAATTGTTGAAATTGGGCATGATCCCAAAGATATCAAGGGCATACAAGAGATATTAAAACTGAGGGATGCAGACATGGCAGCCTTGAGGAGAAAGATCAAACTCCCAGCCACAATTCACCCTCAAACAGATGAGGTTGCCCAGCAAAGACATGATCAAGAGGCCACAACCTTGTTGATATCTCTGTACAAGCAGCTAATCCAAACTCAGGAAAAGCTGGGAGAATCGGAGGCTGCAAAAGAAGCACTACAGGCAGCCTTGAAACAAAGAGAAGAAGGGCAAACCTCCAAGCCTCCTCCTGAAGTAATCAACCTTGAGGAAACTGCTCCAACTACTGCTCCTCCTCCTCAGCAAACGGAACCAACAGCACCAACTACATCGACAGCTGCACCAACAACAGAGCAGACTCATAGTCTGGATATGCAGAAGCTTCAAAATGAGATTCAAGTCCTGGAAGCTCAAATGTTAGAGCTTAATCAAGCCAAAGAATCTTTGGCTAAAGTAAATGAAAGATATGATAAGAGCAAACAGAATGTGGCTGAGAAGGAAAGAGAGATAAAAGCTCTCAAAAAGAGAATAACTGAGCTTGAGAAAGAGCTCACACTAGATAAGGTGACAGCAGAGCTCAAAACAGTCCTGTGGGCCAATATTGGCCAGTCAATTACTGATCAGTGGCAATTTATTGAGACCATAGATGAGCAGTCAGTGCTCATTACAAAGGCAAATAGGGAAATACACAGAGCAAGAGCAAGCCTTGGCAACATGCCTGATGCTGCCAATAGAATGATCAACATATTGAATAACAGGACAAGCTCACAACTGGCCACCATGGGAATTGCTCACAGGACTGAGACAATCTCAATGGTTAAAAGGGTCCTGACATTAAGAAACCTGGTTGGAACATTAGAAAGGAGAACTCAAGATATGCAGACCGAAATCAACAAGTTCATGGACAGGTTTCAGGTATTGCAAAACAGAGGCCTCCCCAGCCTACTAAGCAGTGTGGGAAGACTGCTTACCCATGAAAACTATGCTAAAAGGGTCAATGCCTTTGCGGCAAGTCAAATTGTAGCACAGCCTAGCACTTCAGCAGAATCAGGACCAGCATCAGGGCAGACTCTATATAACAGGGTGGAAAACCTGTTTTTTATCATGAACGAGATCAATCATCTGTTCGATGTGCCTCCAAATTTCTATAAATATACAGAAGCAGATGAAACCATAGAGGAAATTATCAAGCACCAATTGCCCACACAGGAAGTCTGGAATAAATTGACACAGATAATATTATCAAGCCAGAACCTGTAATATTATGTTTTGTCCAATTTATAAGTGATCATACACAGGGAAAATTTTGGTAGATAAGCATACAGAGGAAAGATGAAAGGCTGAGCCAACTCAGCAGGGCTATTTGGTCACCACAGCAGCAAGCACAGTCACAGGTGGCAGGGCCGAGAAAATACAGCGCAGCAAATGTAAAGGCACATTTTCCAGCATTAAAACAAAGCGTTCCAACCGACTCAGTGACCTCCAAAGGTCAAAATATCCTCTGACAGACTTAAAAGAGCAGTTATGTTGCATTCAAAGCTGCAATAACTTCTTTTCTACTTTTCTGTACGAAGTAATGAAGATATTTTCTCTCTCAGATGACTCAATGCCTGAGATATTTTGTATAAACATTTCTATAAAGTCCCCTTCGCATGAGTTTGCAAGGGTTGTTGTTGATTTCATTTCTATACTTCTGTTGCTGTATAACTCTCAGAGAAATAATACAAAAGGTGGATGGAATTTCCAAAGCTCTGTGTTCCTTGATGCACTGTGGTGGCTGGCTGATTGTTACAGGATTCCTGCATGTTTCATAACACAATAAGTCTTCTTTTAACCTCTGTGTTATATGTTTTCTAGTCTTTCATGTTTTTTCATGTTTCTGTGTTTTACACTTAATGGCTAAGTAAAAGAATAGTTCCAGGATTTAATCACAGATTACCCTGGACTCAATCTAAGCTGTTATAAATGTTTTCCTCCAGATAGAGTAAATAAGGTGTAATTCTTAATTTCTACACTTTCAAGCTATATCTTTCACTATGATAAATATTTCAGGAATTCAAGTTTGCTCCTGAGGCATCTATCTTTTCCCCACACCCCAGCTTTAGTGAAAAATTCTTAAATGCTTTTCACTGGTTGTTTACATGTCACCCTCATAATCTAACTTTGTTATATGAAATATTTAAATGGCCCTGTAATTTCAGTATATCATCTCAAGGTTTCTAAACACTTGTAGCCACAGACTCCATTGCCCAATGAAATAGACTCATCTGCAGATTGCACACTTCAGGTACAGAAAGATATCCCTCAACCAAAGCATAAAACTAAAACACCCTCATTTCATAACTAGCCTAAAATCATTCCAAAACAAAGACAAATTATAAAGAGAGAGCCCTCTCTGATTACAGTGTGGCTAGGCACTGTAATCCAAAGATTGGTTAGTGGTTACCCCGGCCGTATTCCCTTGGGAGTCATAGGGAACAACCTGGGTGTTAACAGGTGGTAGCTCATCTGTCACTATCACCTGCTACCCCAATGCCTTCTTTAGGCATGATACATGAAAAATGTTATGAATCTTGCTGCCTTGGGACAGCTCCAACTCATATGCAACCTATCCAATCTTGTGTATCACCCTGTATGGCCCATAAAAGCAGGGCTTGAGCTTCTCAGCCCCCTTCTGCTTCAGTGATGACTGTCGGTATGGCTGTAATCATAGGTAGACCATGTCCCCTACCTCGAACTGTCTCTCCACCCGACCCCTGTCGGCATATAGCTTTTGTTGGTTCTGCGTTGTAGCCAGTTATCCTTGAGAGCTCGGAGGATATCTTGACTCTCTTGGATCCAAATCTTGGCTCTAGGAGCCCGGCTATCACCAATCATCACGTCAACAAAAGATAAAGGATGATACCCATATAAGGCATAGAATGGTGACATACCAATGGACATGTGATGTGAAGTATTGTAGTAGTACTCCCCTAGATGCAACCATTTCAGCCATGCTCGCTGCTACCCACTGACATAGTTACGCAAGTAGCCCTCCAGCCACTTGTTAACTACCTCCGTCTATCCGTCCGTCTGTGGGTGATAGCTGGTACTCGGTGTTAACTCTATCCCCACCAATCGGAAAAGCTCCTGCCAAAACCCGCCCATGAAACAGTTGTCCCTGTCACTGACGATGGTCTTAGGAAGACCATGTAGCCTAAAGATCTCCCTGAAGAATAGCTCGACCACTTGTGCTATTGTATAGTGTGTGGATATGGCAAAGAAATGTGTGTACTTCATCAGTCGATCAACGACGACAAATATACAATCCTTGCCATGTACCATGGGCAACCCTGTGATGAAATCCATCGAAATACTCTCCCATTTCCCCTCTGGAATGGGAAGAGGCTGCAATAATCCTGCGGGATGGCTCATCTCTTCCTTGTTCCTCTGGCAAACATCGCACTCCCGGATGTGTTAGAGTATATCCTCCTTGAGGCCCTTCCATGAGAACCTCTCCCTAATGGCCCTGTAGGTTTTGGTAAAACCCTGATGTCCTGCCAATGGGGAATCATGTGATCCCTGGAGTATCTTCTTCTTGAGCTGAGACCCCTCAGTCAAGAAGATCCGGTCCCTATAATAGATGATCTCATCAACCACCCTGTACCTGTCATCTGCCACCTGCCCATCTAGAACCTCACATGCAAACCTATCCTTGGAGTACTCTACTAAGAGTCGAGCCCACCAGTCTGTATCCAAGCTCATAAGAGACAACGTGGTTGGTCTATGTGAAAGGGCATCTGCGACCACGTTGTTCTTACCCTTGACATACTCGATGTCAAAGTCATATGCTTGGATCTTGCTGATCCACTTCTGTTGCCTCTCCTGTAGCTGCTTCTGCTCCAAAAAGAACTTGAGGCTGTTGTGATCAGTCCTCACCCTGAACTTGTTACCCACTAGATACTGTCGGTACTTAGCCAATGCATGCATGATGGCCAGCATCTCCTGGATAGCCCACTCAATCTCATCCTGATAGGCCTTAGAGTGCCTATAGGGGGTGGTGATCACTGCCTGGATGCCCTGCTCAAGCTTGATAGTGTGCTCAAACCCCGATCTGGTGGCTTTCCTGGTGGAATCTCTCCAAACACTATGGCATACCAATCAAGGATGGACTAGATCTCTGGATGTATCATCTGCCCTGTAGTCCCTGCCTCTAATGCACGCAGCTTCACTGCCCACTCTATGTCTCCCTCTCAGAAGACTGCCTCCATCCGATGAGCCGAAACAGTCTGAGGCGGATATGTGTGTTGTCCCCATATCTTCTCATGCCTCCCTATCTTCTCATCATCCCACTCCATCTCCAAGGTCTTCCAATCTATTGTGACCTTCCCTAGAGTGATAAGCCACTAAACACCCAGTATCACATTGGTGTCCGGAATATCAACCACGAAAAAGTGGTCAGTCAATGTGTAGGTGTCCATCATCACTGAAAGCTCTGGAACATAACAAGCACACGTCATGGTCTGATCTCCTAGGACCAAGACTAAAAACCCATCAAAGCTCTATGTCTGTATACCTCTCCGCTCAACCATCTGCGCATCGATGAAGTTGTGGGTCGCCCCACTGTCAACCAAAACTGATACTCTCTAGCCACATACTGTCCCTAGTATGTGTAGCATCAAATACTTGGGAACTCCTTGCAATGCTGCAAGGGCCCCTCTGGTGGGTGAAAAAGATGCACCACCTGATGCTGGCGGTGGTGGTGGCAAAGGCCGTTGTATGGCATGGCTATCTCCTGCCTCTACATCCTCCTCTCCACTACTCTCGGAGAAGACCTCAATAAAATGTGTTTTACCAGTAGCGCATCTATGTCCTGGTGCCCATGGCTCCTGACAAGTGAAGCACAATTGCTTCTTCTTCAACTCCCTCCTAGCATCATCATCAAGCTGTACTTGTCCTTGATTCCCCTTTGGAGGTGGAATCCTCACATCCTTCCCCTTAGACTGGAAAGTATGTCTCTGGGGGTAAGGTGTCCGGGTCCTAGGTAAGACATCCTGTAAGTCCCGGGTCCTACTGATAGCGTCCTGGAGTGTGGCTAGTCTAGTGGATCGGACTAAACCCCGAAGTGGCTCTGCTAACCCCTCAACATACATATAGACCCTCCATGTCATGGATAGGTCTAGCACCATCATAGAGACCCTCAAGAAATCTACAATGTAGGTCTCTAAGCTCCCTGTCTGTTTGAGCCTTGTCAGTGCAACAAAATGCTGCTCTGGGTCCCTCCGATCAAATCACTCCATTAGTCTCCTGGTAAACTCGGCATATGTCATCATTGTGGAGTGCCCTAGTGTAACCGTCCCATGAAACCACCAATCTTGGGCCTCACCATCCAAATGCAATGTTTCCACCTTGATGGCCTCTGTCTCCGACATCTGGTTAAGCTAGAAATAAATGTCCAGCTTCTCCACCCAAGACTTTGCCAAACTGTTTGATGAACCATCAAACGTAGGGAAGTGGAATCTACTCGATGCACGGTGGGTATCACCATCATGGTAATGCCGGTACCCTCTGTGATGGTTGCGGGGTCTACTATCCCACTGGAGCTGAACAAAATCTCTGAATGAGAGGGCGTCCCTGAACTCCTGCCCATAGGACTGGTACTCTGCAAAATAATCACCCATATGTCCGAGCTCTGCCTCCTGCTGGGCTACGACCCCGTGTCTGCTCCTAAGAAAATGGGCATGGTAGAGCGTGTAGGGGCATGTGAGGCCACCTGTTGCGTAGTATCACGCTGCTCTGGAAAGTGATGGGATACACGCGATCCCTCACCAATCTGAAAAACTTGTGATCTCTCACGCTGTCTGGCCTCTAGTGTTGTGAATCTCTGCCCCATTACCTCAATCTGTCTCGACAGATCCTACACTGATTTGAAGAGCATGTCCGCAAATCTCTTCTCGTCCTCGTCTGCCATCTGCTCTGTGTCCACTACTGGCTCTCTCTGTTCTGCATCTACCATAGGTTCCTCTTTCTCTACGTCTACCATAGGAACACAATCTCCCTCTCCATAGGTACTCTCCAACCTACGTCCAGTATCTTTGTATCTCCTACCTCTGTAACAAATATAGGGTTTTTCCCCCGGTGTCATAGATTGCTAGCTCCACAGGTTGAGCCAGATCTATGCTCTGATACCACTGTAATATCCCTAACCCAGAATATTCCTCAAACCCCAGCAAAAACTCCAACCAAATATGTGCAAATGATATAATAACCCAGAAGTGATAAAATAACAGTGGAACAACATATAATAATGTAAACAGGAATATAAGCACATACACAAGAAATGTA
Organism: Pinus tabuliformis; assembly: GCA_031772625.1. Taxonomy (NCBI): domain Eukaryota; kingdom Viridiplantae; phylum Streptophyta; class Pinopsida; order Pinales; family Pinaceae; genus Pinus; species Pinus tabuliformis. Next base: position 522,050,207 of record CM062817.1, on the reverse strand, counting down.
GTGAGAAATGCTTAGCCATTTTATTATACTGAGTAATAAATGAGTACAAGAGGTGATTAGACAGATGGAAACCTCGACTTGCACAAGGCAAGTGAAGAAATACTCTCAGAATGACAAGAATGGCCTCTCTGCGTGGATGTTGTTGTGTTGCTGCTACTTCTAGAAACCAAATGATGATTTGGGGTTTCTCCCCTCTTCAGAAAAATCTGAAACTCTGGATTCGGGCTCTACTCAAGAAACCCAGAAAAACCCAGAAAGATTTCCTGGAATGGTCTCACACTAATCTGCGTCCCAGCTGCTGGAAATTGAATGAGGATTTGGGGCTTCTCCCCTCCTCAGAAAAGGCTGAAACTCTAGAATCAGACTCTACTCAAAAAACCCAGAAAAACCCAGAAATCTTTTCTGAAATGGCCGACCCTCGAAAATCACCCCCTTGGCGTTCTGCATAGTTCCTCAAAGACGCTGATGAAACTGTTGCTGAAATGATGATGAAATTGCTGCTGAAATGATGATGAAACTGTTGCTGAAATGCCAATGGAAATACCTTGCCCGAGCAGGCACTCGAAGTCCCCCGGGGCTAAGGGTGAGATCTCCGAACAAAGACACTCAATGCACTAAATAGTGTTGTATACTAGCTAAACAGCCAGCATGCTCTAAGTCGAAATGACTATCACAAATGCTCATAACCAGAATGATCAAAATGAGGGGGCTCCTTTCTCTTTTATAGCCTTTGCCTCTCTTAATCCCAAGGCTCACCTCCTCCTGTGTGATTCCCCTCTTGCCACATGTTCCTTTCCCCCTGCACAGTTCCTCCATGTGTCTGTGTGGGCTCCATTTTTGTGTCCCCTTTTTGGCCCCCTTGGCTCCCCTTTAAGTCACAACGTTGTGCTACTAGGAAGTGACTTTTTATTCTAAAAGTGAGTTATGTCCCGCTTCCTCACTTTTTTATTTACAAATAACTATAGAAGACAAAAATCGAACAAAATCGAATATTCCAATTAGCCATGGCTAATTAGGAATATTACAGCGTTGCTGCCCCATTTTGAACTAGGGTTGTTACACTAAAATTTGTCACCATGACTATTTGCAGTCAGTATGGCTCCTTCAATAGTCATACTGTCCTCCTTGGCAAGTCTTATACCTCTACTCCTCATGTCAAACTCCAAGAAAGAGAGAAAAGTCCTTAAAGTCAATATAACTCTGGTTACGCAGTTTCTCTTACCTTTGCCTGTGTGTACGCACCTCTTGTTCATAATATCTGCGTACTTGTATGCTCTGTCTATAAAGGGGTGGGTGCGTACTCCTGTAAAGGTCAAAAGGCGCAAGTTTTACTCCAAAAAACTTACTTGTGGTCAATTCTAGAGCATTCTAGAAGATGGTTTGACGTGTATTGAGCGCCTCCAGATGGTTCATGCATCCCAATGAAAGAGGAACTTATCCCATCAAGAGGGGAGCTATCCCATTGAAAGAGGGGCTTATCCCATTGATGGTGGACCTGATTAACTTCCTCCAAAGCACTATAAATACAGGCATTGGGCCAGAGGGAGAGGAGGTTGAAAGCTGAACATTCCTAAGGGTAGATGCTGCTGAAATTAGGACTCCCTTATAGAGCTTGAGAGGAGAGATTCCAATCCTTTCCTAGCTTCATTTGGAAGTGGGTGAGTTGATCAAAGTAAAGGAGAACTCTTGCTAGACCCTGGGAGGGACCTGCACAACACCAAGGCACTGGTTGTAATGGTTTCTTTTGTTTCCAATTAATACAATTAAGTTCATTTTTCTCAACAAGTTGTTATATATAATTTGTTTCATAAACTCCTTGGTCTTTATGATGAATATGTTTTATTATATGAGTTATTCAGGTGCTATGTAATCATTTGCTTGTTAGTGAATGCATGCTTCAAGGAGAAGGAGCTCATCTGGATCGGAGAGGCTGGACTACAACAAACAAGCGTTGGACTAGAGGTAAGCCTTAAAACACTTGGTTGCTTTTATTTTAAATGCATATTTAGGGAAAGATAGTGCTTGATTGTTTTTTTTGTCACTAGACGACCTTTGGTTGCTAGGGAGGTCGGTTTTGTCCGCAAAATTGACTCTTTCTGCATGACAAAATGGCGACTCCACTGGGGATTCCATGGATTTGATTGATTTCTCTTTTGATTGATACTTTGGTTTGAGAAAATTTGATTTCTTTCTAGTTTTTGACTGATTGACTGTGAATTTGGGTGGAATAGCTTAGGGTTGAATTAGTTTTTTATTTTTCTTGATTTTGAGAGCAGTACGCACCCTCTGCGTTAAGCACAGTGCGTACCTGTACGCACTTTTGCTGTGTACACAGAGCGTGGCTGCACCTGTGCAAACAGGCTGCCTGCGTACCCTGTCAAAAGTCTAGAAAATTTCCATTTTTTCCTTTTTACCTTTTAGATTTTGTTTCTAGTTGTTTTTTGCTGCCTAGATCCACTGTTTACCTGTCAAAAGTTTTCATCTAAGCTTGTTTCATTAGCATCAAGGGTTTTAGTGAAGTTCATAGAAGTTCTAGCACTAGGTTTGATTTTTGCATTGGTCTTGTAGTGACTTTGGCTTTAGAAGTTGTAAAACCTTTGTATCTCCCTGGTATTTTCAGTCTTCTTAGGAGTCGGACCTTTCATAAAATCCACCTTTGTGGGAAACCTACCTTTGTGTTGTCTCTTTGCGGAATTTCGAGAAGGCTTGTCTGTTAAGCTGTGAATTTCATTCTTAAGAGAAAGAACAAGAACTTTTTGTTTTTTGTTTTTGACTAGTTTATGATTCTGCATGAATTAGTCCTTGGTTGGATTGTAACTGAGTAAAACATCCTGGAATTATATTTTGTAGGCTTTTACCTCATTAGATTTGCTTTTAGGTAAATTTCTATTAGATTTTCATAGGTCTTAAAATTGATTTTTGTTAAACAGGTTTACATGCTTTGTTAAATAGGAAAAATACAAAATCTCTTTTGAGGAAAGTTTGTTTTAGTAGCATTTGAAGTCTTTGAAAAGAGAAAGGAAGTTTTCGTGAAATAATTAGTGGTCATGTGTTGTGTGCTTTAGAAAAGATAAAGAGATTGTTTCTTTGATTTTCATTGCCAAGAAAGTTGTCTTTATAAATTTTGCATTCTCCAACTCTCTTAGCTAGGGAATTCATTGAAAAGGAAAGTTTGTTTTGTTTCATCCTAGGTGCATCTTTTTAGTGGATTTGAGTCGAGTCTACACACCATCAGTTTCATCTCCGCTACCTTTTGTCCTAAAGAAAAGCCATAAAAATTAACGCTTAAAGTAAAATCAACTTAGTAACTTTTTATTTACTAGGGCTCTGAAACACCAATATAGATCAAGCTAGTGTCTTGGAGTAGGAGAGTAATTAACTCTCCAAGACAGTAAAACCAAACAAGTAGCTTATCTTGTGGTAGGATAAATCCAACTGTTTCATTTGTACTCTGGGAAAGCTCCTCTTAAAGGAGAAGCACGAGATCGTGTCCGAACCAGTGAGGGAATCAATCCTCCTTCATTGGGAACGATGCCAGATACGCACGTACTACAAACGGTAAACCTCAGATTAACCATTGTCGAGGATCCTGGGGTCACTTGTCGGTAAACCTTGGATTATTGTCAAGGAGTCGGCAAGGGGATTGAGCTTGTTACTCTGCCCTTGCGTGCTATTGGATCGTAGACTGTTCCCCCAGGTATATTTGTTGCTGTTGGTGACCTTAGTGACTATTATCTTTAGGATTCTTCCTAAGGTGACGGTGGAGGGAAGATCCCACTATACCTGGAGCAGATGTCGGCTAGACTCACTTGGATTTTCTGGGGGGTTCACTTCACTCGAGACGGTTAAAGTGGAGGAACTTGGTCTAGTCTATTCATTAAGCAGGTTGCCGGGGTAACTGTTCCACCCGCCACTTCTGTACCGAATTCTGCGATGTTGGATTTCATCACCAACTAGTGTTTTCGGTCTGGAAGGTTACTGTTTGTGTGTGGTTTGACGCCCTAGATTCTTTAGGCGTGTGCTTCGAATTTGTTTGGTTCTTTAGAGACTTTAGGCGGTTTGCTTTGAGATTTTACTTTGTTTGCGTGTGCAATAGTTAAAAGTTTTAACTGTGGCTGAATTACCGAGACAGTCCCGTAGACTTCGGGGCCAGTCTCCTGAGGTTGTAACCGTGGCTGATTTGTTGAGGAAGTCCCGTAGACTTCGGGGCCAACCTCCTGAAGACGTCCCGGGCCATTACGAAGGTTTGAAAGTCCTTGTAACTCCTAGTGGCAGTAAAGTAGGGTCACCTGAAGAAGGAGAGTCTTCGTTGGTTGTTCATCCTTATTACCAAAGTCTAGAAACAGGTTATAATCCTGAAGCTGTTTCAGTTTCCGAACTTGCTGGTAGTTTTTCATCTACTAGTGATTTAGGCGAAGAACCCGAGATATCTGAACCTGTTACTCCAACATCGGGGTTAGTCTCTCCAACTTCTAGTGCTCCTAATTCACCTAGGGTAGAAAGAGTCATCACCGAAAATCTTCCTTCTGGTTTGATAGCTATTGAAGATCTTGCTCCGGAAGAAGAAATAGGCATCCCTATCCCTAAAGATCAACCTACTATTGATCTAAGGGAGCGTGAATCCATTTTTTACAGTCCACCTAGAAGTACTACTTGGTATCTTTCTTTAGCTAATTATTTGGACAACTCAGTGTCGAGTTTTTCAAAGATCAACCTACTATTGATCTAAGGGAGCGTGAATCCATTTTTTACAGTCCACCTAGAAGTACTACTTGGTATCTTTCTTTAACTAATTATTTGGACAACTCAGTGTCGAGTTTTTCACCACCTCGTGTTTCTTATCCACCTAGGGGTATTTATACTCCCGTAAATATGTCAGGTCAGTTGTCCATGTTTACTCAATCGCCTGAATCTTTTTTGTACGGCGGTCCTTCTGTTCCCTCTGGGTATCAGTCACTTGCTGGTACTTTTTTGGGAGCATCTCCTCAACCCATTGAACAAAGGGTATTCACTGGAAGCAATGGTGCAAAGCCGTTGAGTGTAGAGGACATTCTTATGATGTCAGGTTCTATTCCCGCTTCTCAACCTCAAGGTGGCCAGTTACCGCCTGGGGGCCAGCCTCAATTAATGCCTGGGGGGCAACCTTAAGGTACACAATTTGCATCTGGGGGGCAACCTCAAGGACAGTACGTGCCTACGGTACATTACATTCCTCAAGGTCAACTCCAGACTCAATACGTACCCCAAGGTCAATCCCAGTATCAATTTATAGCTCAAGGTCAACCCCAGTATCAGTACATGCCTCAAGGGTATTTGCCTCAAGGTCAGTACTCGAGTCAAGGTTTCCAACCACCTCAAGGTCAATCTTATGTTCAAGGTATGGGAAATGTGCCTTTCAATTATCAATCCTACCCTCAACCCGGTTATGGATCTCAATATCCTCAATCTGTTATGGGTCAATACCCCGGAATAAATATAGTGTGGGATCCATCGCAAGTTCAACAGGTGTTGCAGCCAAGTGTACAGTTGTCATCTCAAACTGGACAGCCCTTAGTTTCTGGTTCACCCCAGCAACCAGTCCAGTCTAATGTTCAAACTTCTGTACCTTCGGTAGTTTCTCAGTCTGGGCCTATTTTGCCTCGTACTCCATCTCAAACGACTGCTGCAACTACTGCAACATCTGTTCCATCTACCGCACTTACTTCTGGAGTATCGACAGCTCCGGTTTCTACTGTCCCTGTAACTACTCCTCAGACATCTTTACCATCGTCTGGATCCACGATTCAAACTACAGTTCAGATGCCTGTAGGACAACCTGGTTTAAGTACGGTTGTCACAAGTCAACCATAGTTCACTTATCAACCGTACCAGGGTCAGTACCAATTCGGTCCTGCTGTCCAGCAACCAGTTTACCAGTATCAACCGTATCCTGGGTACACTTATCAACAACCACAGCAACCCCAATACGGTCCGGTTAATCCTGGTTTTCCAGGAGGATACAATATCCCGAACGCGATTCCCATTCCTAGCTATCCTGGATATCCTCCTCCTGGGGCTGGTATAATGACTCAGAGTTTTAGGGATCCTAATCGGCAGCTACCGTTTATCGCAACTTTGGATTTACCAGACTTGTCGCACCTAACGAACGATCCAATAAACTATCTTCCATTTTGGCCGCCAATGCCGAATAAGTTGCCCAGTGACATTCCCAAGTTCGAAGGTAAGTCTGGAGAGGACCCGTCGAATCATGTGATGACTTACCACCTCTGGTGTGCCTCCAATTCCATCTCGGATGATTCGATCCGCTTACGTCTTTTCTAGCGCACTCTCATTGGTCTTGCGGCCAAGTGGTACATTGAGTTACCACGGGCCTCTTTTTATAATTTTAGCCAGTTAGCTACCTCGTTCTTAACTCATTTTCAGTTGCCAGTCAGGTATGATAATGGCACGGAGTTACTAACTTCATTAAAACAATCGACGTCCACTTATATTTCCGATCATATTCATGAATGGAGACGTCGAAGGCGGTTAGTGAAAGTTTTTATCCCGGACCAGATCTTAGCTGAATGGTTTGTTAAATCATTGTTACCGAAGATTACTGAAGACGTAGCTAAGGCCGGAGTAGTTACTGAGGAGCAAGTGATTGCTCAAGTGCAGTACCTTGACTTAGTTTATACTCAGTCAGGTACGTTACACGAAAATATCCCAAATCTTCCTAAGTCAAATCAAATCATTACTGCTCCTTCGAGATCTCATGCTGCTGATGGCATGATTGGTACGGTGAACACTAAAAGCAAGAAGAAGTCTTCCAAGAATTCTTCTCCTATTATAACCTTACCAGACTCCCCAACAAGAGATTCTTCTACTGAACTCTCCGCTGACATTCACGCTGTAGAGTCATCTACAGCTAAATCCAAATCCGATGGGAAGAAGAAAGGCAAGAAGAAGAATAAAGCAGACAAAACTCCAAAGGAGAAAACTGAAAAGGCGAAATCTAATGATGAAAAACACAAGCCTCGTTATCCATGTCTTATTTGTGAAGAAGAACACTTTACAAGAGACTTCCCTCATCGAGCAGAGGTTGCGAAGATCGTCAAGGGTTCCCAAATTCCTGCTGTCTTGAAGGATCCATTTCCGAAAGATAGAAAAATGATAGGTTCTTCCTCGAGTGCCAATGAAGAACCCATTTTGATGATGTCCCATGTAAGGATTGCGACTCGATCGCAAGATTATGGGAGTAAAAGTCCTGTTGATGGATCGAAAGAAGCAGAATCTTCTCATTCTAATCCATCAACCTCAGCTCCCAGTTCCGATCCACTACAGATCGAGAAGCCTAACCCATACTTAGTAATCAAACCGCCCGCCAAGGGTGTACTTCGAAGGTCTGCTTTCAATCCACATGCAAGAGCGGCCCAGAATTACAACATTGTTGAGGACTTAGTTGTTTCACCCTCAGCAATGTCGGCTTTGGAAGTGCTGCAATCATGCCCAGCACAACGCAAATTACTTTTGTCGGCTATAGGAGCTGTTGATGTTCAGGACTCGAACCTAATAATCTTTGATCTAGAAAATAGTACACCGCGCTTACCTCATCAAATGGCTTTCCAGATCCCAGTGATAGTAAAAAACAGGCCTATTCATCGGACTGTAATTGATGAGGGAGCTTCCACGTGTATTATGTCGATGCAGTGTTGGAGATCGCTTGGTTCTCCTTCACTACATCAATCCCCGACAATTCTTAAGGCCTTTGATGGGCGTGGGTTCCGTCCTTTTGGCATTCTACAGGATTTGCCTATAGGGGTTGAAGGAAAAACCGTTAGTCTAGATGTGGAGGTGGTTGATGCCCCTCTAGACTACAACCTTCTCTTGGGTCGAAGTTGGACTTACACTATGACAGCGGTCGTTTCATCGGTCTTCCGAGTAATAAAGTTCCCACATAATGGAAAGATCATAACAATAGATCAGCTGGCTTACTTTTCATCCGACCCAACCTCTTCAGAGAGTATTCAGCATGTCGGTAAAACGACTATCCCATATAAGGATGTTGGTGTAGGATTAGTTAAAGATGCCGGTTTACTGGGAACTTTTCCTTTTCCTCCACTCAACGCATCATCTTCATTCGCAACTATTCATATGATTACATCAGACACTATTTATTATGACGATCCTTGGATCGTTCCTTCTGAATCTGAAATAGACTCCTTTGGTAATTCTATGTCGTTGAATCCATATGAAATTGCCTATGAAGCTGTGCAGTCTTTTACCGACCCGTGTTCAACCAAAGTCGACCAAATGAATGTGGTTCGTGAGGAATCTCTTTTCACATCAACCTCGGAGTTAATAGCGTTTCCCGAAGTTGTGTCATCTGACGAGCAACTTCGTGAAGTCCTATGTGTAGACGATTTACCATGGGAAGATCTCCATCATAGATCTTCGTTTTTACCCGAGGATGATCGTTTTGAAAACGATTTCTCATCAATTTTTACAGCTGAATATGTCAAGGAAGCTCAGAATCCCATGAAACATCCTGATTCAGAGTTGAATTTGGGAAATATTTCTCGAACTATTCCCATTGACATTTCAGTTAAGCCCGGAATTGTTGAAAACATTCATATAGGTGCCTCGTGTACAGATGACGAAATTCAGACATAAAAGGCCCTATTTCAAGAATTCCGCGACGTGTTTGCCTGGTCCTATGAGGAAATGCCAGGAATTGATCCCGCCATTGTTGTTCATGAGATCAAGACTTACCCGGACACTAAACCCGTCCGGCAACGTTTGCGTCAGATTCACCCACGAAAAGTTACTGCGATTAAAGCAGAAGTTGAAAAGCTATTGAAAGCAGGTTTCATTTATCCGATCCCGTTAACGGATTGGGTATCAAATATTGTTCCGGTTAACAAAAAATAGGGAACAATAAGAATATGTATCGATTATAGGGACATTAATCGAGCTTGTCCAAAAGACAACTACCCAACGCCCTATATCGATCAAATCATTGATGATTGTGCCGGCAGCGAAATATTTTCCTTTATGGACGGTTTTTCCAGTTACAATCAAATCAATATTCTACCTGCCGATCAACCAAAAATGGCTTTCATTTGTCCATGGGGAACGTTTGCTTATTGCAAATTACCTTTTGGGCTAAAGAATGTCGGAGCAACTTTTCAAAGGGCGATGTCTTATGCGTTTCATGACATCAAACACATTGTGCAACCGTATCTCGATGATTTTCCGGCTCATTCTTTACATCGAGCTGACCTCCTTGTCCATTTACGAGCAATCTTCATGAGGTGTAGGCATTATCGTATTCGGTTGAACCCACACAAATGTGTCTTCTGTATAGAAGTGGGACGATTGCTAGGATTTGTAGTTTCGAAGGCCGGCATTCGCATCGATCCCTCGAAGGTAGAAGCTATCATCAAATTGCCTCCTCCTTCGAGTCTTCACCAACTCCAAAGTTTGCAGGGGAAAGCAAACTTTTTACGACGATTCATTCCTAACTACGTCGAGGTTACAAAGGGTTTTACACGGTTGTTGAAACAGAATGCTCAATTCTCTTGGGATGAGATAGCTCAGAAATCTTTTGATGCACTCAAACACGCGTTGACCCATGCACCGTTGTTGCATCCTCCCAACTACAACCAGGATTACTTTTTGTACCTCGCCACCGCTCAGTCCACCATTGGAATGGTCTTAGTTCAGGAAGATGAATTCGGAATGGAACATGTGATATATTACCTTAGTAGGACGTTAAATCCCACTGAGCTAAAATACTCACATGTGGAGAAATTGGCATTGGCAGCCGTTCAAGCTGTCCAACATTTTCGTCACTACATTTTACTCCGTAAAACTACGGTCATTTCGGATTGCAACCCTATGATCTACATTTTGACTAAACAATTGCTAGGGGGCAAGTACTCCAAATGGATTGTTATCCTGCAGGAGTTCGACTTGGAGTTTGAGAAATCTAAGTCTAAGAAATCTTTAGTTTTTGCAGAGTTAATGTGTGACTTCCCGCGTGCTAACACGGAAACTATGGCATAGGAGCCTATTGCGGACGAATCTTTGTTTCTAATCAGCACTTTAGATCCGTGGTATGGGGATATCATCGTCTATCTCTAGACCCAATCCTTTCGGCTCGAAGCTTCAAAGTTGGAACGTCGAAAAATTCGATTCGAGTCCCAACAATACAAAATTATTGGAGATACTCTTTATCGACGTGGGACGGACTCTATTTTTCGACGTTGTTTAACTCACGAAGAGGCGTAAAGGGTTCTAAATGACTGTCACTCTGGAGCGTGTGGCGGTCATATGTCTGGGTATGCCACAGCCCAAAAGATATTGCGCACTGGTTACTTCTGGCCGTCCTTGTTCAAAGATTGTATTATTGCGGTCCGAAAATGCCACAACTGTCAAGTGTTTGATCGAAAGATGCACGCTCCACCTGCTCCTCTCCACCCTATAATTGTCGTTGGTCCTTTTTCCAAATGGGGTATCGATTTCATTACATGTAACCCTCACTCGGCCGGGGGGCATGCGTATATCATCCTTGCGGTAGATTATTTTACTAAGTGGGCCAAGGCGATGCCTACATTCGAGGCAGACGGCAAGACAGCTGCAATTTTCGTATTCAATCACATAATTGCTAGGTTTGGTGTTCCACAAGCGATAATCACTAACCATGGGCGCCATTTTCGAAATGTTATGATGACAGAACTTTCAGGCCAGCTTGGTTTGCGTCACGATAGTTCAACTCCTTATTATCCACAAGCGAATGGTCTGGTTGAGTCCATCAACAAAGTTTTAGTTATCCTGATCTGACGAATTATTGGTATTCATCGGTCGAATTGGCACAACATGTTATTTTCAATGCTTTGGGCATACCAAACCTCAGTGAAAACATCAACAGGGTTCACTCCTTTCCAACTAGTTTATGGTTTGGAAGCTGTGCTACCCATTGAATGCGAAATCCCGTCACTGCAAATGGCCATCGAGTTACTTCCAGCTACTTCCGAAGAGGAGAAGCGTTTATTATACTTAGCTCAATTAGATTAGAATCGACATGATGCTGCATTGGCGATCGAGACTCACGCAAAACGAATGAAAGCTTAGTATGATTGAAATGTGACCCCTCGAAATTTTTCGGAAGGAGACCTAGTATTATTATATGATCAAGCTAATGATAAATTAGGTGCTGGAAAATTCGTTCCTATGTGGCATGGGCCCTATATTGTCAAGCGAAAGCTTGCAAAAGGGGCCTATGAGCTGGTAGACTTTGACGGGGACTCTTTGGGTAAACCTAGAAATGGACTTTACCTAAAGAGGTATTATGCTTAAAAGATGGGTATGGAGACTTTTTAATTAGGTTATTTTTTTTTTCTAGGTTAGTTTTTCTTTCTAGCTGGTGTGTTTGTTAGTTTAGACAGTGTGCTTAGCCTAGAGAGTGTGTTTTTTCGTCATTATTCTAACTTATCTTGGTTTTACTCTTGATGACGCAGATGTCGATGCCTCTCCAAACGTACATTGGTTTCGCTGATGGTGCTTGTTGTAGTACACGGAATATCTCTTCTGCAGCTTGGGTTATCTATTCGCCCTCTGACGAGTTAATTTCTATGCATGGGGTAAGCCTTGGTCAAACAACAAACAACATTGCAGAATACAGTGCAGTGATTGAGTTATTGTCTGAATCTATTTCATTTGGGATTCGGAGTTTGATAGTGAGGTTAGATTCTGAACTCGTTGTATTACAACTTAATAAGTATATGCCATTAGAAATCCAGTGTTATTAAGGTTGTTCTTGAGAGTGCGTCTCTTGGAACGTGAATTTGATTACATTGAATATCAACATATTCCAAGGTCTTTAAATACATTAGCAGATGCAATTGCTTCTCGAATGTTAAATAGACATTTGCAATAATCATACATGTAAATTTAAAATCATTCCATAACATGATTTACAAGATAAGCCGGTAATAATGATATATATAGATAGGAGTGTGTCAAAAAATACATCATCTTCGATCATAGGTTGAAAAACACCTTATGATCGGCAAAAATGATAAGTAAAAAAAACCAAAATGTCACATGTGTCTACAAAACGACCATCCAATCACTGGTGATGATCTCTATATGACACCACTGCATGGGCCATCCTACACAAGAACCTCCTAAAAGGTCCTGGGACCCCGACTACATAGCGTTGAAGACTGATAGGAATATCATCTATGGTAGTCTCCGGTATGTCTGCTGTAAGACGCTCTAGGTCATGTTCCAACTCAGCTAAAGTCTCTGTGGCCTCATCCTATGGGGCCGGTGTCGCTGCAACTGGTAGTCTCCTCTCGAAAGGTCGGAGATTGGCTGGACGACGTGGGCCTACATCTGCATTTTGAAAATTATTACTATCAGTTTTGAGACGATATAAAAACAGATAAAAAATAGATAGTTTAAAAACTTGTGGAAAATGAAGTTACCTGTGTCATCCCATTGTTCTCTCGGTGGAAGAATCATGTCCGGATCTCCACGAAAATCTACACCAGAATAAGGAAAATCCTGTATAGAAAATACCTGGTCCTCTAACCAGTGAAAGTACTCCGCAGTAAATCGAACAACCTCCGTTCCCTCGTCAGGATGACGGGCCATAACCACAACCCATCGCATCAATTTGGGCTCTCGAGGAAGCCCGACACCAACAGTGAGCTACTGTGGGATCAGCATCGGAACCCTCTCTAAGCCAAAACTCACAACTAAAGGCCCATAACCAAAAGTCTTCAGCTGTCCATTTTTGGCTCGAGTCAGTTGGCCCTTTACATTGGCCAACACAGCATCACACCAGTTAAAAATGGTACCTTGATAGCAATCAATCGCCATCCGCATCTGGGATCCAGTGGCAATGTGTAAAGCGGCAGCCCCGCAAAGTCTGGTAACTGTAAAGGCAATCACCATAAGTTCAGGTCGGGATATAGTTTTGACCTCTATCCCCTTTTCCTGAGTCTGAGTGTTACACCACTCTAGTCGGAGACTAGCAATGGACTGGCCACCCGGCCTAGTCCCGAACAGAGTCAAGTGTTCGCCTCTCTTGGGCAAACCAGTGAGAAAGTAAATGTCTGAGGGCTCTATCTCAAGCTGGTGCCCTCCAATGTAAAAACACTGGTCCTGAACGTTCCACCTTTCTACCAGCCACTCTAGAAATCTCACTTGGGCCCTCATGCCAGGTATGGCCCAGTATTTATAAAGTCTGCATGCCTTCAAAGCATCAATTGACGGTTGATGATTAATGGCGGCCAAATCAACATCTTCGTGCTCTCTCTCACACCAATAAAGCATGGTGAGCAATCTACACACCATAAAACATCTATTAGATTCAATGAAATCAAAAAAATTTGGTCCATTTTGAAGAAATTGGGGTTTGAAAACTCGTTTTGCGGGGTACGCACCCCGCCTTTAGGAACAGAGCGTGGGTACACGAGTTCCCTTAAGGCAAGGTGCGTGCGCCCACCTTTTTCCCAACTGAGAAAATGTCGGGGTACGCGGGTCCCTAGTGTGACACCTGCATACCCTAAGGAGCGGTTCTTGAAACCCCAAAGCCTCCAAAAAATGAAATTATGGGCCTAAAAATGAATTCTAAACGGATGAAAATGAAGAGGAGGATGTTGTAGAATACCTAAAAGAGACAACGTTCGGTTTCGACAGTCAGATTCTCCGCAATGTCCACGGGAAGTTTCTTGCCAAAAGCCCTTTTGCTCTCCTCAACAGTAAAATGGTAAAAATGAATTGGTAAAAGCCCTTTTTATAGGTTTTTTGGGTAAATAAATGGTAAATTTGTTTATTTTTCACCATGAAAAGGTATTTTTCAAAGTATTTTTATCTATCGTCAACAGGTATGAGTAATGTGTTGGTTTTTGTGCAGGATAAAGGATTTTTAGGGAAAATTGTCATTTTTTACAAACAAAAACATCAGAGTCATCTTTAAGCCCTTTTCTGACTCCTAAAACATGAAAAGATTGCCGAGCGTTTCTTTTACACTCGTTAAAATGGAATTAAAAGACGGTCCTCTTATAGCCCTTTTCTGACTGTAAAAACATGAAAAGATTGCCGGATTTTTGTCGTTTCAAATTCGATATTGGAAATAAAACGACGTGTCCTTGATCGCTTTTTACTTTTCAGGTCAAAGACACTAATCATGAAAGTACTCCTTGGTCGTAAAGATCAAGCGGTTCTCTCAAGTATTGTTTTATACTTTTTCGGGCTTGGGAGACACAAACTTATGAAAAAGGTCAATCCTAGAGTCTTCTTAAGTTTTTCAGACTCTCTAAAATTAAAAAACGCCGAGTTTCTCCTATACTAGACTCGTTAAAATTTCACAGTAAAGGACCTGTTCGATTACAAACAGGAACGGACCACTCCTTCTTAGGGTTCGAATCTAAACTAAGTTGGACTCATCCGAAGGATGAGCTTATAATCAAGCAAATGTTATCCTCCTCAAGCTTGTAAAAAATAAAGAGGTACTTGCCAGAAATGGTGGGGGAAAAGAGAGAAAAATGAGCCTATTTGTTATCCTTTGTCTCAGAGAAACCTTATCACCACTCTTGAACACGACACTTTTCATTCACCTGGGTTGGGAAATCCTTTGCCTCACAGTTGATCAAACCACATTGAAAGTCTTCAGCCGGGTTCTGGGTATTAACTTTGGGTCAATGGTCACCAAGCCATCTGTTGTGTCGTTATGTGTTCAAGAGGTCACTGCAAATAAAACATTCATCTGCAAAATACCTGTCTTCCATCTTGACCATCCCTGAGTCAGTCCTTACAGCTACATTTCTTCAACTTAATCTATGATTTCGTGTTGTGGGCTTGCCTACGATGGATCGCTTTCTATCGACATCAGCACATTATCTAGAAAGATGATCTAGAAATCGCCAATACCTTGAAATCTGCATGCATCAATGGCAGGTTTCTCGCCTTTGACAACAATTTACATCATTGACTTACGATCGAAGGATTCCGTGACATGTTCGACATCAACACATTCATTCACATCTCATGGATTGTACTGGGTACTTTGAGAACCATTGACATCATTGGTGGTCTCTCTCACACTTGTTAACAGTTTACATCATTGACTGGTAATCAAGTGGTTTCTACCATGTTCGACATCAACTCATTTATTCGCATGGTTAGAATCGTACTATTTCGGGAAGAGAAATGAAGACCCTGGATCTAGTTTCCGCCATCCAGGCTGCGAGGAGTTTTGTATTCATTATATAGTAGACTAACTATAAACAGATGGTTGCGTCCATACTGTGTCTACATGAGTCTATGATTATGATGTACTGCGAAATCATTCCTGTATCAGAGCAGTAGTTAGTTTGTTAGTTAAAGTTTTTGATCTGAGTATGGGAATGCCTACCTCAGCGATGATATGATCTCATATATGTATTTTGTGTTGAATATTTGTAGGTTCCGACTGGGCTCTCCACAAGATAATCCTTGAAATGATAAAGTACTTCACCCTTCCTAGATGATATGAAACCATAATCTACTACAGGCTTCACACTTTAGGGGGCAATCTGTTACACTAAAACTTGTCACCATGACTATTTTCAGTTAGTATGGCTCCGTCAATAGTCATACTGTCCTCCTTGGCAAGTCTTATACCTCTGCTCCTCATGTCAAACTCCAAGAAAGAGAGAAAAGTCCTTAAAGTCAATATAACTCTGGTTATGCAGTTTCTCTTACCTTTGCCTGCGTGTACGCACCTCTTGTTCATAATACCTGCATACTTGTACGCTCTGTCTGTAAAGGGGTGGGTGCATACTCCTGTAAAGGTCAAAAGGCGCAAGTTTTACTCCAAAAAACTTACTTGTGGTCAATTCTAGAGCATTCTAGAAGATGGTTTGACGTGTATTGAGTGCCTCCAGATGGTTCATGCATCCCAATGAAAGAGGAACTTATCCCATCAAGAGGGGAGCTATCCCATTGAAAGAGTGGCTTATCCCATTGATGGTGGACCTGATTAACTTCCTCCAAAGCACTATAAATACAGGCATTGGGCCAGAGGGAGAGGAGGTTGAAAGCTAAACATTCCTAAGGGTAGATGCTGCTGAAATTAGGACTCCCTTATAGAGCTTGAGAGGAGAGATTCCAATCCTTTCCTAGCTTCATTTGGAAGTGGGTGAGCTGATCAAAGTAAAGGAGAACTCTTGCTGGACCCTGGGAGGGACCTGCACAACACCAAGGCACTGGTTGTAATGGTTTCTTTTGTTTCCAATTAATACAATTAAGTTCATTTTTCTCAACAAGTTGTTATATATAATTTGTTTCATAAACTCCTTGGTCTTTATGATGAATATGTTTTATTATATGAGTTATTCAGGTGCTATGTAATCGTTTGCTTGTTAGTGAATGCAGGCTTCAAGGAGAAGGAGCTCATCTGGATCGGAGAGGCTGGACTACAACAAACAAGCATTGGACTAGAGGTAAGCCTTAAAACACCTGGTTGCTTTTATTTTAAATGCATATTTAGGGAAAGATAGTGCTTGATTGTTTTGTTTGTCACTAGACGACCTTTGGTTGCTAGGGAGGTCGGTTTTGTCTGCAAAATTGACTCTTTCCGCATGACAAGGATCTAATGTGGTGATACCTTTGAATGCAGAAGATAATCAAGCTCCACACCCAACAATCTCCCACTTGGAGACTGATTATAGCAACTCCACCGCTACTTCATTTGCTGGACAATGACTCCTCTTTGGACCTAGCTGTTTCTCATCTTCTTCATCATACTTGAAGACCAATTGAAACTGAGCATATTCTCAGTTTCTACCTGGTTACAACTTTTGTTAGCATATCTGTAGGATTCTGGCTAGTGTGTATCTTATCTAGCTTCAACTCTCTATCTTCTAACACTGATCGTATGAAATTGTACTTGAACTATATGTGTTTAGTCTTAGAATGAAATGCTGAGTTCTTTGCAAGATGAATGGCACTTTGGCTATCACTGTATAATGTGCCCATATCATGTTCCTTACCCAATTCACCCATAAACCTTTGTAACCAAATCATTTCTTTACTAGCCTCTATAGCAAAAACATACTCTGCTTCTGTTGTTGAAAGTGCAACAACACTTTGGATTTTTGAAACCCAGCTGACAGTTGTTCCACCTACAGTAAATACATATCCTGTAGTGCTCCTCCTGTTATCTCTATCACCTGCCATATCTGCATCAACATATCCCTGTAGAGAAATGTTTGAACCACCAAAGCATAATGCTTGATTTGTGGTACCTTTCAAATATCTTAGAATCCATTTCACTGCCATCCAATGTTCCTTTCCTAGATTGTTCATGTACCTGCTTACAAATCCCACTGCATGTGCAATATCAGGCCTTGTGCAGACCATTGCATACATTAAGATTCCAACTACTGATGCATATGGAACTTTAGACATATAATCCATGTCTTCTTGGGTCTTTGGGCACATATTCTTACTAAGTTTGAAATGGCTAGCAAAAGGTGAACTCACTGGTTTTGCATTATGCATATTAAATATTTTCAACACCTTTTGTATGTACTCATTTTGAGACAATGTTAATTTGCGATTTTTCCTATCTCTAGTTATTCTCATACCAAGGATTTGTTTTGTAGCTCCCAAATCCTTCATTGCAAATGAATTTGCCAATTTTCTTTTGAGCACATTTATTTCCTGCATGTTAGACCCTGCAACAAGCATGTCATCCACATACAATAACAATATAATATAGCTACCATCATTTTGCTTTTTCAGATAAACACAATGATCAAAGTGACATCTAGTATAACCTTGTTCAGACATAAACTTTTCAAATTTTAGATACCACTGCCTTGGAGCCTGTTTTAAGCCATACAAGCTCTTCTTCAACCTGCACACTATTTTCTCCTTCCCTTTTACCTCATATCATTGTGGCTACTACATATATATCTCTTCCTCCAGATCCCATGGAGAAAGGTTGTCTTTACATCTAACTGCTCAAGATGCAAATCTTCAATTGCTACTAGACTTAGAATAGTTCTGATTGAAGTCATTTTAGCAACAGGAGAAAATATTTCATCAAAATCAATACCTTTCTTCTGTGTAAACCCCTTCACCACAAGTCTAGATTTGTACCTCTGTTTTCCTCCATCTTCTTCCTTCAGCCTGTAAACCCATTTATTCTGCAATGTATATTTACTTGCAGGCAACCTGACTAAGTCCCAAGTCTGGTTATGCATTAAGGAGCCCATCTCTTCTTCCATGGCTAGCTCCCACTTCTTCCTGCTTTCAACCTGCATTGCTTCTTCAAAACATTCGGGTTCACCAGAATCAGTCAACAATAAATAATATAATGAATGAGAGTATCGTTCAGGGGGTCTACTTATCCTGGTAGATCTTCTAACGCCACTGTCAGGTGTTTGGGGTGCCTGTTACCATTGTGGTGGTTGCTGTTGTTGTGGTTGTTGATTATTATTATTTTCAGGCACCTTTACTTTTTCAGTGATCTCATCAAGAACTATGTATTCCTTGTTTTCTTTTTCCTGTTTCTTTTCCTACAACTAATTCTTATACAAGACCTTTTCATTGAATATTACATCTTTGCTCCTAATGATTTTGTGATTTTCATAATCCTATAAGCGATAACCAAAATCATTAACACCATATCCAATAAAGGTACATTTATTTGATTTTGCCTCAAGCTTTGTTCTATTTTCTTTATTAATATGGACAAAGGCCTCACAACCAAAAGGATTTAAAAAAGAGTAGTTTACCTTTTTACTTGTCCATGCTTCCTCTGGAACACCACCATCCAAGGAACTTGAAGGCCCTCTGTTTATTAGATAAATAGCAGTATCTACATCATCTACCCAAAATTGTAAAGGTAATATTGCATGCAATCTCATGCACCTTGCACGCTCCATGATTGTTCTGTTCATCCTTTCTGACACACCATTTTCTTGTGGTGTTTTTGGAACTGTTTTCTCTCTACAAATTCCATGCTCTAAACAATACCTATCAAACTCGTTGTTGCAATATTCATCTCCATTGTCTGATCTGAGACACTTCAATTTCTTTCCTGTCTCAATCTCAACCAAATATTTCCATTTCTTGAAAGTATCAAATACATCAGATTTATTCTTAATACAATAAATCCAAGTTTTTCTAGTTGCATCATCAATAAAAGTAACATAATAATGACAGCCACCGAGAGATGATACCTGAGCAGGTCCCCATACATCAATATGCACAAGCTCTAATTTTTCGCTCTTCTTTTCTTTCCCAACTCTGAGAAATTTGACTCTCTTCTATTTTCCATAAATGCAATTGTCACAGAAGTCCAAATCAACATTCTTCAAACCCGGCAACAAATTCCTTGAGTGAAGGATCTTCATCCCCTTCTCATTCATGTGTCTGAGCCTATGATGCCATAATGCTGCATCTGCTCCTTTGGAAGTTAAAGCATTAACAGAGTTAGAAATACCATTGCATAAATACAATGTACCAACCTTTTCGCCTTTTACTATTACCAGGGCTCCTTTGGTGACCTTCCAAGCTTTATCTGTGAAAGTTGTCACACAACCTTCACCGCCTAACTGCCCTATTGAAATCAAATTTTTCTTCAGATCTGGAACATACCTTACCTCCTTTAGTAGCCATTGGATTCCATTCTACTATTTTACAAGAACCTTACCCATTCCAACAATTTTACAGGGTTTATCATCACCCAAATGGACTTGTCCAAAATCTCCTTGAACATAGTCATGGAAGTATTTATTATCATGTGTGGCATGGAATGAGGCCCCTGAATCTACCACCCAGGAATCAGTAATATTTTCGAAAGAAAGAATCAAAGCATCTTGTAACACCTCACCTGTCACATTTGCTTCATGATTGTTTTCTTGTTGTGCATCTCCTTCTTTTCCCTTCCAAGATCTACAATCTTTCTTTAGGTGTCCTTTCTTTCCACATTTCCAACACACTATCCCCAATCTGGACTTGGATCTGCCTTTCCTTGATTTACTGTGATATCCTGAGCTCTTTCCTCTTTCCATTTTTCTTCACCTAGTCTCTGCACTTAAAGCATTACCCGATGTCTCACCAGATTTTTTCCATTGCATTTCCTCACTAGGGATAGCACCAACAACATCATCAAACTTTAAAGTACTAGATCCAGAAACAGAGTTACTAATGGCCATTACTAAACCATTCCAACTTTCTGGCAATGAGTACAAGAATAACAGAGCTCTAACTTCATCATCAAAGTTTACTCCTACAGAACTTAACTGACTTGTAACAGTATTAAAATCATTTAAATGGTCTGCAACAGATCCACCTTCTGACATCTTCATATTAAATAAACGCTTCATAAGAAGTACCTTATTTGAGGCCGAGGGTTTTTCATATAGTTTCGCCAACGCCTTAATCAAACCCTCTATCGTTGTTTCCTTCGAAATGTTGAAGGCGACCGACGCTGCAAGGCACAACCGTACTATTCTGAGTGCCTTTCTATCAATAAGGTTCCATTCTTCATCTATCATACCCGTTGGCATCTTTGTTTTTCCGCCCAATGGTAGGTACAAATCTTTCTGATATAGATAATCTTCCATCTGCATCTTCCACAATGAGAAGTTTTGGCCATTAAATTTCTCGACCCTAAACTTACCGTCTTCTACCATTGCTCCCACTCGAACCAGGAATCCTTCTCCCCTACGAGTTTCTCAGCCAAAAAAGACCTTCGGCTTTGATACCAGTTGTTAGAAAATTATATATTATGCAGCAATGGAACACATAAAATATTGCAGAAATATAAACACAGAAAATGCATAAAACAAGAGAGACACAAATATACGTGGTTCACCCAGTTTGGGCTATGTCCACGGAGAAACAACCAGTCCTTCCTTTTATATTATCCAACAAATTGAAGAGATACAACCTACAACAGATCCGTTGTAACACCCTCTTCGCTCTCAATCTCCTCTCTCTTTCTCACTTAGAATACAGATCTACATAGACGCAATAAAATTCCCTCATATATAGTCAGGGGTAGCCTTCTAGGGAAAAAACCCTAAATTAAACATAACTTATACCATCAAATATTCGCCTAATGAACATCCTAGATTGACTAGAAATTACTCTACTTTTACAAGGCAATTTTACATCTATTCTTAGCTTCGGGGGCACTGCCCCCGAAACCCCCCGCCAAGGGGGGGCTCCCCAAAGGTCGTAGCCATCCCCCCTGGACCCCCCCTGTTATAGACATTTTTGTGCCTTACAGCATTGAGCATGAAATGTCCATAATCCAAGGGATCCAAAGTCCCTAAAAGTGTTGTTCCTGCCCCTAAAGGAACAAGGTCAACCAATGACAGCTTCTCCCAGAAGTTCTCCACCAAAAACTGCTCAAAACTAGTCAAATCAGGATCAATTCAGAGGCTCCACTAGCTGCATGCGTTGCAAAGCACCCAAATACACTGGCTAGGTGAGTTGCAACGCAGGTGAATGCACTACCAAGGTGCGTTGAGCGGGAAATGACAAATGGCAAGCTCATTCAACGAGGTGGAAAGACAATGGAAGCTTCCAGAATCTTCTCCAATGACACTTGCCTCACTGAATTCGACTAATGATGAGTAAGAGGCTCTCAGTCTCCAAGTGGAAGCAAGAACTGATAGAGAGAAGCCACAAGTCAAAACATAAGCTGACTCATCCTCTTTGCTTACATCTATATATGGATCCCTCATCCCAGAGATCCGGAGGCTGGAATTTTGTACTTTGAAGAGAATTGTTGTTGGTTTGAGATTGAGATTAGTGCATTGGGTGATTTATGCTTTGTTGGAGGAGAGGAAGGGTTTCCTTTGCTGGGAGGTAGATGCTGGATCGGGACTCACTTGGTTGTATCTCCTCTTGGACTTTCTTATCATATCAATAAAACTATTTGAGTTTCTCCTATATGCTTGTATATCAATGATGTTTTGTTATATTTGCATGTTTAGCTTAATCTGATCCTAAGCTTTTTATGAATGTAAATCTATGTCTTTTGTGTAGTTTCCCTTTCTGTGATCTTGCAGGAACTTGGTGAAGCTGGACCAGTGAGGAAGCAGGCAGCGGGAAGCGAACAAAGAGGAGAGCGATTGGATCAACAAACTAGCGAAAGACACAGGTTAGTTACATCCTTCCTCTTCGTTTACATTTCATAAAGAAGAATACGAAAATAGTTTTCCTTGTTTGTTTCTAAGGCACTATCACACCTTAGAGTGGGATAGGGGCGTTCTGAATGGATACTTTTCCCAACAACAAATTGGCGACTCCACTGGGGATCGTATCTAGTTAGTTTATTTGTGTTTCTATTATTTTTCTTCTCATAAACTCAGGAGTGGAGAATCGAACTGCATTTGCCATTTACAAATGCAAAGTAGAGAGTTGCTACTCTAGTCCATTCACTGGGCCTGTTTATGATCTGAACACTTGACTCACAAATGATCTGACAGCCCTTTGTGATAGCTCTTAGTCCTCCTTTAAATCATCCCTCTAATTGTACCTTGTTGATAGCTTTTATCCGGCCAAAGACCATAGATTAAACTGCAAACCGTGACGCAGAACCCAGAGACAATTCTTGTTTCTACTTCAGCGCAGACTCTGTGAAGAGGTTCTGCATTTCAACACAGGTCCCGAGAGGGCTACCTGTGCTGCAATTCAGTTTCTCTGTGCAACAGGTGCGTTGATCAGCCTTTGCCCTGTGCAACTGTGGTTCTCTGCTTCATTTTGCTCAGTTTTATCTCTGATTTTTGCAGCCTGTTATCAGTGTGTGTACCTATCGGAAAACCCCTTTTCTTTGCCTTAATTCCGCCTAAGTTGTATAAAAGAAACTGTATTTGTTTTTGTGTATTTGTTACATCATTTGCAGTTTCCCATTACAAAAGTAAACTAGTCATACTGTCGCCCTTAGATCTAGACCTGTCGTAAGTGTCGTTTTGATCTTAGGAGTGAGTTTGTTTGCTGTTGACAGTTGATTACGCTTTTACTTTTGTCTTTTGGTTTGAATTTGTGAATTTCTAGTGTCGAAACAAGTGTTTACTTCAAAATCATAAAGTGTCGTAATCGTCTTCGTTGATTTCGAAAAAGAAGCTTGTTTGTGTTTTTCACTTGAAATCGAATTCAAATTTGTACAACAACTTTCTTTATAGGCATCAATATTAAGAAAGTGAAAAACAAATACATGCATATGTGCATTTGCATTTTGACAGTTTGTATGGATTGATTTAGGAAAAGTGCATTTACAGTGTGCTCTATGCTCTTTGAGAAAAGATTGTGTCTTTCTTTTCCCCTTGTAGCTAGGATTTTCATTGTTGAAAAGAGATAAAAGCTTGCTTATCATCTTTAGACTGCATTTAGGAATTGTATCTACATCTCGTGGTGATCCAAAAAGGCAAACTTCTAAGAAATATCAACCTAAAATAAATTAAATGAACTTAACAACGCTTTGTAACTTAACGCACAACATAGAGGTCTAGGCTAGAGACGTGTTCTGGCGTCATAAAACCTGGTAACTGTTGGCCTCACTGATGGTTGGGTGATTCCTCCTGAGAGACAATAAGTGCCAGTATGGATTGTGCTCCCACGTACCGTCGAGTATATATTGGGAGACCCCTATAGGCATAAAACCTTTATCCATAAGAAACCGTGTCGGCCACCCTACTGATCGCAATGCACTGAACACAGCATTCGGGAAGATTGACCGCCCGTACCCTAAAAAGTATTCTGTGGTTTTGCGATTGGTTTGGCACACCCTCTACCTAGAATTCCAGAGCAGTCCCTTTCGTTCCTTTTCAGACTCCTTAACGGAAAAGGTCCATCTGAGCACTTGTCACTTCAGGCTCATTAAAAATCGAAGGAGACTAGAGTCATCTTTTGTTTTTTCTCGACTCTTTAAAATTGAAAAAACAAGTTGTGTCCAAGCGTCGTTAAAATTTATTTTAAACGGAATAATCACCCCTTTTTCCTGTGTTGATCTTTAGGTTGAGAAAATGGAGCCTACCAACCAAGGAATTCCCCTTGGTGGAAATCCTAGTCCCTTCTCCTCTTGGGGAGATGTTGGTGCACCCCATATGGCCACATTGTCGCTTCCAGGACTGACAATTGGCTTGCCGGTCTGGCTCTTCTCAACCAATGTCGTTTAGAACACCACTATTCCTGAACAGTCGAATCAGCAATTAGACGAATCCAGAGTTTCCCACCCACCTTCTACTTCATCTAATTCTTCCTCTCTTCCTTCCTCTTTGTCTGACAGGACTGGTAAAACTAAAAACCAAGTTCCTAAGGAGAAGAAGGAAAAGAAGAGGAAAGAGAAAAAGAAGAAGGAGCCAAAGGCAAATAAGGGAAAACAAGTGTCGTCTAATGAAAATCCACACACAGCACTGACCAGGCCTAAATCGCCATGTGTCATCTGCAAGGGAGACCACTTTCACAGAGATTGTTCTTGCATCCCTCGGATACTAAGGGACTGGTCTCCCCGTTTGCACAATCCAGTGTCGTCAACCTCTGATGGCCATGTTGAAAGTACACCGTCAACTAGCGAAAGTGAAGTTCCAGGACAAAAAGGGAGAGCTAGACCTCCTTGTAGATTGTGCGAAGGCTACCATGCCCTCCACCGTTGTCCCTTCTTAGACGAGGCTAAAAGAGTCTTGGAAGATCGTCCGATTTCACCGTTACGACTTCCTCCTGGATATAAAAAACTCTTGCCAAGTCCATCGTTAGTTGAGAATCGAGCTGGCCCGCTCAAGTGGTTAGCTGAAGCATCTATCATTGAGGATAAACCAACTGAATCCATACCAGACGAAATTCAAAAGGTCGAGGCGGCAGTTGACCCGGTCTTGCCTTCAGAGGTTTTATCTTCGAATGATACAGTCACTGAAGAGGATAAGGATGACACCGTCCAATTTCTCTTCATCAACACAGACTCCGACGAACACGGGGGCAATCCACCCATTCCTTTATCGCAGGAAGGAAGTTCGTCAGAGCGATACCCGACCATCTACTCGGTCCCACCACCAAGCAACCTAGTTGTATCCTTCGACTGGAACCAACTAGGCAGACCCCGTTTGCCAGCAAGCATACCATTCAGAATTATCGTCCAAATATACAGAATGGTCATGGCTGGCACCATCATTGATGAGGGGGCATCTGTGAGTATCCTTTCCTCTATTTCTTGGAAAGCGCTTGGTTCGCCATCGCTTTTGCCTAAAATGAGAAATCTGACAGGCCTTGATAAAGGAACCAGTCGACCTTTAGGGATCCTCCCCAATGTGCCCATAACATTGAAAGGGAAGACCGTTCAAATGAACGTGATGGTCGTTCAAGGACCCTTGGATTATAACCTACTCCTTGGACGAGACTATATATATTGCATGGGAGCCATCGTCTCCTCACTCTTTAGAGTAATGTGTTTTCCGCACGAAGGAAGAGTGGTCAAGCTCGTGGACCAGCTTTCATTTCCCGGATCACGCATCGCAAATAGTCATATACCATCCCTAAATGGTCTCTTCACGCAAGAAATGTCTCAACCCACGGTCCGTCCTCCCGATGAGCGCGAGTAATTTGGAGGGATATGACTAGAACCCAGGGGGCATGCATCCTGGTCTGCTTTGGCAGGAAAACTTTGGGTATAGGGTAGGTTTCCGTGGGAGAATATGACTAGTCTGTACCCCGCCCATGCTGGAAGAGGGTTATTCTAGAATAAGATTCTCTTGTCAAAGTTATGTAAGTTGGGTCGGCGCCGCTTACCTTTGTTTATCTCGGTAGACATCGTCGAAGAAGTGTTTTGTTTGCACCACAAATAAAACAACCTTTGAATAACCTGAAAGAGGTAGGCCTTTCCTGATAGAACAAATGTTTTGTCTGCAAATTGAGGGGTAACCTTGAAATCGTATTTTATACCTGGGGGCATGCAAACCTTTTGGAATGCAAGCTAGGGGCGGCTATTTATTTTTTAAATTTTAGGACCTCTAACCCTTTAAACTCGTAGGATTAGTCGTTTCCGAACTTGCATAACGAAAGGATGCGGGGCAAAGCTTTGTAAGGAGCAAGCTCCATAACAAATGGCATCTTACATGAGACATTCTTATCATATGACTGGATTAATCGAGCAGTTTTAACACATAGTTCATGCTCGTTAAAAAATAAACATAAGATCGAGCAGTTTTAGCACATAGTTCATGCTCGTTAAAAAATAAACATAAGATCGAGCAAGTGTTTCGACCCGCGTTTAAGCTCGTTAAAAAATGAACTATCCTCCGGTAAATAGCCACCGTGAATGTAACATTATCAGCCATTAAAGCCTTGGTCGTGCTTGCACCGTCACCTCCAATTTTCCATTGGTCGATCATTCACCTCCATTTGATTGTTTACCCATTTTGAGGAATAGCTGCGAAGAGTGATTTCACTAGCCATCCTTGTGACACTGCCGTGATTGGAAAATTCCAACCCTTACCTGGAATCAGCTGCTACCCGTTTTATCACTCGTTCCTCAAAAGACGAGTCTTCTTTAAGCTCTTTTCATCTGACTCGTAAAATATGAAAAGATTGCCGAGTTTTGGCCTTCCAGCTCGTTAAAGCGACCGGAAGTGCTATCCCTCCTCTAGATTTTAATCTTTTTGGACCTGAGGGATTATTGCACAAAAAGATCGAGCGCTTGTTTTGTTCGGCTCGTTAAAACTATCGAAAATTCATCCCTTCTGTATTGTTTTATACTTTTTCGGACTTAAGGGATTAGATGACGAAAAAGGACTTCCGGAGTTACCTTTACGTTCCTTTTCAGACTCTCTAAAAATGAAAAGGACCGAGTTATCTTTGTCGTTAAACTCGTTAAAAACATTAATAGCGACAAACTTGTCTTTAGACGAGAACGAGTTTCACTATCGCTAGGCTCGTTAAAACATAGAGATGGGTTTGCCCGAAGGGAAAATTATAGAACAAGCATATGTTATCCTCCTCAAGCTTGAAAAAAATAAAGAGGTACTGGTCAGCAATGACTGGGAAAAAATTGGGAAGAAACTCAAAGAACCTTTATTGGTAGCAAGTCGCTCTTGAACATGACACTTCCGCTCCGTGCCTGAGTCGGGTTGGGTTGTTTCATTCACCGGTCACATCACCATGGTCTCGCCATACCATCAACCTTTGGGGTAAATGCTACCAATCCATCATACAAGTGTCGCTGATATGTTCAAGAGAAGTCATCCAGAGAAGTCAACCGTGTCCCATCCACTACCATACATTATACTTCATTCTTTCATGACCGCCACCCTGAACCATATATCATCAGATCGTTTCACCTCCATCAAAATCATTTGCTCCATTCCGTGTCATTGATGTGGGATACATCAAGGCCCTCCTTTGATGGATCGCTTCTTGTCGACATTAGCTCATTATCCAAGAAGTTGATCTAGGAACACCCATTCAGTACTTTGAAGCTTGCATGCCTCAATGGCAAGTTTCTCACTTCCAGCGACAGGTATACATCAATGACCTTCGACCGAAAGATTTTGCGTGGTGTTCGAAGCCAAGTCCTTTATTCACACCACGTGAATTGTACTGCAGTACCTTGAGGGTCATTATCATTATCGGTGATTCCTCTCGCGCTTGTTAACAGTTTACATCATTGACTGGTAATCAAGCGATGTCTTTCCATGTTCGACTTCAGAACATTTCTCACATGGATCGACTTGTACTTAGAGTGAAGATCGGACGAGATTGAAGACCCTGGATCGAGTTTCATCCATCCAGGCTGCGATATGTATTCAGAAAAAATAAAGACATTGACATGTACAGCATTGCATCATAGATAATCATCCTACCAAAAGGATGATGATTTCATCAGAATCATCAATCTACCATCAGACGATTGTCTGTCCTATGTACATAAAAATGAATTTATAAAGCTGAGCATGGGAATGCCCGCCTCAGCTAGATCATGAAAACAGTATGAAAATAATGTATTGTATTGTATCTTATTACAAGTCTCCTCCCAGCATTGAAAGAACTTCGGATCCTCCTAATAAAGAATTTCACCCGATAAATGGCCTCATACTTTAGGGGGCAACTGTTATAGACATTTTTGTGCCTTACAGAATTGAGCATGAAATGTCCATAATCCAAGGGATCCAAAGTCCCTAAAAGTGTTGTTCCTGCCCCTAAATGAACAAGGTCAACCAATGACAGCTTCTCCCAGAAGTTCTCCACCAAAAACTGCTCAAAACTAGTCAAATCAGGATCAATTCAGAGGCTCCACTAGCTGCATGAGTTGCAAAGCACCCAAATACACTGGCTAGGTGCATTGCAACGCAGGTGAATGCACTACCAGGGTGCGTTGAGCGGGAAATGACAAATGGCAAGCTCATTCAACGAGGTGGAAAGACAATGGAAGCTTCCAGAATCTTCTCCAATGACACTTGCCTCACTGAATTCGACTAATGATGAGTAAGAGGCTCTCAGTCTCCAAGTGGAAGCAAGAACTGACAGAGAGAAGCCACAAGTCAAAACATAAGCTAACTCATCCTCTCTGCTTACATCTATATATGGATCCCTCATCCCAGAGATCCGGAGGCTGGAATTTTGTACTTTGCAGAGAATTGCTATTGGTTTGAGATTGAGATTAGTGCATTGGGTGATTTATGCTTTGTTGGAGGAGAGGAAGGGTTTCCTTTGCTGGGAGGTAGATGCTGGATCGAGACTCACTTGGTTGTATCTCCTCTTGGACTTTCTTATCATATCAATAAAACTATTTGAGTTTCTCCTATATGCTTGTATATCAATGATGTTTTGTTATATTTGCATGTTTAGCTTAATCTGATCCTAAGCTTTTTATGAATGTAAATCTATGTCTTTTGTGTAGTTTCCCTTTCTGTGATCTTGCAAGAACTTGGTGAAGCTGGACCAGTGAGGAAGCAGGCAGCGGGAAGCGAACAAAGAGGAGAGCGATTGGATCAACAAACTAGCGAAAGACACAGGTTAGTTACATCCTTCCTCTTCGTTTACATTTCATAAAGAAGAATACGAAAATAGTTTTCCTTGTTTGTTGCTAAGGCACTATCACACCTTAGAGTGGGAAAGGGGCGTTCTGAATGGATACTTTTCCCAACAACACCCCCTATAGCAAATATTTTTAAAGCGGCGTTGCCGCCCCATTTTGAACTGGGGTCCAATGTGGTGATACCTTTGAATACAGAAGATAATCAGGCCCCACACCCAACACCTCTATTGACTGAATGAATTGCGTAGACATGAGGGACAGGCACCCACTGCCTGTCATTGTACTATCTTTGAAAATTGTACAATTCTACCCGTCAGTCCCCCTGCTCCTCCTGAAAATTACGTAGTTTTCTTGGATTGTCCACCAACTTCCCAGCATCCCTCTCAGCCCAAAAACTACACAAACATGTCCTGCATTAATGCCTCCTAGTTCTATGCAGTTTTGGCCAACAAGCTCCCACAACCCGCTCCCAGCCTTCCCTAAATATCTACGCAGTTTTCACTGCCGGTATCCTCTGATGCCCGCACTGCCTTCTGGGGAAAAATTGTGCAATTCTTCCTCCTAGCTGAGCCAGATCCCGTAGAATGTCACTATTGTTCCGAAATTCTCATCCTAGCCTCCCAGTGACCTCTACGCAATTTTCCTTAACAGTGCCCTGGAGCCTTGCATCACGGCCTCACATGTGCTCTGCGATCTTTTAGAGCCTTGTTTTCTCCCAGGTCACCTACACCCTGAAACGAAAGACAATGCATCATGGTAGACTAGGGGATTTCTGGATTTGAATTCATCTCGTCATGAGTGATTGCAAAAATAGGTACATGGATGAGACATGGCATGATGATGAACGGGATGAATAAGGAGCGCATGCTAGAAGAATTGCTCGTGGTTGGACGAACACATGAAGCATACCAAGTAGAAATCAAAGGAGATTCATGTGCATGCATGAACTATCAAGTGAACACCAAGACCATTAAAGACTTCGCTCACTCTACCATATAGAGGTGAAGTTATGATACACCACGGGCACACTCATCACTCAGCATCACAACAGCTCGACATGAACAGCACATCCAACATGTGCATACCAGTAGCGTCATGTCGAGTTGTGTCATGAGTCACCTCAGCCACATCACTACTTTGGGTCATAACTGTGTAATCAATTTAATGTAAAGAGAACCATGGATGAAGTCAAAGAGTCATGTAAGTTGAAGATTCATGTAAGTCGAACAGTCATTAGGGAATTCGAACAGTCACAAGGGTTAGTTTCACCCTTTTCTATACATACCCCTCATGTGTACATGCAAAAGACTTTTCACCTTGTCTCCTCCCACATAGCCTTGAGATTTTGTATTCTTTTCTTTGAGGAGTGAGTAGTGGCTCGAACACCCCACTATCATGGTTAGTGATGTAATGGTGTACGAATTTGTCTTGGAACATTTTCTTAATTTAGAATCTTGTTAACAAGCCAACACGTTTCACACATGTATTGTATTCGTTTGTAAGACTATTCTTTGGACGTTTGTAATCCATGTTGCTTTAATCTGTATTAATACAGTTGAACTATTTCGATTGTTCTAGTACATATGTTATTGGAAATGTGTTGTATCAACTGTTAATGTTGTCTCGCCTATGTGGACTATTCTGCCATACATTCGACAGATTCATTCCCTTAAACTTGTTATAACAATTGTCGCACTCATGTGGACTATTCCATTGGGTGTTGTATGTGCTATATGTTCACTTCGTGTTTTTTACTGCCGAATCCGTGTGGACTAATTCGTCGAAAGTTTTGCTTGTCATGTTTTGTTGTGTGCCTCTGGCAAAGTTAGGACTATTCACTTTCGACTTGAGACTCACTCTCACCCTCTCCCTCTATGGTGAAGGAACCTTGACACAAGCGACACTAAGCACTCACCAAGCACACGAACCTCACTATTTCAAGACAAGTAAACGACTCTCATGTTATGACAATCAAGAGCTAAGGCATATCTTTAAGATAATGGCACCTGGGCCATCATACCGGATGGGACTCCTACACCAAATGGTGTGAGGTCTATTTGGGACTTCATATCGGGGAGATCCCCTGAATGTTGGCGGCTCCAACACGTAAACACCTTCAAAGATAGAATATATAGAAGTTACCGACAAGGCTACACTAGACTTAAATCCATAAACTAGTACATTGATCTTCATGCCTCCTTTCTTTAAACCTTAGTTTTAATACCATGTTCGAAAATTGGGAGGCTTTGCGATTAGATTAGATTTTTCTTTTATTTGATAACTTCTTGTGAAATTTGTTGGATTTTTCTTTAATTAATTATGTTCTTCTTCATCAAACAATTATTAAAACGTTAAGATCACAAGAAAATAGAGAACACGGGATATAGGCTCCAAACCAGGGAAAAACCCCTCCAAGAGGAAAACCCATAAAAATATCTTATTATAGAATCATATTAAATGAGATGTCTAAGAACCATAAGCAGCCCTCTAGATGCCAAGTCAAACCTTCCTTTGTGCATATAAAATCCATCATCAAGAGATCAACAACAATAGAAGTACCAAGGTATAACTTCCACACATTCCATCTCAAGAAGAAACTACTTCTCTCATACTTTGGCCCTCCTCTTCGTCTTTTTCCTTTCTGTGATATTTCAAACCAAAATCATCCAAGTGTGTGTCCAAATGAGCTCCAAATTCCCTCTATTTATACTGTCCAAAGGGGTTTGAATATACATGACCTTTGGGGAAGGGCCAACTTGGCATCCAGAAGGGTTTTTGACCTAAACATACATATTTAAAATTTATTTTTCTTTTTCTTTTAAAATAGGTCCAAATAGGGCTTTGAATTTTTTTACTCAAAAACCTAGAAGCGTGAAGAACATGTTTGTCTAGAAAAAATAATAATAAAAAAAAATATTTTTCTTTTCTTTTTCCTTTTACATAAAAAAAATAACGGTACAAATTATGAAGACCGAAACTAGTTACATTCTCCAATATAAGGAAGTTGCAAGATCAAACATGTAACAAAATTATTGAAAATGTGGACATATTCAGGACCTAGAAGAGCTAAGGGAAGTAGAGGAGGTACAATAAAAGGAAAGATAGAATTTTTACCACTCATTTATATCAATAGCCTAGAAAGACAAAGACCCCTTTTCATGAAGGATGAAAAAAGAGAGGACGGAAGAGTAATAGGAAATTAATTTAGGAAATGGGAGAATAATTTGTAAATTATGGAAGGCAAACGCTAATGAAGAAGTTCTTCCAACCTTCTCTACATTGTTATCAATTAAAATATCTCTTGGAATCTGAGAGGTTTGAATCGAAAATTGAAGCATGGACTTTTCAGAACCAAAGTTAACCAAGAAAATCCTATAATAGTGATGATCCAGACTAAATGTGGTGGAATAAAAATCAATAGATTTGAAAATACAATAGGGAAAGGTTGTCAAGTGATGGTAGTGGATGCCTGTGGGGAATCTAAACGCATTGAAATATTATGGAATCTTATTGAATTCATTCTCAAACTTCATTTCTACTCAAAGTACTTTTACAACAATATTTTAGAAGGATGGATAAGAAGCTTTGGGTATATAAGTAATGTCTACAAACCCAATATCCAAATAGATAAATCTAATATAGGAATCCCTATGGATTTCAGGAGGATATTTTAACATAATAAAAGCCTTTAACAAAATTAAAGGGGGTCTAAAAAGAATTGATGAAGATTCCACTCATTTCAAGGAAATGATAGATAAATTAAAGTCGGTAGATCAAGAAATGAACAATGGCAACCATATATGGAATAATTGCATTTGAGGAGGAGAAGCACAAATTGCTTCAATATTAGACCATTTTTATATTGGAACTACTAATCCTAATAGTTATTGCACTAGAGGCCATGATCTTTCCAAGTTAAAACTCTAATTATTGGCCAATAGCAGTAGATATTAATTAGAAAGGTAGTACCAGAGATAATCCATTTAGATTTGAATCCTTTTAGATTTTCCACCCCTCATTTAAGGAAAATATTCAAATTTGGTTGAGGGAAGTTCCCAATGGTGTTTGAACTTCTATGTATGATTTCCACATCAAGTTAGAACATACTAGAAAATCACTAAAATTTTGGAATAAGTTGGAATTTTGAAACATTCATGAGGAAAAAGAGAAACTAATGAAAGAAACAGAGGAGATGAAACAATATATAATAAGAATGAAGAATCAAGGAGCTAGAAAAAATGGAAACTATAACCCAAGACAAAGAGGAGAATTTCTTATCCAAGAGGAAATCCTATGGAGTTGAAAGTTGAGATTTATTTGGCTCAAATAAGGAGAAATGAAGACAAAGTTATTTCACAAATCAATGCTTCAACACCGATAGAACAATATAATTCTTGTATAAAAGCCCTACATGGGGTAAACTATAAGATCATCAAGATATGGAGAGAGAGAGAGAGAGCTGGTAAATTATTTCAAGAATATTCTTATAGAACCCCAATAAGATTGTAGACATTTTATAATAAGAAACACTTAAATTATCCCCTCAATAATAAAATTAGAACAAAACAACACCTTGCTAAGGGAGATAGAACCTATGGAGTTTTAAAAGAAGTAATGGAAATGCTAAGAGGAAAGTCATCAGCGTTGGTTGGATTCACAATAGTTTTTTTTTAATATTTCTAGACAGCCATTGGTAAAGAAGTGGTGGATCTGGTGGAACACTCAAGAAGAAAAACATAGATGTCCTTGGTTTTGGATGCTAATTTTATTGCTATTATTCCAAAAAAAAAAACTAAGTGTCCTTTCTGTTGGAAATACTGAGAAGGGGGTTAATCAATATTTCTTAGCAATTAGTAACTAATTATTATTTGTAAATCATTAATTAATCTTCAGCATAAATAAGCAATAGACAGTAGACATGAGAATTTTTAGGTGGAAACCCCTCCAGGACAATAACCACCAAATACTTTTCTAATAATTTTGTGAGTACATCAAATGTTTCAGCTCCAACTGAAAAGGGAATCCCAAACTCCCTAGTATTCTAGAAAAATGTTCAGTTTTTGAGCTCCAGCTAGAAGGACACTCTGACACCTTGGTTTTATTAACAATTTCTTAAAGGATGCTCCAACACCCTAGCAAGATTCAACTTTCCCTAGCTCCACCCTACCATCCTAAAGTGTTTTCAGGCTCCAACCTAAAGTTGACTTCAACCACCTGCCTAGCACCACTTGACCACCCTAAAATGATAATGAATTTTGACAAAATTTGTGGGCTTCCATACAAGGGATAATGACCCACTTACAATGAGTATATTTCTGCAAAGTATGTGGGCTCTCGTACCAGGGATAATGGCCCATGTACAATAGTTTCCTTCAATGATACGACAATGAAATCCCAATAGTCTAACCCTTACAAAATGAAAAACCCAAACTGTAAATCCTGATGAAACTCTCGCTGCCCAAGTAACTCTTTCTGCCAAATTGTTGTAAAGTAATGATGAAAATGAAGTGTTTTTTAGTGAAATCTAGATGATGAAACTGTTGTATCCCTAAATTCTTGCAAGTATTCAATTTTTGTTCCTTAAAGTAAATGTCACTTTTGTGCTTTTGTGCTTTTGTCAATGATGAAGCAGGTGCCAATATAACAATTGATCATGAAGCCAATGTTAATATACTTCTAAAGATATGCAAATATAGAGACTAGCTGATATGGAAATGAAATCCTACTACTGCCATCTGGACTTTACACCACAAGTTAGGGTTGCCACTGTAAAAAGCTTGATACAACAGTTGTTATCACAAACCTTACAGGACTCTGTGTGTGTGTGTGTGTTACTCAAATAGTTTACAATGTGTAAAAATTCACAACAGATTCCTTGTTTACTGGAGGTTTATACTCAAGATTTAACCTTAGTGTGGTTCAAACAAAAACTCTATGATTGATGACTACAAACATAATGGAAATGAACCATACCTCTATAGGCTTGAATAACAAAACTCCTTGCACGTTGTAGAATTCATATGCTTTAGATTACCCTTGTATGTCAGCTTAATTAAGGGTATCAAACATGTATAAATATGAATAGGCTTCAGACATATAGTTGGCTTCACTTCATACACAATAATTAGAATATGTATTACTGCAGATGAGGATCTAGGCCAAATACCTTTAACAAAATCATCCACCATTTGATATCTAAAGTAAGTATGTCATTTTCGGTCAACCCTTTTTACAAGTTCATATTATCTTCATAATTAAATGCATTAGGTCCACAGATGATTTTAGGCCACATAAATAATGTCAATGGACTTCAATTCTACTTCTTTAAATAAACCTAGGCCAAAATATTTAGAGGATAATACTCACATAGATTAGGGTTACCAAATTTAAGTGTAGTTTGATTATTTTTTGCTTAGATCGCACTTTAATAGTCATTAAATTATATGCATCTCAAGGACGAATGCAACAACAATGCTTCACCAAACTTTCAATCAATATAAAACAATAAGCCAAGAAGGTGACCTTCCTGTAGAAGCAACCTTAACGAATCCAGAACATAAAATAATAGAAATCCAATCCTTCACTGGTCTCCAAGAATTGCAAATGGATGAATGATTAAACTCAAAAGTTTGAAGCCTGGTTGTAACCATTCCTCCTGAAAATAGACTAACAAATCCCAAAAATGCAAGAATTTACACACTGGAAAATCTCTTGTTTTATGTATCTGTCTCCATAGGGGTCGAAAATTTTCAGAGCAATCTCACAAAATATTTTTATTTAATTACATTACATTATGAGGGCTAATTGAATGTCCTTATATATATTTTCTTAAGGTCACATAGAGGGAAACTGACCTATATTTTTGGAGGGAAATTTAGATTTAAAAATTATTTATTTTTTTAAATTCAAAACCCCATTTGATGAGGCTGACTTCAATTTTAAGGGCTTATCTTGAGTTGAAATTTAAATTCCTTCGAGGAAAATCCATCACAAATTTTAAAATAAATTTAACACCCTCCATGAGAATTAAACAAGTTTAATTCTTAATGAAAGAGCCTTATTATCTTAGTCAAATTAATACTTCCAGAACACCACCCCTTGGGATTTTTACCCACAAATTAAGTCCTTCATCTTCAAACAATCATAACTTACAAACCTTGAATACTCTTGTGGCATGCCACATACGACGAGAATTCGCTCAATGAGGATAGTTCAACAAAGATTATCGTGAATCAAAACATCATGAATTTCCACATCATTTTCATCCACAAAAGTTGGGCATTATCTGGTGTTGTTTGGGTTAACGTTAATGACAACAACATTTCAATTATATCCCCCTTTAGCATTGATAGAAACAAATGTACTCCCTCTGTGATCACTGCTCCCCCTGACTCTATGCCTCTAATATTCTTGTCCTATCTTCTCTCCCCTTTTGACATCAATGGAAAAGGGTGACTCCCCCCAAAAATCTATTTGTTGTTTTGTACCCGTAACATGCCTCTGCTCCCCCTATCTGCTTGGTTGCATAAAAATAATTTTAATGTGAACTTGGGAGGATCCCAAGTTTTTATCAAATATATTCAAATGTCTCATGTGGTAAAGGTTTGATGAATATGTCAATTTTTTTCTCCTTTGTCCCAATATATTCCACCTTTATGTTTATTTCTGCAACCTAATCTCAAACAAAGTGATATTTAATAGGAATGTGTTTTTTTTCAGTGCATGACAGGATTCTTGGAGATGCTTATGGCACTGATTTTATCACAAAAAATCAAAATGGGCTCATCAAACTTCACCTAAAGATCCTACAACATGTGTTTCATCCAGAGAACCTAAGTACAACACGTTGATGTTGTTATATATTCTCCTTCTGATATGGATAAAGAGACTAAAAACTGCTTCTTTCTCAACCATGATTCAATACAACCACCTAAATAGAAATTTTTTCCACTAGTGCTCTTACGATCATCAATGTTTCTTACCCAATATGCATCTGAATAAGTTGTGATAGTTAAATCATTCCCTTTTGGATACCATAGGCCAAAATCTCTGGTTCCTTTGAGATATCAAAATATTCTCTTTATCGCATGGGATTCTTTTGGTGTTGCTTGGAAATGTGCCACCTATCCAATTGTTTGCATCACATTTGGCCTGGAATAGCTCACATACAATCGATTGCCAATCATAGATCTATACATCATCTAGTTTTCATCTTTGGATATATCATCCATGCTCAAGTTACAACCAGTCACCATTGGGGTGTTGACGGGTTTGCAATCCTCCATCTAGAATCTCTTCAACATTTCTTTCATATACTTGGTTTGACAGATGAATATTCCCTTGTCTTCTTGAGATATCTAATGTCCCAAGAAGAAAGTCAACTCACCTAGCAATGATATCTCAAACTCACTCTACATATCTGATGCAAACTTCTTGCTTAACCTATCATCATCGCTATCGAAAATAATGCCATCGACATATACTTCAATGATGGTCAAACTATCATGCTCAACCTTTAGATAAAGGTTGTTATCGACATTCCCTATTTTAAACCCTTATTTCCGGAAGTACCTATCAAGATGGGCATAGGAAGCTCTAGGAGCCTGTTTGAGACCATATAATGCCTTGTTCAACCTACAAACAAAATGCTTCTTGTCATTGATTATAAATTTCGTAGGTTTTTCTATATATACCTCTTCTTCCAATTCTTCATTCGGAAAGGTTGATTTTACATTCATTTGATACACCTTGATTTTCCTTGAACATGCATAGGCCAATAACATCTTGATGGATTCCATCGTAACAACGGGAGAAAATGTATCTCCAAAATATATTCCTTCAACTTGTGCCTATCCTTTGTAGACTAATCTTGCTTTATTTCTGGTGACCTATCCATCCTAATTCAACATTTTTCTGAAGGCCCATTTTGTAC
Source organism: Pinus tabuliformis (assembly GCA_031772625.1). Lineage (NCBI taxonomy): Eukaryota > Viridiplantae > Streptophyta > Pinopsida > Pinales > Pinaceae > Pinus > Pinus tabuliformis. The sequence goes on along the minus strand of CM062817.1, from coordinate 522,012,249 downwards.
AGATGACATTTTTATGCTTTAGTTGTGGAACCAATTTCCATGTGTCATTATTTTCAATATGATCCAATTCTTCATTCATAGTTGTAACCCAATGTTCATCGTGACTAGCTTCTTCAAAGTTGGTAGGCTCATATGTGGCTAAGAGCACAAGACGGGCTTGTTTTAGCATGCGTAGTTGTCGTTTTCTTCTTCTTCCTAAGCCTTTATTGATGTCCCTAATGATATAGTATGAAGGATGGTTCTTTTGATAAAATTTCTTGGGAGTCTTAGAAGGTGCATGTTGTTCAGTTCTTGTCTCTTCCCGCTTGGTTGTTGTTCTCTCATTGGATTGCACTTGCTATGGGGCTTCCTATTTGACTTTTTCTATTTTTTCCCCTTGTGTCTTTGGTTCACCTAAATATGAGCGTCTTTGTTCAAAATTTGGTGTTTTTCCCCTCGTGTCTTTGGTTCACCTAAATATGAGCTTCTTTGTTCAATATTTGGTCCATGAGCTTCATCAAATGTTACATTAATGCTTTCAACTATCCGGTTAAGTCCCTCATTATAACATCTCTATGCTTTATTTTTGTGTGAGTAACCAACAAAAATGCCTTCATCTACTCGAGAGTCAAATTTTCATGTCTTCTAGACTTCCCCTTTAATAAAGAATTTGCTTCCAAAGACTTGAAAATGTTTGACGTTTTTTTCTCTTCCCCTCCATATTTCATGAGTCTTACCACAATTGCTTCTAAGAAATCCTTTATTCAAAATGTAAATTGTTGTATCAACTGCCTCAACCAAAAATTTGTTGTCAAATTTTGAATCATTCAAAATTGTTCTAGCCATTTCTTCTACTATTATATTTTTTCTTTTGAGGACTTCATTTTGTTGTGGTATCTTAGTTTTTGGGAATTGTCTCTTTATTCCGTGTTCTTCACAGAAGTGATAAAATAATTTGGATGTGAATTCTCCACCATTATCTAATCTCAAACATTTGATCGTCAAATCAATTTCATTTTCAACCATTTCCTTATAAATTCGGAAACATTCAAATGCGTCAGACTTTTTCTTCAAAAATTTGGCTATTGTCATCTTGTTATAATCATCAATCAATAACATGAAGTATTTTTCACCATCTATTCCTTTAGTCTTCATTGGTCCACATAGATCAGTGTGTACCAGTTCCAATGGTTTTGATGTGAAATGTTCCTTGGTCTTGAACTCAACTCTTGTTTGTTTTCCACGCCTACAATTTTTACATGTAGTGCTCGTTGGTTTCGAAATTTGTGGAATTTACTCTCACAACCTCCTTTTTACTGATTCTGAAAAGGTTGTCAAATTTTATGTGTCCCATCCATCTATGCAAAAGCCAAATTAAATCTAATTTTTTCAAGAAATAACCGTTGTTAATATTCTTGTCTAAAGTGTATATGTCATTTGGAGGAACTAGTTGTAGTTTCCACTAGCTTACCAAATTTCTCTCTTATTTTTTCATATTTCTTTGTGTCAAAGAGCAGTGTGTGTCCTTGATCACACATTTGACATACACCCAACACACTATGACCCATATTTTCAATGAGAAGCACATATTTTGTTGTAGCATCCTTTCCTACAAGCTTGATTGTGCATGTTCCTACAACATTTGCATATTTGTCATTTCCAAAATACAATGTTCCATCCTTTCCTTCTTTTAGAGATATAAATTTATTCTTGTCTCTAGACATATGTGTTGAGAAGACACTATCAACATACAACACATTATTCTTACTTTTAGCTTTTAGGGCAAGTGCACATTTCTCATATTTCTTCCTCCAGATCCAAGCATTTTGATTATATTGTGAGTGGTAAGTATGCAATCTTTAGCCAGATGTCCAAAGTTGTTGCATTTATGGAATTTGTAATAAATAGCCCTGGGTTAAAATTTCATGTAATAAACATAATAAAGGTAAAATAAGACCAAGGTCATGGGACACATATTCCAAGTTGAATTTTGGGTAAAAGATAGTGATGGGTATCACTGGTGATTAATTTATGGCTAAGGAAATTAGGAAAGGCATTGGAAAAGGAAAAGTGGAATTAATTGGCATCTTATTTATGAAAATAATGGAAAATAGGAGAAAAGGAAGGTTAAAGGTCACATAATTTCATGTGAGGAAAATTGAAGGAAAAATAGAGGAAAATGAAGAAAATAGAGGCCTCTAAGATAAAAAAAGGCTTATGAGGATCAGTTCACAGCTTTTTTCAATTCGGTTTTGGAGATCTCTCTCTATTCTCTAATTATCTCATACTCTTTCACACTTAGATAATTCTTGGAGCAAGCTCGAAGAACTCTATCATACATTGGATTTGGAGAAGGAAGGAAAAGGAAAGTAGGAAAGCACAAGGGAACAGGTGGATCGGTGGCTACAACTAGATTGATTTGGAGGTAACAGGTTGCATGTGTGATTTCCTTGCTGATTTATGGATACATGGTATATGCATGTGAGTAATTAATTGTGATATATCATTGGAATGGAGGATTTTCTGGATTGATTGTGGTTTTAGCATTGTGTTGCCATTTCCTGGATAGCCATCATGTTGTGGGTTTTTCCATCTGATCGTTTTCTTATTGGTGTTCATAATTCCTTATGGATGTGGGTTGGAACAAATTCTTTGGAACCCTGGAACAGCTTGGGTTAGTCCTAGAGCCTAGATTGGAAAAATTCTCTGGAGCCCTTGGTGGGTTGAGATACTAGTCCTGGAGTCGGATTGGAAAAACGCTATGGAGACTTGGAAGGTTGTGGGTTGAGTTACTAGTTCTTGGTTCCCTGGATAACTTGGTAGATACCGATCTGGTTGATGTTAATGATGTCTAACCATGAGATGGAATCACTGGTTGAGGGTTGAGGTGGTTGGCCTCTGGAAGCCCTAGTTTGGTATTGCCTAGTTTATTCCATGAGATCTCACATTCACACTTGGAATATGGTGTGGGGGTGATTGGCTGAAAGAGAGATTTGGTTCAGCCCAATCTATGGTTGGTTGGTACGTGGAAGTCCTTGACTTGGTTGGATTTTGCATATGTTAATAAGATATCTTTTCATATTGTATTTTATGACTAGTTGTACTTGAGATTATGTGGTTTTGATGGTTGTTTATCATGGTTAATATGTTGTTCATTTTCTAGGTATATGTGGGTTATATGATGTATATTTTATGTGCCTCTTGATATATTTCGATTATTTGATGAAGGGTTAATGAATGCATCAGCTAACAAATGTTGTTGCAACTATTATGAGAGGGTATTAGAACTTTTTGGTGATTCACAGACAAGTTTCGTACCCATATGTACAGATATGCATTCATTACCTATAGATTACATGTTTGCCATATGTTTGATGAAATCACTGTTATGGTTAGGCCTGGATAGGTCAAGTATTTGATCAAGTTTTATATGAATGGATTTGTCTTAATTTCATTTATCATTCTGGAAAGTATCATTGAGTTATGCGCAATAATATGGAGGTTGGTCTAGAATTTAATCTCAGAATCTGGGACCACACCCTCTGAACTGGATAAATTAGGTTACAACAGCATGGATGTAGTGTTGTGCATGTGATTGGAGGCTCCCAACTACATGGATGCCTTGTTGTGGGTGCAGTTGTCAGCTAGGAATGAGAAAAAGAGGTCTAGCTTAGTGTTTGGCCACCTGGGGTGGTTTTTTAGCCTCTCAGTGACCTGTAGCCACTGTAGGATGTGTTGAGTTGTCATTTTGTCATAATTAGTCAACCCCACTTCCTTAATTGGATCTAGGAGGTAGGGTCAGGTCATCGTAGATATTCCTCTCATGTTTACCCTGGAAGGATGGTGAAACTGGGTAAATGTGGGAGGGGTACTAGTTACAAATTGGTATTAGGGCCCCCAGGTTCAACACTTGGACTGGATGGGCAGAATGTGTTTGTCATGCATGCATGTCAGTTTTTTATGAGTTCGTTATGAATGCATTGTAATAGTCATTATTGCAGTAGTGTTTTCATGTAGAAGTATATGATGTTAATATTAAGATGATTGATATGTTGATTTCACTATATATATGTATGTTGTGCTAATCCAGACTGAATTTTAGATGAGATAACTTCCCTTGAACTTCACTAAGGTATGTTGATCACGTTTGTATTTTGTTATCTGACATGGTATGCTTGCAGGAAGTAGAGGATCAAAGATGACAAGAAAAATAGTGTATTGTAGTTCATGTGATTCTCCCTACAAATAATATGAACAACATGGTGATGAGTACTCCCCAGACATAGTAGATACATTGAGAAGCTTGAAAGCATAGATCAAAAGTTGTAAGGAAGATAATGTCAGGATCATTCAATCACAGGAAAGACTTGTTATGGCATAGCAAAAGCAAGCAGAGGTGAATGCATTCATCCTTCAGATTCTATCAAATCTACTGAGATAGGGACCACTTAGGATTAGTCATGGATAGAAGGAAAGGACTGTTATAGCTCCAAATCTCACTTTTATGGTTTGTGATGCTACACTCATGGCCTAGGGTAGCCCCTCCTTCCAGACCTGGTCCTAAAATTTAAAAATCAGTGTTTTATCCATTATACGTGACATTGCCCTGAGTTAAACGCGTGTATACGCGGGTCTGTGTATACCCAACCCGCATATATGTATTAAAACACTTAAAAAAATATAAAACTCCTTATTTTCGGGCGGAGATCGCGGGTTTTACCTGCTAATCACCTGTTAGTGCCCATGGCCCAACTGTTCCCAACCAACTCCCAACTAAAAAACTACTTTGGGAGAGGTATAAAAAGACCTCAATGGGAAGGCCTAAAGGAGGAGAGAAGAGAGAGAAAGTTTATTATGTTGAGATTTTTTCCCTGACCAGGTCTAAAGTCCCTTGTGCCTTCTGCACTTCCCCCATTTGTACAGGAAACCCTTGTTTCCTTGTGTGTTGATGTTCATCCACCATTTATGACATCATGGAGTGAGTCATGGAAGGAGTTTGTTAAAGGCTTGAGGCTAGAATGGATCCGGAAGGAAGCTTTGCTTAGAGCCTGCTGAAGGTGACTCAGGTGAAATTATTCCTTTTATGTACTTTATTTGTCTATAATAAAAGAAACACATGTCTTGGTTCCTGAAATGAATCTTCTTTATGTTAATGATATTCATGATTAGAATATATATGTAAATGGTTTTTTGGATTTCATAACTAACTACCTTTCTTTACAACATGAAGATGGTTTCTTTATAAGGTTTTGTCCATATACTGTTGTGTTCTTTGGAATTGGTTGTTTTGCAGGACAAAAGAGAAGAAGGGAACTCTAAGAAGGGTTTGGACCCTAAGGGCCTTCTCAAACGTAGGACCTAAGGTACGTCCCCTTTACAATATAATTTGCTTATAATAGCATAATGGCTGTGTGAATGTGTGTTTCTCTGTATAGATAAATTTCAGTCTGCTAGGGTTTCAACCAAAAAAGCCCTAGGGGAACATTTCCCTCCAACAGAATTGGTGACTCCACTAGGGACAACACTCTTGTTGTTCCTAGTTTGGGTGTTTTCAAGCCAATCAGGGCTCAGCTGCCTGTTTGCTTGTTGTTGTTGTGTGCTCTGTTTTTGAACTTTAAGTCTTGCCAGTTTCTTCAGTTTGTTTTTTATTTTTCTTGAAACCTTTTATATACACTGTTTTTCTTAGTTAAAGAGGCGTATGTACGCATGTTTCTTTAAGTGAACCTGCGTATACGCAGGTTTCCTTAGTTACAGTCGCATATACATGCAATCTTTACATAAGTACAGTCGCATATATCTTGCAATTTTCAAGATTTGTAAATCTCTTTGTCTCTAAAGCTCTGTTTGGTGGTTTGAGTCAGTCTGAAACAGTCACTTTCCAATATCAGTTGTTAGTTTTATAGTGAGCATCTTGTTCCAAATTCTCTCTGATTGTAAGGGGTATTGGTCTTGTTTTTGTTGTTGCAAGCGTCATCCTTTATTGTTTAAGCACGCAAGATTTCTTGTTTGAAATCTTGGCTGCTCTGATTCATCAGGGAAAAAAGATTAACCTCAATCTTTGTGTTAAATCTTGTTTTTGGTGACTTTTTGTTTGCTTCACAAAACCGCTTTTGTGGCCATCTACTTCTTTGTTTCATGAAAGTTGTCGATTGATACTTTCTTGAAATTTGTCTTTTTGATCTTTTTGGTCTTTGTTGCCAAAGCTTTCATTGCTGCTTTTGATTGTTAAGAGCATCTTTAAACACATTTCTTTTTGTTGAGTTTTCATCCATTGTGTGGTGTCAATTTGCAAAAGTGTTTGTTGCCTATTCTGCAATCACAAGTTTCAGTGTTGTTGAGAGCATTTTTGAAAAGACTTTTTTATTGTTGCTTTGAAGAAAACTTTTTGAAAAGCTTCATTTTGCTTTCTTGAACTTTGTTTTCATTTGGTTTCCTTTTGGTGAATGAAAGTGCTTTATGTTTGTCTTGAAACTTGTTTTTAGTGTTTAGATGAAAGGAATGGTAGCATCTCATATTCCATCTAGACATTTTAAGTGGCAAAATAAAGATTGATAAGCAAGAAACTTTCATTTTTTGTTTTTAGAGTAGTTTTGAATCTTGCATTAACATATATTTGTTGCATTAGGATAGATTTGCATACCTTTTTAGGCATACATAGATTTGTTAACTTTTGTGAGTGTGAAGCGTGAATTAACGAAAAGAAAAGAAAAGTTTGTTTTATTAGAAGTTCCTCTGAACCCTATAGAAATTGATTTTCATCAAAAATCGAAAACAAGTGCATGTGCATGTAGTTAGGTTTTTATTAATTTCTTTTGCGTCAAAAAACACCACTAGTTTCACTTTCGTTACCCTGTGACTTAAAGAACAACCTATTTTAAAATCAAGCGCTAACTAAAATTCACTAAAACTTTTTGTTTAAGTTAGTTACACCATGTTTAGGATTTTAGGGCCTTGGATTAGGCGAGTGGAGAGTTAACTCTCCAAGGCCATATAAACGTCAAACATAGGAGTCTGAATAGCGAGTGAAAATCCAAATAGCGTCAGGAAGATCAGGAAAGCTCCGGATCTGGGAGTCAAGCACGAGGGTCTATGAAGACAGGGAAGAGAGATACCCACTCTCCTACTTGTTTGAACTTACCTCACGACTGTTCCGCCTGGCTTCTGCAACGAGTTGGTATCCATAGTTGCTACTCCTAGGGATATACACAGGTGGCTGCAAAGGGGAATCCCGTGGCACTTGAGGTCGACGTTGCATCACTCTCGACAGTACTATTGGAGGGCACCCTTGCAAAGCTTGGGGGCTTGCACCGGCGCAGGCTGTTGTTAGGAGGTCAGTGTAACTTCCTCTGTTACCTTCGCTGATAGGACTGGGCCCTCATCATCCCAGACTATCTTCGGAAGGCCCCTTAATTCACTTTCTTGTATTTTTGTGTCCGGTCCTAATCACCCAGAGCGGAAATACTTGGAGGTTGTTTGACTAGTTGTTATCTTTAGGGACTTTATAGTGTGTGCTCTGTGCTCTTAGTTGGCCTAGCTTTCAAATTTTTGAGTCTTTAGTTAGATCATAACAAAAAATTCAAAGTGGCTAACCGATCTCCTAGACGGTCTCGAAGACTTCGTGGTCTTTCACCACCAAGTTTAGAGCCTTCTCCTAGAAGGCGCAGAGGTAATACTACTGGTGGGTTTCGTCCCACGGCAGTTGACGCATCGGGGATTGATCCTCCTCTCGAGGGCATTAGTGTTCAAGCAAGGCCTGGCACTTCCGAACAAGAGAGGGACACTCCAGTCCTTTCTCGAGTTCTCTTTCAAGCAGAGAATAACATAGAGGTAGAAGAACTCTCAGAGTCGTTAGCGGCTCCGAATTCTCCACTACCATCTAGTCATCCAGACGTATTATAATATGTTGGGACTCCGACGCATAGACTGTCAAGTCCAGGTTACGCTACGCACTTACCATCGATGACCACTACTGGAAGCATGGCTTCTACAACAAGTGCTGCAACTATGCAAACTCCGACATCGGTACAAGGAGGAGGAATGATTTCCATCTCCTCTGCCTCTTTGTTTGGATCTTTTGCTAGGACATCTTTAGTTGGGTCTACCTCCATTCTGTCCACGAGTGGAAATGCCCAAACCAATGCTTTTGGTACTGGATTCTTCCCATTTGGCACCCACTCACAGGGTATTCCATCGGTTCCGTTTAGTGCCGCTACGTCCATGATGGGCGGATCAGCTTCATTCCAGGGTTTTCCTTTCGAAAGTGGTCATATACCACATTCCAACCCGACAATAGGATCCATGCCTTTTTCTTCTATAGTACAAAGCAGCAATCCTTTCCAAGGTTGGACTAACCCTGGGGTTAGTGGCACTGGAACTAGGAATCCGTCTTACGGCCAACAAGGGAATAGGCCGTACTCCACAGTTAGTTCGTTTCAAAGTATTCTTCCCTTAGCTTTGGCTTGGAATCTGTATCAGGGGTTATCAACTCCTTATAATCCTTTAGGAGGAAACTTTGCTGGTTATGGAGGTTTTGCGGCCGGAGTTGGTCAAACTCCAAATTTTGCTGGATCACAAGGCTTGCCTTTTGGTTCAGCTGGTTCTGCTGGTTACTTTGGGCAGCCTGGTGCCTTCCAAAATCCAGGCCAATCTTTTCAGAACTTTGGGAGTTCTGCCCAGTCTAGGTGGAATCCCCAAGGTCCTCCTAGGCTTCCGTTTCTGGCAACGTTGAACTTGCCAGATCTCACTAAGTTAACAAACGATCCAATAAAATACAATCTGGCCTGGCCTCCGGTCCCAACCAAACTTCCTTCGGACATTCCAAAATTCGAAGGGAAGAGCGGTGAAGACCCAAGCGACCACGTAACCACATTCCATCTGTGGTGCTCATCTAACTCCCTTATCGATGATTCGATTAGGTTGAGACTTTTTCAACGCACCTTGACTGGTAATGAGGCCAAATGGTATATAGAGTTGCCAGGGGGCAGCTTTACATCTTTCGCTGACTTAGCCAATATTTTCTTAAATCATTTCCAGTTGCCTGTCCGTTATGATGCCGGAACTGAGCTTCTGGCCACTTTTCGTTAGGATAAGGCAACTCACATTTCTGACCATATTTAGGAATGGAAACGGAGAAAGAGCCTCATTAAAGCCGAAATCCCTCTGGAGTACCGTCTCGAATGGTTTTTGAAATCGTTACAACCCGAGATCTCCAAGGATGTCTCCATGTCTGGAGTCTATTCTAAGGAGCAAGCCATTTTTAGGGCCCAGCAATTAGAATTGACCTACTCTCTGTCTGGGATCCTTCAAAAATACTTTCCAGATGCTCCTGGGTCTAAGGTTGACATAGCTAAGTCGAAGCCAGGTCCCTATGCAGATGTTATCATTGGGTCAGTAGACACAACTACCATGAACTTGTTGAACCAATTGCAGCAGTTGTCCTTACAAACTGCTTCTAACAACCAAGTCACATCGTCTAATCCCCCGCTTCCCAAACTTCTTCAATTAATGCCGTCCAATCTGATAACCCCAAAGGAAATCAAAATTCCAATGGGAAAAAGAAGGGACGAGGTAAGAAAAAGAACCAGGATGGGAAGCCTGATGCAAATAAATCCGAAAACAACACTGGTGGTGGTAGAAATGAGTCTAGAAAGAAAGTCAAGTTTCCATGCAAGTTGTACAGTGGAGACCATTTAACTCATCTCTGCCCTAAGATTGAAGATGCTCAGCGCTTGTTAGGACAGCAAGGGACTTCTAGTTCGCAAGCTGTGTTAACCAACCCTTTTCCCTAAGGGCAGCAACCTTCGCAAGGGGCAACCAGGAAGGGGAAAAATCATCGAATGTTTTCATGATGGGTTCTAATGTCCATGTGGCTACTCGGTCACATGATTACGGTGAAGCCAAAACTTCCAAGGACAAGACTGTTCCCGGAAGTACCGACCTTCATATTGAGCGACCCCCTGTCGAGACTACACCACGGATACCGAAAGGTTCCGCTAAACGCGCGACTATTAATCCTAATGCTAGGGCCGCCCAGAATTACTCCATTGTGGAGGATCTGGCTTAGAGTCCATGCGCCATGTCCGCTTTAGAGGTTCTCCAGTCGTGTCCAGCTCAGCGAAGTGCTTTACTTTCCGTGATTGGGGCAATCGATCCAACTAACTCTTTAGTGCTCACTTTTGACATGTTAAATGTCAAAAAGCGACTCCCTCATCATATGGCTTTCCAAATAAAGTCTACATACCAGAAAATCAATCTTTTTCGTACTTTTATAGATGAAGGAGCTTCCACGTGCGTCATGTCAATGTCATGTTGGAAGGCTATTGGATCGCCTTCGGCTGTTCCTTCACCCACTGTCTTGACTGTGTTTGATGGTCATTCTCATAAGCCACATGGGATTATCCCAGCCTTTCCTATATGTGTTGGGGGGAAGGTCGTCAATATTGAAGTAGAAGTCATAGATGCTAACCTAGACTATAATCTCCTCTTAGGAAGGAATTGGGTATACGAAATGGACGCCATTGTTTCAACTCTATTTCGTGTCATTTGCTTTCCTCATGAGGGGAAAATCATTAAGGTTGATCAATTTTATTATTGTCCAGTCGATCCTCAAGCAAGCTCTGACTCTACTATTCCCTCAGTGGATAACCCTTGCCCACCTACTGAGAATTTAGGAGTGGGGATGTATTCCTCATTGATGGGTACCTTTGATGTTCCATCTCCTTTCGCTAAAATCAACGCCATTTCATCATCTAAGGAGTCTCCTCGAGAAGAGTTCTTTCGAACTCGTTATTTTTCAGACCCTTGGACCTTGCCTTCACCTACAACCACATTAGTTGAAGGACAAGTAAATGGAATGAAATTCCCTATACCTGCAGCTGAGCTTAGATATCAGTCTATCGTAAACTCTGCAGATGACCACTCTACTCCTTTTTCTGAAGAGGAACTAGATGGTGATGTGGCCCCGGCCTAGAGCCTTGACGCTACCTCTGCCTTGGACTACTTAGATTTGGTTTTACCTTCTGAAGAAGCAATCCTCAAAGCAATGATGGGTATAGATCGACCTTGGGAATACTTACACCATCGTTCATACTTTCTTCCTCCATTGCAGGAAGTAGAATCTAGGTTCTCCGAACTCTTTACTAGTGATGTTTGTATGGTGTCAAACCCTTTGGCTCCAGCACACGTTCGTGCCGAAGGTAATATGTCGGTAATTTCAAAAACGATACCCATAAACATCTCTAGGGACCCTAAAATGATCAAGAATCTCTTCATTGGAATCAAATGTTCCCCTGAAGAAATTCAAATTTATACCGACCTGTTTAAAGAATTTCGAGATGTATTTGCTTGGTCTTATGAGGAAATGCCTAGCATTGATCCTTCTATAGTTCAACATGAGATCAAGACGAATGAAAACGCCAAACTAGTTCGTCAAAGGCTTCAGCTGGTTAACCCTAGGAAAGCAATAGCTATCAAAGCTGAAGTTGAGAAGCTGCTAAAGGCGGGTTTCATATACCCTGTTCATCTTACTGATTGGGTTTCTAATCCAGTCCCTGTGGATAAAAAGCAAGGAACAATCCGAGTATGCATCGATTTTAGGGACCTAAACAAGGCTTGTCCAAAAGATAATTACCCCATGCCATTCATTGATTAGATTATTGACGAGTGTGCGGGTAATGAGATTTTTTCCTTCATGGATGGTTTTTCAGGTTATAATCAAATTTCTATCCATCCTGAAGATCAACATAAGACAGCCTTTATATGTCTCTGGGGTACCTTTACATATAGAAAGATGCCTTTTGGTCTTAAAAATCTTGGAGCCACTTTTCAGCAGGCCATGTCATATGCTTTCCACGACATCAAACATGTCATCGAAGCATACTTGGACGATCTCGCTGCTCGTTCTCGAAAGAGAACTAATCACCCTAGTCATCTTCGAATGGTTTTTGAGCGATGTCGTTTTTATAAAATCCAGTTTAATCCCAACAAGTGCATTTTCGCGGTTACGTCCGGTCGGTTGTTAGGGTTCATCATGTCAAATGAAGAGATTCGAGTTGATCCCTTCAAGGTGGAGGCAATAGTTGAGTTGCCTCCCCCGTCCTCAATTCGACAACTTCAAAGTCTTCAAGGGAAGGCTAATTTCTTAAGACGGTTTATAGCGAACTATGCCGAGATCACTAAAGGGTTCATGCATTTGCTACGGAAAGGAGTTCCATTTGTATGGGACGACTTTGCGCAGCTATCGTTCGATGCTTTGAAAAAGGCATTAGTCTTTGCCCCGCTTTTGAGTCCACCGGATTATGGTAGGGACTTCCTTTTATATCTCGCTGCAGCAGAATCAACCATTGGTATAGTTCTCATTCTGGCGGATGATGCTCTCACCGAGCATGTGATTTATTATTTGAGCCGAGGCTTAATAGGTCCTGAACTTCGCTATTCTCTGGTTGAGAAATTGGCTTTGGCAACTGTCCATGCTGTCCAGCGGCTCCGTCATTATATCCTACTACGCAAGACTTTTGTCTTAGCGGCGGTCGATCCATTTCAGTTTGTCCTCAGTAGGCAAGTGATTGGGGGCAAATATAATAGATGGATTGTCATTTTTCAAGAATTTGATCTTGAGTTCTTGTCTGCCAAGTCTAAGAAATCCATGGTTTTCGCTGAGCTAATTTCTGAGCTGCCTTGTGGAGAGGATACTGTTTGTGAGGAAAGTTTTCCCGACGAACATTTATTCCTCATCTCTTCACTCAACCCTTGGTATGGAGATATCATTGTCTATCTCCAGACTTCGAAGTTTCCCTCTACTTTCTCCAAGGACGAACGTCGAAAATTACGTCACCTAGCTAAAAATTATGTTATCATTGGTGATACATTATACCGTCGAGGGGTTGATTCAATCCTTCGGCGCTGTTTGACCTTAGAGGAAGCAGAGTCAATGCTAAATGACTACCACAGTGGAGCTTGTCATGGTCATCTATCAGGGCTTGCTACAGCCCAGTGCATCTTACGTGCCGGCTATTTTTGGCCTCCACTCTTTAAAGACTGTGTGGAAGCGGTCAAACGCTGTCAACCTTGTCAAATTTTTACTCAAAAGATGCTCGCGCATCCAGCTCCTCTTTTCCCCGTTGTCACCGTCAGTCCCTTTACTAAGTGGGGTATTGATTTTACGACTTGTAATCTGCCTTCAGCCGTGAATCACAGGTACATTATCGTGGCTGTAGACTACTTTACGAAGTGGGCTGAGGCCATGCCTACTTATAAGAACGATAGTGACACGGCAGTGTTGTTTCTTTTTGTTAGAAAATTATATATTATGGAGCAATGGAACACATAAGATATTGCAGAAATATAAACACAGAAAAGCGCATAAAACAAGAGAGACACAGATATACGTGGTTCACCCGGTTTGGGCTACGTCCACCCTGAACAGCCAGTCCTTCCTTTCTATTATCCAGCAAAATGAAGAGACACAACCTACAGCAAATCCGTTGTAATATCCTCAGTTTTCTCTCACAGTATCACCTCTCTGTTTCTCGCTCACCGAATACACATCTATCACATAGCCTCAAATACAATGCCCTCATACAAAGAGAGGGGTTGCCTTCTAGGGCAAAAAACCCTAAACTAAACATAAGTTCTACCATCAGATCATCCACCTAATGAACGGCCCAGATTGACTAGAAATTACTATACTTTTACAAGGCAATTTTATAGCTGTTTTTAGCTTCGGGGGCACTGCCCCCGAAACCCCCCGCCAGGGGGGGCTCCCAAAGGTCGCAGCCGCCCCCCCCTGGACCCCCCCTGCAGCGAATATTTTACGGGCGGCGTTGCCACCCCCATTTCAAACTGGGGTCCAATGTGGCGATACCTTTGAATATAGAAGATAATCAGGCTCCACACCCAACACTTTTCAATCAGGTTATCTCAAGATTCGGTATCCTGAGAGACACCTTTTCAGTTGGTTTATGGGATGGAATCTATATTTCGGGTTGAATGTGAAATTCCATCTCTTAAGTTAGCTGTTGAGCTCCTTCCAGAGACTTCGAGTCTTGAAGAGCACCTCCTTCACTTGGAACATCTTGATGAGCAGCGTCGAGATGCCGCCACGATGAATGAGGCTCATAAGAAAAGGGTTAAAATGCAGTATGATAAATCTATCCATCCTCGAGTCTTTTCTGAAGGTGACCTTGTCCTGGTCTATGACCAAGATAAAGACACCTTGGGGGTAGGAAAGTTTAAGCCTATGTGGTACGGTCCTTTCATTATTAAACGAGTTTTAGAAAAAGGGTCGTATGAGTTAATCGATTTTGAGGGAAACAAGCTGGCGGAGCCCCGAAACGGGCTCTACCTAAAGAAGTACTTTGCTTAGTTTTGGCCAGGAAATGGCTTCTTTGTACTTTATGTATATTTGTACATATATCATCGAGAGTTTTTTGATATCAACACTTTTTGGTCTGCTGTGGCAGGTGTTGATGGATGATTTGGTCTATTTTGGGTTCGCCGATGGTGCTAGTTGGCACACTCGGAATCTTGCTTCCACAGCTTGGGTACTCTATTATCCAACTGGTCAATTGATGGTATCAAGAGGCGTATGCATCGGTCCTGCTTCAAACAATATGGCTGAGTATACTGCCATTATTAATTTATTATCCGAGGCAATCTCTCATGGGATCGACTCGTTGGTAGTTTATCTTGATTCTCAATTGATAGTGTCACAATTAAACAACATTTATCGGGTAAGGGATCCATGTTTATATCGCCAGTATTTAAGGGTGAGGTTGTTGCAAAGATCATTTACTTATATTAATTATTTTCACATTCCAAGATCTCATAATTGGTTAGCTGATTCTATTGCTAATCAAGCATTAGACTGGCACATCAATCATTCATCACAATAAAATCAAGCATCAAAAAGTCGAACTGTATATATATATATATATATATATATATATATATATATATATATATATATATATATATATATATATATATATATATATATATATATATATACATATATATATCATAAAGTGTCTCGAGTGTACATATGTGTGTCCAAAAAATATAAAATTGGGACTCAAATGCCCATAATCATGTCCGGCATATCTAATGCCCCGGCTCAGGATGAGCGGCCAAGTAGGTAACTATCGCATTGGCCACACGCCGAAAAGTGCGAACCCAGTCACGTGGCATGCCAACCACATGACGCTGCATATCCTCAGGAAGGTCCTCTATGGCAGCCATCGGTACTCGGCAGCTCAGTCTCGCCAAGTGTCGCTGGACATTGTTTAGAGTCCGTTCTGTATCAGCAGCCGCCTCTTCGGCTCCTTGGTTGCGCCATCCATGCCACGGGAACCCATCTGGTCGTACTGGCACAATATCTGGAACATGATCATCATATCAGTCATTTGAATCTCATCAAAAATATTTTTCAAAATTCATCATTATATTTGAAAAATCCAAAAAAATCATGAAATCAAAAATTCTTACCAATCTCGCCCCATGCTGCATTCGATGGTAATGCTAGATCAGGATCTCCTCAGAAATTCAGCCTAGCATAGGGGTAGTCATCTACGACGATGATCTGCTAATCCCGCCAGGTGAAGAAGTCATCGTCGAAAGCAGTCCTTGGGACCTCCCCACCCCCCAGACGTTTCATTAGATCAGCCCACTGGCCCATGCGTGGATCGCGTGGGGTGCTGATGGAAACTGCTACCCTGGGGCGGAGTGCGGGAACTTTCTCGAAAAAGAAAGTACACAGGATAGTCCCATATCCAAAGTTCTTGGTCTGTCCCCTCTTGATAGATGTGAGCTAGCTCTTCATGTTGGCCAGAAGAGGAGTACACCAGTTGAACATAGTAGTGAGACAGTCAACTGCCACGCTCATGGTCAGCCGTGATGCCTGATGCAGAGAGGACGATCTGTTCACTCGAGCTATGGTGAACAGGATTATCCTCAGTGATAAACTCGCCACATGTGTGATGGAAATCTGGCTCCCAACCTTCTTGGGATGTCCCAGGCAATATATCTGTACATAGTCCTCTATCGTGAGACTGCTCTGTGTCCTGCCCCAGGAATGTACTACCTCTCCCCTTCGGGAAAGGCCCATGATGAAATAGATATCCTCCACTTCTACCCTGAGTGGCATCTGATCGATCATAAAGGCTTCCTCCTCGACGTCCCAATAATCAATGAGCATCTCAAGCAGACGTGTGTTTGCTTTCATATTCGGCAGTTTGAAGAATTTAAGCAAACCGCATCCCCGTAGGGCATCTAAAGCTTCTGGACTGTTCATAACTTCATTATCCACCGCTGCGTGCTCTCTTTCACGCCACATGACCGGCATTTTGAGAAAAAAATGATTTTCAACCGTTAGTTTTTGGTTTAGAATTGTTCGCGGCATATACGCGGGTCCCTGTGCACACAGTCGCGTATAGGGCCTGCGTGTACGCAGGTTTCATATTACCAACCCGCGTATACGCCGCGGTGAAATTTTGGGCAAAAAATTCAACGGTGAAACATTAATTAAAAATCTTAAAACCAGTCACAATCAATTGCAAGCTAAGTATAAGGGTTACCTGGAGGTTTTTGAAGAATTTGAACAGTTGAATCTGGCTATGGGAAGTTTGCTCCTTTTGCTCCAAATCCTTTGCTCTCAAACTCAAATGGTGAAAATGGTGAGTCCAAAATCTCTTTTATAAGTTTTTAAAATGTCAAATTTTTTCAAAATTTTATTTTGTTTGGCCTCATGTGACTTTTAACTTGGGAGCTTGGAATGTCGAGAATGGTTTGTTTTTCAGGACATTTTGGACGTTTTTCAACAGTTTCGAGACAGTTCCATGACTGCTGACCCGTCATGGCAGGTATCGTTTTCTTACTGGAATATAGGTTAGGGACACCATTTTTCCGTTGCATTATGCATACTAGCCTCCATTTTCCGATACATCTGCCATAGGGTCGACCCCATCGTGTTATGGTTCGCTAGCCATCTTCACTCGCCGATTCTTTAAATCATGACACGATGGTAGAGCCATCCTTTACATGGGCATCGTAGTTAGCACCTCACTGACATTTGTTGCCCATGCTGCTCCGATTTGAGTAGGCTCGGGAGTCCTTTGTAGTCCCACCATGACTTATGTGTTGAAGACTGATTCTTCTTAGCTTCTTCGCTTTGTTCTAGCCTTATACCCTAGAGGCTCCTTTGTGTCAAGTTGTACTATTGCATTGCATGTTGACCACTTGCACCTTTTGGCCTAGAGCTAGCCTCACTTGGACTCGTATTTAAGCCAACTTTTGACCATGACGTCTGCAAAATCAACCTTGCATGCCTTTGACTTCTGTAGCTTGACACACCTTGACCCATGGAAGGAACACACCTTTGAGTGTCACTGACCAATTTTCACCTCCCTGCATTAAGCATAGGAACGTTCCATTCCCAGGAACTAGATCATCTGTTTCACCGACACTCATTCTTTCCACTGTACCATAGCATTCTTTTATTCTTTTTCCAACTTAACAGAAAAAGACAAAAAAAATTAAATATTCCAAAAAAGAGCAGGAACAGGACAGTATTTCCATTTATTGTTGGTAGCTAGAGTCAGCCGTGTCGCCCTTGAACAAAGCACTCAAAGCAAAGTCTCCTCCATTTGGGCGGGATTTAGTTTGACTTAGGTAAGCCTTAACCTTGTTATTGAGTCAGTTCTCCCCCAATTGGTTATCTCTTCCAGTCATATGGAGGGTTTGTTCGTGCCTCCTGCATGACGAACTTATACAGAGTCATCATATGCTGCCACATAGTCACATTGAGTCGTGCTTTTGTTCAAGGGAAGTTAATCTGAGTCGGCCTTTCTGTGATGTCTCTTGACTCATTTTTCAGTCGGCCATCCCTGGTTGTCAGTGTCATGTCTATCATCACATCAGTTATATTGGTCCTTTACTTGTGCCGGTTTGAGAAGGTCCCCATTGACTTCTTGCTGGCAGGTCTTGTTCTTATCGACAACGACACCTTGCTCTGAGGACAGGCCTAGAGCTGTACCCTGGCCCTATTTTCATTATTGATAGGTCACCTTGTGCTCAACATCGATCAGTATCATGGGTCTTTGACTGAGTGGTTTCCCTTGTGTTCGACATCAGCTTACATTATCACACATTGGGATTCGTACAGTACCTTGGTTTCCATTTGACCCTGTTGGTGGATACCTCGCCTCTGTGTCAACTTTCATTATTGGTTAGTTCAAAGGGTCTCTGTCATGCGCTAGCTACATCTTGTGTACGCCGGAAACGTACTTCAGTTGGGTTACTACATCTCTTTCGTCCGATTCCTTCCACATTATTGGCCTACGGGTTACACTCGCGCTAGATTGATGAAGGATGCCTTAATGCCTTCCTTCTAGCGGATCTTTCCCTATCGACTTCGACTCATTGCTCTGGGGCAAAGATCTAGAGTCCATTTGGCAGTACCTTGGGGTTTGCAGTCATTAGTGGTAGATCCTTCACTATCGACAGTGAGAAACCATCATTGTCTCCTGATCGATAGATTCTTACAGGTGTTCGACTCCAGCTCATCTATTCACACTTGTTAGATTGTACTGGGTACCTTGACGCTCATTATCATTATCGGTGAGTGGTCTCGCGTTTGTTAACGGTATACATCAATGACCGGTAATCAAACGATTTCTCACATCGTCGACTTCAGATCATTTATTCCCATGGTGTAGAAATGTACCACGGCGGTCGGTGAAGACCTCAGGTTGTATCAGCATTCATTGGTTCACTTGACAGTTGCTCCTATTGCTGCTAGTTGATACCACTCCACCTTATATGTTGCAGTCATTTATGGCGACATTTTATATGCTGGCACCTGAGTTTGCAGTGTAGTACCATCCTATTCCATCATGTTCAGTTGGTACCTTTTGGGATCAGTCTTTGATATCAGTGATCCGTTGCATCTTTCAGCATCATTGACAATCTTATATATGATATTCAAACATGTACTTGTTTGATCATGATCAGATGATCCATTATGTACTTTCCAGTCATTTATACTTGTATACTTAGTGGATCTGCTTGTACTTGATATGTGGACATGCTTTACTTTTTCTGAGCATGGGTATGCCCGCCTTAGACAATGTTTCTTTCTGATCTCCTTTGGTGGCTTGGCAGGCTGAATTATGGTGAAGTCCTCCTCGGTTTTTGACAGATTTCCTTTCCATGTACTTGCATAATACATTTCGGCCATCATGTACCCCTTCTGACCTCATATATTAGGGGGCATCTGTTATAGCTCCAAATCTCACTTTTATGGTTTGTGATGCTGCACTCATGGCCTAGGGCAACCCCTCCTTCCAGACCTGGTCCTAAAATTTAAAAAACAGTGTTTTATCCCTTATACACGACATTGCCCTGAGTTAAATGAGTGTATACGTGGGTCTGTGTATACCCAACCCGCGTATATGTATTAAAACACTTAAAAAAATATAAAACTCCTTATTTTCGGGTGGAGATCGCGGGTTTTACCTGCTGATCACCTATTAGTGCCTGTGGCCCAACTGTTCCCAACCAACTCCCAACTAAAAAACTACTTTGGGAGAGGTATAAAAAGACCTCAATGGGAAGGCCTAAAGGAGGAGAGAAGAGAGAGAAAGGTTATTATGCTGAGATTTTTCCCCTGACCAAGTCTGAAGTCCCTTGTGCCTTCTGCACTTCCCCCATTTGTACAGGAAACCCTTGTTTCCTTGTGTGTTGATGTTCATCCACCATTTATGACATCATGGAGTGAGTCATGGAAGGAGTTTGTTAAAGGCTTGAGGCTGGAATGGATCCGGAAGGAAGCTTTGCTTGGAGCCTGCTGAAGGTGACTCAGGTGAAATTATTCCTTTTATGTACTTTATTTGTCTATAATAAAAGAAACACATGTCTTGGTTCCTAAAATGAATCTTCTTTATGTTAATGATATTCATGATTAGAATATATATGTAAATGGTTGTTTGGATTTCATAACTAACTACCTTTCTTTACAACATGAATATGGTTTCTTTATAAGGTCTTGTCCATATACTGTTGTGTTCTTTGGAATTGGTTGTTTTGCAGGACAAAAGAGAAGAAGGGAACTCCAAGAAGGGTTTGGACCCTAAGGGCCTTCTCAAACATAGGACCTAAGGTACATCCCCTTTACAATAGAATTTGCTTATAATAGCATAATGGCTATGTGAATGTGTGTTTCTCTATATAGGTAACTTTCAGTCTGCTAGGGTTTCAACCCAAAAAGCCCTAGGGGAACATTTGCCTCCAACAAGGACCAATGGGGCATATGGTAGAAAGTCTCAATTACGATACAAGTTTGACAGGGATGATACAGTAAAATATGGTAGGTTCTTGGATACACCTGATAGGAGGGGTAATGACCGTGGGTTCTATTCTAGTTCTGTTTCAAAGAGACAACATCGTCATCACTATCACCATCCATATAGGAGGATTGAGAAGAAATACTTTCCAGAGGAATTCAAGAAAGAAAATCATCCTACATTTTATGGAGAAATGAATAAGTCACAAGATGCAAAAGCTTGGTTGCCTGTGATGAATAGGTTCTTCAGATTGCATGATTACTCACAGAATATGAAAGCCATGATAGCTACTTCCAATCTTAAAGGAAAGCAATATTTTGGTGGTAATATGTAAATAATGTCAGAAGAATTCAGGAAGAGGAGCTGACTTGGAGTGAGTTCAAGAGGCTTTTTAGGAAGAAGTATCTATCTAAGAGATAATATTATGATAGGATAAAGGAATTTTATAAGTTGAAGATGGGATCTATGATTGATGAGGAGTATACTAACATATTCTTGGAGTTGTTGGTATATGTTTCTTATCTTAAGGAGGAGAAAGAAAATATTCAAAGATTCAATAGTGGGTTTTCGGTGTCATTCAAAGACATGATTGAGTTTGATGAGCCTAAATTGTTAGAGGAAGCCATCAGAAAGTTGAAGCACTGTTATAAGAAATCGAAGTGCAAGACTGAATCTAAGCAAGATTAGAAAGGTAATGAGAAGAATAAAGGAAAGTGGGTTATGAAGAGAGGAAAGCCACATGATATAGATGATAAGGAGAATGCAGCACCGCATAAGAAGTTTAATGTAGCTGATAGAGGACAAGGATTTCAGTTTGAGGATAAAAACAAGGGTGATGGAAGGAAGCCTTTATAATGTTGGACTTTTGGCATGGATCATCGTAGGAGATATTGTCCACAGTATCAAGGTGGTAGACCATAGATCTATAGTGCTTCGGAGGCATAAACAGTGGAGTATGTTGGACAGAGTATTCCTTAGATTTATGTAGCACTGGATAGTAGGCATGATGATAATCAGACATTTATTATTGACATGGATGGTAATTTTTGTGGTCAACTTGTTTCTATTTTGATTGACCCTAGATGTAACTATAGTTATATCAGTCCTGACCTTGTGGATAAGTGTGGTTTAAATAAAGAAATGCATGTAGAGTCTTGGTTGGTGCAGTTGGCTAAAAATACCAAGAAAAGAGTTCATCATTTGGTAAGATATTTTTCATTTGAGTTTAATGGTATGCTTACATTAATGCATTTAAATGTGCTTTCGTTGTGATCATACAGTATGTTGTTGGGTATGGATTGGTTGTACATTCATAGGACTAAGGTGGATTGCTATGATAAGGCTATTGAGTGCTTGGATGATGACTGAGCAAAAAGAATATTGTAGGGTAAGAGTAATCCTATGTCAATGAGGATGGTTACAACTATGCAAGCCAAGAATAGTAGCAGGAAAGGATGTGTATTATTTGCAGTTCATATTTCTAGTGATAAAGGTAAAGATGTTGAGGATGCAGAAGTCTTGAATAATTATCCGACTTTGTAGTAGTTTCAAGATGTATTTCCAGCAGATATCTCAGAGTTACCACCTCATAGGGAAGTATAATTTTCTATTGAATTAATGGTGAGAGTAGCACCAGCATCGAAGGCACCATACAGAATGAGCACTGTAGAGTTAGTGGAACTGAAGTTGCAGTTGAAGGAAATTCTTGACAAGGGATACATTAGGCCAAGTGTGTTGCCTTGGGGTGCACCAGTATTGTTTGTGAAGAAGAAGGATGTTACTCTTAGGTTGTGTATTGATTATAGGCAGTTGAAAAAGGTGACAATTAAGAACAGGTTCCCCTTTTCATAGATTAATGACATGTTTGACTAGTTGAAGGGAGAAACAATGTTCTCAAAGATTGACTTGAGATCAGGATATCATCAGGTACGCATCAAATAATTAGACATATACAAGACTGCTTCCCAGACCAGGTATGGGAATTATGATTTTGTTGTGGTTCCTTTTGGTTTGAATATTTCTCCAACTACTTTCACGTGTTTGATGAATAGTGTGTTATATCCTTATCTAGACAAGTTTGTGATAGTATTCATTGATGACATATTGATATATTCGAAGAATAAGGAAGAACATGAAAAACATTTAGAAGAAGTGTTGAGATTACTAAGAGAGCATCAGTTGTATGCCAAGCTTAGTAAGTTTAGTTTATTTTAGACATAAGTTCATTACTTGGGGAATGTGGTTTCTAAGGAAGTTATACCAGTGGATTCAGAGAAGATCAGAGCTATCATGAAATGGGAAAATCCTAAGAATGTGGATGCGATCGGAGAGTTCGGGATCATGTAGTTGATTGCATCGGAAAGGCATTTCATGGCCATCTGCTGGCTATGTGGCTTGACTAGAAAAAACCAGAATATTTCCCATGCCAAATTTTGGACTTCTCCGATCTGTTTTTCTCTGTTCGTCAGCTCCTGTCTCCAATGATGTTCCAGTGCCTTTGCTTTCGGGAGTTTACCTGGAGATCAATCAGAGATCAAATTAGACATATGTAAATTGTTATTTACTAATTCGATCAAATTGTTCATTGTAGCTCTGCATTTAGAATTTGTTCTTTAAACTTTCATTAGCTGGGACTCCCATTCCAAAAACAGGATTTCCTTGTGCGTTTCTTGTATTTTTTGCAAATTGGTAGCCATTCCTTCTATGAAATCTTGCCAAGATAGAAAAATTTTTATCCTTTCATCTGTTTTTTCAATTCCAGTCTGGCATCCACTGCCTTCTCAATCAGTGAGGCAGAGATATCGCACAATGGGTCGGCCAATGATATGTTATGGTAAAGGATGTTCAATTGTCGGGACAAGGCTTTAGTTATCTCCAAGGCTTATTTTCTGAATTCACTAACTTGTCGATAACCCCTCTACTTTTCTATCTGTTCTTGCATTTGTGTAATTTGATCTTCCTTTTCCTTCTTTTCCTGCTCAATTGTCATCTGAAGCCTGCTTAGTTCTTGAGACAACTCCTGTTGTTTCTGGAGAGTCTTATCATTTTGATGTCTCTGCTCTGCTAGTTGTTGTTCAAGCTATCTAATCCTTTGTTTTCCTTTTGCAGATTTCACTTCAAGTTGAGTGATCCTCTATTCTTTTTCCTTGATTAGCTGGCTAACCTCTGAGGCTTTGTCCATTATCGCTACTGTGTAAGCCCCTGCATACTAACATAATTTAGTTAAATCCTCAGAGGGATTGACTTCTGCCTTCCATACCACTTTCATCATTTTGTCCTGAGGAGTTAAAAGAGGTCCTTGATCAATTTTCTTCTTTTTCCTCTGTCTTTTAACCACAGCCCTGTGCTTCGAACTGTAGAATACATCTAGGGGTGGTATTTCTTTTGTTCTTAGTACAATATCCTCTATAGAATTTTTGGGAATGATTTCTATATCCTGTTGAATCTTGGGTAGGCCACTTGTCCCTTCAATTGGAACACTAATAACTTTAGGCTTTTGTGCTGCGGGAAATTTTGGTGTAGTGAGCTCTTGGGATTTATTCGGTTTTTTGATGATTAGGTCGAACTACTCCCATTCCTTAATTAAAGCAAGATCAATATTTATACTAGTATTAAGGATCTCACTAGTTCCTTCCTTTTTCTGCTCCCTTTCAGGGCTCTTTTCCTTTTCAGGAGTGTTTTCAATAGTTTTTTTCTTCACAATGGCCTTCCAGTTGCACTGTAGAGGTAGTATTTAACAAGTCCAGAGGTAGTTTTTGCAACCTCTGTGCCCTGAACTTCAAAAATTCCTCTAATCCCTCTACTCCCAATCTGATTTTTGCTAGATGTTTCACTTGAGAAAATAACTCAATTGAAGTGAAAAAATCATCATAATCATCCTTCTCATGTTAAAACTTGGCAATTTTGACATGGGAGGTGAAATTGTAGGCGACTGCTTTTAGATCATACTGCCTCTTTGGGATGACTGCTAACTTTAACTCTTTAATTTTCTCAGCTTCCTTCTCTGCATGTTTGAAGTCATGCAGTGTGAAAGTACCACATCAGAGGGGGAATGAAGGCCACATTTGTTTTTTGGACTCCTTTAGGTTCCTTGACATCCTTGTTTGTGTTACCTAATAAGCTATTTCTCTGGCAAATAGTTTATCAGAAATGTATAAGGGGAGGACATGTGGATCAGTAGTGCTGCCAAAAATTCTGATGTACGTGAACATCTCTTCACCAAACCAACTACCAATTGATATTAGGTTGACACTGGCTTCATCGGATAGTCGAGGAGCGGGTTTGTTCAATACAGAATAATGAATAGGAAAGACGAAACCATGACAGATTCTATAAAGATGATTTTTATAATGGGCTTTCCACAATTCCTTATGATAGATATGAATGGGGATCGGGTTTTGTGAAGTCCATTTCCAACCTAAAATGGGGTAATCATAGTTGAAACACATGGTGTCCAAAATGTAGGCACTCATATAAAACGGGGGTATTACCCGGGTAGTCACAAACCTGTTTTTCTATAATCAAGGATTTGGTTGGACATTTTATCAGAAAAAATGTTCGCCCAATCCATGATATAAGAGTTAACCACTGCTTCCATTAAAGGTACCATCTCTATAGAAAACCTAGCCAAATCATAGACTCCAAAGAGTCTGCATATCATAGCACCAGCATAGCAGTAAGGAGATGCTAAGGAGTCTACGGAGTACATACCCAATGATTCATGTTTGTGTTTGTTTGGATAATGCCTCCACTATTTGATAGGGTCTGACTCCACGACATTTTTCTTAGCGAAGGATTCCAAAAATTCCTTGTTGTACTACTTTTGTGGTTCAGGCAAATGGTACATTTTTTTTATATCTTCCGCCCTGAATGACCCGAACATCCTTCCATCAACCGTAAAGAATGTACAGTATGTTATGTTGATACTTTTAATTACCTATCTAACCAAGTCATTGTAGGGTAATATTTTAGCGCAGGCTGCTATTCTGTGAAGATAAGAGCTAGCCAAATCCTTAAGAGTACTCTCTGACTTATCATTGGAATCTGTTGTTCCATTTTCTTCTGCAATCTCTTCTGGATCCTCCGCTTCCAGTAAATTGTGTATGCTTTCCCATGAAGCCTTGCCTAGACTGAGGCAGATAGTATCAGCTATCAAGACCTTTTTCACTGGTTCCTCTTTGGTTATGATGGAAGCCTTTGGTTTCTTTGATTTCTTCGTCATTGTCAATGAATTCATAAATTCAAACTTGCTCTACACAACGAAACAAAAGAACGTAATCGAGGATAAATTCATTCAAAACTAATACACAGTATACAATAATAACAGTAATTAAGCGCAATGGGTAATACGGATTTTGATATATCACGCTACTATGGATGAAATCCTTGAAGAACTCAACCATAACTGCTCTATTAATGTTTTCCGTAACTGCCAACGTGACACTTAAATGCCATAAAGATATGTCGTATCACGAATTTTAATAACAGTTCATTTTAAAAATTAATATCGTAACTTCCTGATCAGTGATAAGCGATTAAATGCATATCACCGATCGTGAGGTATAACCATTATGCTTAATTGTTTCCTTTGTAAAGTCCTGATTGTGATAGATGGTAAGTGGGATCACTTGAATAAAACGTTTTGTTGTTTATTTATAATTGACTTGTAATTTAGGCCCGCAAACATTCACCTAACGATTATATTTCAACTTTATTAAAAAGCACGCTTTCCAATAATAAAATCGCATCGGCATTTGTTATATGTTTCGTGCTTTCAGCGATGGCCGATTGCGATTGGTTTATCACATCAGGAGATTTATATGGGCCCTTGGAATGATTCCTTGATAAGTTGCAATCTGCGCTTTCCGATGGCGTTATCGCATCGGCGATTGGCAATGGAAACCTTAAGTCTATCTTTTAAATGAAGGATGTGACACATCATTTATATTTGTTTTATGAGAAGGTCTTGTTTAATATTTAAATCAGATCAGACCTTTTCATAAGTATTTTCATGTGTTGATTTTGCAAAGTTGTGATGTTATTGAACTTAACCTAAAAGCAAAATGACTTATCATGACTATTGATTTTATCTAAGTTCTAAAAAGGGGACCCATTTCTTGTTAAAGTTTTAGATAATAATAAAAAAATTGAAATGGGGAGAGTTGTTGTATAGCACAACAATTGGCGATTCATTGGGAGAAACAGTTATCTCTGAGAAAGTAATGTAATATCTATAACTTTCTTAATTTGGAAACTATTGAGGATAAAGAAAATGATCTAAGAATAGTTAAATAAAAATTAACTCTGAATATAATGACAATTTTTTGTAATTTCTTTTCCAATCTTAAAAGTAAAAACATTCTGGGCTTCTTCAAGCTTTGATTGGTTGATATAGATAAAGCAGGGGGCTTCTCCAACTTAGCTTTTAAGTTTACTCTTTTGTCACAGGTGGTGCCTCTGCTGCCAGCGGACATTCATAGTCTAAGTAGGGTTACCTTTTAACCACTTAATCATTCATTGTCCCATCCATCTAAGAGTATAGCTTTTGAAAGATAAATTCAAAAAGATATGTTTACACATATTTTTTCTTTTTTTTTATTTTTATTCTTTCAATTTTCTATTTTTTTTTTAAAGATAAAAAACTATTGTCCTGGTTTGGTGGCCAGTTGTTGACAATGCCATTCACTAATTGTAATTGAACCGAACAAGTTGGCTCGTGATGAGACCCCTTATCTTATGATTATAAGCCATTACCCTGTTTTGATATGCAGTATTGGTAATGTCGGTTTAATTAGTTCCCTATGATCATGGTAAGCAGCCTCATGATGAGACCCCTTATCTTTTATATCAGACATATTTTAGAATTACACTCTGAAGAATCATAAACTTAATGGATGGGATTAATGACTTTCTCCTTAAGAGTTTATGGATGACAATTTTAGAGTTGTTGATACTAAGTCTGGAAAAGTCTTTACTTGTTACAAATAATCTCTCTCGGCTCTTTAAAACTTGGAATGATTTACAATATTTTCAAGGCTTGTAAAGATTTTACAAATATAAAAGAGGTTTTCAGAGTTTTATATTTTATCTATCTTTCTAAGACTGTAATCTTTTCCCTAAAGGTTTCCTTCTATTGAAAGTAAGTATTTACAATATTTTCTTAAAGAACTTTCCAATAGTAAAAGGTCAATGGAAGACTATTTACAACATTATTATTTACGAATAAAAATTTAAAATAAACAAACTTGCATAATGAATATTTACAGGTAAGAAGGGGTTACCTCCTTAAATAAAGAATTTCTTCAAAATAAGCCCATTGACAGGAAGGGAATATCTCTTTCCTGATAGGTCTTGCAGTATGAACGTTGATGAGCCTATCTTTTCAATGATTTGAAACGGTCCAAGCCACATCTTTTGAAATTTGGTATGTTTGCCTTTGTCTTCATGTGCTTTGTCTCATTTCAAAACAAGATCACCGATTTGTAAAAATTTTGGGTCGGTAGAATTTGCATCAAAAGAAGATTTAATGACTTGTTGATGTTTTGCATGGGTAATTTTGGCTTTTTCCCTTTCCTCTTCTAATTTAAGGATTTGATCATATCTTAATTGAATAGAGGACGAAGGATTTTCTGCAATAAATTGTACCTAGGGCCAGAGATGGGAGTTCTAAGTTTGTTGGTATTACAACTTCTTTCCCATACACTAAGTTGAATAGAGAAGTACCTATTGAGGCCTTCTGAGTTATGTGGTCTGCCCATAATGCAAATATGCTCATAATGTGTTGTCAATTCTTCCGTAAAAATTGCCCAAGTGATAATTTGTTTACGAGAGCAAAGCCATTGATACCATACAAACTAATTTGGTTCCAAATACAAAGTTGCAATACGTACCTTTTGTGTGTTTTGCACATTATTGAGATTGAAAAATTGCTCCATCTATAATATCCATGTTGTGGGATCCTTGCCATCAAACTTCCTCATATTGATTTTTGGAATATGGTGGGTCTTCAATCCAACATTAGAGTCTATGGAATCATGATAACATTTCTATTGTTATCATCATGAGTTTTCTTTACTACCCTTTCACCATTAGTGACCATTTCTTGTAACAACTTATTCAAATTTATCTTCAATTCTTCCATCTTATCATCCATGCCATTCATCTTAGTGTCCATGCCATTCATCTTAGCTTCCATGCCATCCATCTCAGCTTCTATTCCTTTCTTTAAACAATCCATCTTAGCTTCTACACCTTTCTTTAAACCATCCATCTTAGCTTCTACATCTTTCTTTAAACCATCCATCTTAGATTCTGTTACTTTTTGTGCAAGTGACACTTGTTGCACTTGGTCTCGTAATTTTGATATATCATGTTGCATTTCTTCCCCTTCTTCATGAGTCATGCTATAGCTTTCAGGTTTTACTAGGTGTTTGCATTTTCTTTCCTCGGGGCATCAAATACCGATAATAATGCTTTACTATGCCCTTTGAATTCCTTCAAACTAATTTTTCAAACCAAGCTTATGCAAAAATTTAAAAAAAAAAAACTACACACCTTTTTTCACTTTGTAGGAGCTTGATATTGAATCTGATGTATCTCTATAATTTCAGATCATCCAGTTATGAAATTGTGAACTATAGTAGCCCTCTGCATCCTCTTTCCAATGCCACCAGTCTGATCCAAATTGGATTCTCTATGGAAGAGTTATGCACAATCTCCCAAGATGACTTGATTATAGACCTTTCCAGAAGAGTGAACTTGTATGAAGTGCCAGGTGTCACTGTTTCGACCTTTGGCTCTGAAAAATATATACAAGAAACTACATTCCGTCCTCTTTCTGTACCTTCTTACAAAATTTCAATCCGATGCTCAAGGAGAAAGTTATAATGTTTTTCCCCGGGTCACCTGTTTGGAATGTAATTTAGGAGTCTACAAAAAGACCAACTTCCTTAGATCGTATCTCCGCAAATATAGCGCAAAAAGCTCTAAAATTCGGACTCGAGGTTCAGTGCGATTTTGTCACAAATGGTTATTTTTACACGTTTGAAACATCGCAGAAAAACATTATAGCGAAAATTCCATGATGACCTATTTGGAGCAGGGAAACCCTAGAATCCAAAGCTCTGATACCAAATGTTATGAGACTAGCTCACAAAAAGATAGAAAAGATAGTTGAACACCTTAGAATTCAACCTCTTCGAGGGGGAAGCTTCCTTTACATTATACAAAAGAACAATTATTGGATGATTCAAATGACAAAACCTCCTTTCTATATATAGGAGTCTAAGGGGTCACAATATAACCAAGCCGACCTAACAATAATAATATAAAGGCACAAAAATAACAATAGAGGGATTCTATGGGGCACAGTAATAACAATATGGGGACAATAGGGGCACAAAAATATTAATAAGGGATACAATTACAATATTAATGGGGGCATCACTAGTATTATAGGGACCTAACAAAGACTTGTGCCAATTCTTTTGATTTTGATCAACAATTCTTTTAATAATCTTAACGAGATTCTTATTAGTTGATTCTGCCAAACCATTACCTTGAGGGTAGTAGTTTGCAGAATACTTTAATTTAAATCCTCTCTTAAGAGCAAATTCAAGTATGGTATTTCCAGAAAAATAAGATGCATTGTCAAAAATAAGGGCATTAGGTACACCAAACCTAGTAATGATGAATTGATCAATGAACTCAATGATTGCATCAGAATTGGCTACCTTTAAAGGAATTGCTTCTACCCACTTCGTGAAGTAATCCATGGTTGTAAGGATGTATCTGTGCTGCTTGGAAAAATGTGGAACAATCTCTCCTATGATATCCAGCCCCCATTGTTCAAATGGTTGTTCAATGTTCATTGGTTGTAAAGGAAAGGTTGGTTTCCTTTGTCTTCCACTGGAAATTTGGCATATTTTGCATTTCCTTACATAGTCATGGGCGTCTTTAAATAAAGTGGGCCAATAATATCCAACATGTATTATTTTGTGAGCTGTTGTATCACCTCCAAAATGTCCACCTGCTAGACCATCATGTAATTCTTGCAAAACCTTCTGTGCTTCAATTTTTTCAAGGCATCTTAACAAAATCGAATCATAATTCCTTCTAAATAACACATCATCAATGATTTCGAAGTGTTTTTCTTTTAATCTTAAGGCACGTTTGTTTTTGTAACTGAGACTAGGAGGAGCATATCCATTTTTTAAATAAAAGACCAGATCTGCATACTGAGATTCAGAATTCATGATACTTATCTCGTTTACTTGAAGAGCATTATCTGAATCTTCATGTTCTAGAATATTAGAAGCTCCTACTAATAACCTGCAAAAACCTTGTCCTCTTACAATTTTCGCTGGTTTAATATCTAAATCATACTCTTGTAATGTTGTAACCCAGTTGGCTCTCTTCTCTCCTACTTCCCTTTGGACTAGCAATTGTCTCACTGCAGAGAATGGGACTATTAATTTTGTATGAGTTTTTAGGAGGAATGGCCTAAAGTGTTTAATAGATTTAAACACAGCGAAAGCTTGTTTTTCTACTTCGGAATAGTTAAGTTCAACACCTTGGAAATTAGAACTGAAGAAGGATATGGGTGCTTCAACTTGCTGACAATTGATTTTTGTTAACACAGTTGCATAAGATGTTTTGGATGCTAAAGTATACAAAATAAAAGGATTAGAAAATTTTGGAGTATTTAATGTAGGAGCATTAATGATTTCCTCTTTGATTGAATCAAAGGATTCTTTTTCGTTATGTCCCCATTTGAAAACTGAATTTTTCTTAATCATGGTCTATAAAGGTAAAACAATCTGAGAAAAATCAGGAATGAATCTTTTTACAAAATTTATCTGTCCTAAAAATGATTGCATTGATTTTTTATTGTGTGGCAGAGGAATATCAGAAATCTCTTTGATCTTGTCTGGATCAATGTAAATGCCATCTTTAGATACGATAAATCCTAAGAGTTTACCTTCATCAAGAGCGAAGAATGATTTCTTGGGATTTAATGAAATCCCATACCTTTTACAGCGTTCAAAGATTTGTTTCAAATCATGTAGATGATTTGTTATTTTCTTGGAAAAGGCAGTTGTGTTGTCTAGGTAGACAACAACTGACTTGATAATCAAACCCTTGAATGTTTATCCATTTCTCTTTGGAAAGTAGCTCCAACATTAATAAAACCGAAAAGCATTTTCTGATAGGCATATGTTCCCCATTTGGTTCTGAATGTATTTTTTAGTCTGTCATATGGATGCACTAGTATTTGGTTATATCCAGAAAAACCATCCATAAAAGTCATTAACTCTTAACCAGCAACTGAATGAAGTGTCTGCTCCATTGTTGGTAATGGGAAATTATCTTTTTGGCATGCCTTATTGAGATTTCTGAAATCAATGCAAATCCTAATATCACCATTCTTCTTCCTAACAGGTACCAAGTTAGAAACCCATTTAGAATGTCTGACTGGGAAAATTATCTTAGCTTTCAAGAGTTTATTCAACTCTTCTTTGATCTGACTCTCTAGATTCAGGTGAATTTTCCTCAATTTTTGTTACACGAGTTTCTCCTCAGAAATCATTGGAATTGTGTGTTGTATGATAGAAGTATCACACGTTTTCAGATCGTCATAATTCCAAGCAAAAACATTTTTATACTTGTTTAACAATCTGATAAAAGCAAATCTTTCTTCTGAAGTGAGTCTTAGTCCCATATTAGCGTTTTGTGGTTTGGCCTCAGGAAAATCAACCTATAGCCTTCAATAACAACATTCTCAAAATTACTCAGCTGAATCATTCTTTGGTAATTTTTATGCTCCATCATCACCTTTTTCTGTTAATAGTTTCACATCACAGATAGAAAATTTCTCTCATACAGATACCTAAAGGTGTGTTACTATCACTGAAGAAATTGTAAATAAACCTATAGATAAGCCTGTATTTTGGTCTATATATTTTGATGGATCAAAATCCAATGATGGTGCAGGAGTAGGATGTATTTTAGTTAGTCCTGAAGGGGAAAGAACTATGCTATCATGCAGACTAGAATTTTAGTGTACAAATAATACTGTTGAATATGAGGCATTGAATCAAGGGCTCTATAAAGCGATAGCCCTGAAGATTCAATATATAAAAGTGTTTGGTGATTCTAAGATTGTCATCAAACAAATAAGGAATACTATCCATTGCCTTTCAGGACATCTTAAGCATTATTAGTCCCTGGTTCAAGACCTCATATCTCATTTTCTAGCATTTAATATTTCTCCTATTCCCAGATCTTAGAATGCAGCAGCTGATTTATTAGCTAATGTTTCTTCTAAGCTCCTTCCATCCAAGGATTTTAGTCCTGATAGGTTTTCAGTTGAATTAATTTTTAGACCATCTGTTCCAGACAATGTCACCAATTGGCGGGTATTTAATCATGACGAAGACATTTTAAATTTCTTAACTTCTGAAAAAATCTTATGATGACCAGATTATTGATGAAAATGATCATGATCTTCAAATAAAACAAAGATCGAATGAAATTTCTATACCTAAATCTGTGGTCAAACTTGAAGATCTCTATGAAATCAAGGATAGGTTCAAAAAAGTTACTAATTCAAAACTTCAAAGTTCTACTTTAAGGTTTTAATTTATAAATCTTGGCACGCTCAAACTCCGTTATAGTATGGGTCATGTTCTTCTCCTGATCAATTTTAATTTGATTTAGTTTCCCTTTATAGGGAAGCCACATATGAGACGAATCAGTAGAAATGTAACCATGGAGTTTCTCAAACAATTCCTTGCTTAATATTAAACCATAAAACTCGGGGATGTCAACAATCAATATATCGATTCTCTGGAATACTCTAGGATCAACTGATAACCTAATGGTGACCAAATCAATCTCTCCTAAGACTTGAACCTTAGTTTTATCTAACTGAACAATATGGACTATAGATTTTTGGGGCTCAATGTTTAATTTTGAGCAAACCAAGGTTGGCATTATGTTTGATGAAGCCCCTAAATTAATTAAGCAGTTGTGCAGATTTCTATTGTAGAACTCATAGGTCAAGAGAAAAGGAGGAGTCTGAGAATTAGATCTATCTTCGATCAAAACAACATCAGTAGCATCTACATTATCCGATGGTGGCTTACCTGTTCCTTTAGCTGCCTTGGATAATGCAGCATTTGGAAGAGGAGAAGAAGGTACTGCATTTAACTCTTTGAGCAACAATTTATGTTGATGTTTGAGCTTGCTAAGCTCAAACAAAGAAATATTCGCTCTAGTCTTCTTCATGTCTTCAATAATTTTGTAATCCATAGAGTCAGAGACTACTATTGTCTTGGATGATGTGGGTGGATTGGAAGATGATGGCTGATTTTGAGTGGGAAAAACTGGAGTTTTCTTCATGGGAGCCTTATCTTTGGCAGTAGGGCTTGAATTTTTCTTCTTTTGAGTTGATTGAACAGGCTCTGCAGTGATTTTACTTCTGGTATTTACTGGGAGAGCTTCCTGTTCATTCTCAGTATCAGAGTTAGGCAAAATGAAGTCCCACATACCGTGACATTCAACTATCTCATCTTCTTTTGTTTCCTCTGATGACAAAACTGTGTCTCCATCATCATCGTCATCTGGATCTGATTTTGCATTAGATATGGCATTAGGTGGTTTTGATTCAGTTCTTTTAAAGTTCTTAAATGGTTTTTTAGTGGAGGTTTCAGCTACATGTTTCTTTATCTCTACCATTTTGTTTGACATACTCTTCAGAACTTTTTGCAAACCCTCCATATCGTATGGATCTTTAGCTGCTTTCTTTTTCGAATCATCTTTAAAAGTAACTTTTTTGGACTTTCTTTCCTCAAGAGAAGTTTTCTTTTCTAAAGCAATAATACGTTTTTCAATGGCAATCGCTTCTTTCATATTCTTTGCTAAGGTGGGCTTTGCAGCCCTATAAACAAAGATAGCTATATTCGAAGGTAAAGTGGAAATATACCATTCGCTTCAAACTTCTTCACTGGCCTTAGACGTAGCAGGAATTTTATTTAAGAGCTTATTAAATCGCGAGTTGAAATATTTAATAGGTTCTTTTGACTCAGTTTTAAGATTGGAGATATCATTGATTAAAGTCGTTGTAGATCTATCATCTTCGAACTTAGTTAAAAATTGCTCTTGGAAAGCATTACAACTATTAATGGATCCTGCTGGTAATGAAAAATACCATGATCTAGCTACTCCTTATAAGGTGTGTGGGAAAAGCCTTACAACAACATCTTTGTCTGTCACTCCATTTAAGTTTATTGACAACATAAAGTTGTTTATGTGTTCTTCTACTAGTATGTCGATATCAGGATTAAAATTTGGCAACCACTTTTTAGGATGGGCTGGTAATTGACTCAAGGGTGCAGGCATTGCGACTGCCCCTGGATTTTTCCATGGCCTCAGTTGTGGTTGATTTTGTGCCATTGTCATACTAACAGCAGAAGAAAGTGAGGATGTAGTTACAAGTGGTTGGGTAGAGGATGTCGGAGTACCTGTACCCTGTTGGACTATGATATGAAGTTGGGGAATGGATGGTTGACTTTGCAATGGATCGGATGAAATGGATGATGAAAGAGTCTCACTGCCAGACTCTAAAGGTGTCTTCCTAGCTCTTTTCTGACTAGGCAGAGGAAATTTTGTTGGTTCAATACAAAGCTTTTCGCTCTGTAATCTTGTAAGAAGCTGAGAAGGGATGTATTGCGAAGTCGCACTACCTTGGGATAACTCAAACTTTTCTTGAGATATTGAAAACCCTTGAAGTTTATGAATTAAAGATTGAACTTCAGGGGGTTCAAGGGAAGACTTGTCTGATATGTTCAAGTTTTCAATAGTGGTTGTTGTCTTTTCAACTTCTCGTTTGAAAATTGGAGATTTAGAATGTGAGGGAGAAGTTGGAGGAGATGGTGAGGGAGATTTACTCTCAGAATGGGCTATAGATTTGGACTTGCTTGCCATTCATAGTTCATGCCCTCCTTCTAGCACCAAAAATGTTGATTCCTCTAAAATCACTGCATCAACATTGGGGAAAACCACTCGGTCCAAACCTTAGTGCAACTCCTTTTCCGTTTGGTGTGGTGGCTCCGACTAGATATAATGGGACCAGTTTCCTAGTGATGTATGAGTTGATGGGTGATTGTTTTATAATGTGTAACGAAGGTGATAAGTGTTTTATCCTACAATTCAAAAAATATACAAATATAACTATATAACCCGGGTATCCTGTTTACAATGTGATTTATGATTATTCCTAAAGGATAAATTATCATATATATGGCTTACTTATAAATAGAAATATGAATTCATATAATGATTACTTTGTTTAAGAAATTAAACAAAGTAATTATAAAAACATTATAGCATTCATTACAATATATATCACTGACATATATATTCAAATGATAACACTCCTAAAACCTTCAGAAATGATATGATAAATAATTGCCTGAAAAACATACATATATAAACAATAGCAAGTTTTAAGAAATGTTCATTCACGTAAAGAAATAAGACAAAAACAATGATATAAGTACCGTATGCATTTGAATCCTTCCGATGTAAACAACACTCTGATTCCACTTTCCTATTTCAGAAACCTCTAGAAGATGCAAAAGTGAAAGTCTTAAGAAAAAGCTTCTTTCATAAAAATGCAGAACCTTGATCCACTTTTGATAGACAAATATTTAGAAGTACAGAAGTGCAACTCCCAAGTCAAGTTTTTACAAATTTGAGGACCCTTTATAAATACATGAAAGGTTCTTAAATAATAAAAATAAAAACTAACTATCCATAAAAATCGCTATGTGTTGTTCTAACTATAGACATTAAAATCTAGGATTTACTTATAAAAATAGCAGTGCAATAGCGATCAAACTAATTCATTGAATCGGCTTCTTTTCTTGTGCTTGTAGCTGACAGATTGCAAGCATGGGCTGGATTTCTGGAGGTTGACTCATCCTGGAGTGTAGCTGGGCTGTGTAGGTGGCATCGGAGAGTTCGAGGATCATGCAGTTGATCGCGTAAGAAAGGCATTTCATGGCCATCTGCTGGCTATGTGGCTTGACTGGAAAAAACCAGAATGTTTCCCATGTCAAGTTTTTGACTTCTCTGATCTGTGTTTCTCTATTCGCCAGCTCCTACCTCCAATGACGTTCCAGTGCCTTTTCTTTCGAGAGTTTACCTAGAGAGCAATCAAAGATCAAATTAGACATGTGTAAACTATTATTTAATAATTCGATCAAACCGTTCATTGTAGCTCTGCATCTAGAAGTTGCTCTTTCGGTTTTCATTAGCTGGGAATCCCATTCCGAAAATAGGATTTCCTTGTGCGATTTTTGTATTTTTGGCAAATTGGCAGCCATTCCTTCTATGGAATCTTGCCAAGACAGAAAATTTGTTATCCTTTCATCTGTTTTTTCCAATTCGAGTCTAGCATCCGCTGCCTTCTCAACCAGTGATACAGAGATATCGCACAATTGGTTGGCCAATGATATGTTATGGCAAAGGATGTCCAACTTCCGGGACAAGGCTTTGGTTATGTCCAAGGCTTCTTTTCTGAATTCACTAACCTGTGGATAACCTTTGTACCTTTCTATCTATTCTTGCATTTGTGCAATTTGATCTTCCTTTGCCTTCTTTTCCTGCTCAATTGTCATCTGAAGCCTGCTTAGTTCTTGAGACAACTCCTATTGTTTTTGGAGAGTCTGCTCATTTTGTTGTATCTGCTCTACTAGCTGTTGTTCATGTTGTCTAATCCTTTGTTGTCATTTTGCTGATTTCACTTCAAGTTGAGTGATCCTCTGATCTTTTTCCCTGATTGGTTGGCTGACCTTTGAGGCTTTGTCCATTGTTGTTGTTGTATAAGCCCCTGCATACTAAGATAATTTAGTTAAATCCTCAAATGGATTGACTTCTACCTTCCATACCACATTCATCATTTTGTCGTGAGGAGTTAAAAGAGGTCCTTGATCAATTTTCTTCTTTTTCCTCTGTCTTTTAACCATGGCCCTGTGCTTCGGACTGTAGAATACATCAGGGGGTGGTATTTCTTCTGTTCTTAGTACAATATCCTCTGTATGATTTTTGGGAATGATTCTATATCCTGTTGAATATTGGGTAGGTCGCTTGTCCCTTGAATTGGAACACTAATAACTTCAAGCTTTTGTGCTACAGGCGATTTTGGTGTAGTGAGCTCTTGGGATTTATTTGGTATTTTGATGATTAGGTCGAACTGCTCCCATTCCTTAATTAAAGCAGGATCAATATTTATATCAGTATCAAGGATCTCACTAGTTCCTTCCTTTGTCTGCTCCCTTTCAGGGTTCTTTCCCTTTTCAAGAGTGTTTTCAATAGTTTTTTTCTTCACAATGGCCTTCTAGTTTCACTGTAGAGGTAGTATTTAACAAGTCCAGAGGTAGTGTTTGCAACCTCTACACCCTTAACTTCAAAAATTCCTCTAATCCCTCTGCTCCCAATCTAATTTTCGCTAGATGTTTCACTTGAGAAAATAACTCAGCTGAAGTGAACAAATTATCATAATCATCCTTCTCATATTCAAACTTGGCAATTTTGACATGGGAAGTGAAATTGTAGGTGACTGCTTTTGGATCATACTGCCTCTTTGGGATGACTGTTAACTTTACTTCTTTAATTTTCTCAGCTTCCTTCTCTGCATGTTTGAATTCATGCAGTGTGAAAGTACAACATCAGAGGGGGAATGAAGGCCACATTTTTTTTTTTTGGACTCCTTTAGGTTCCTTGACATCCCTTTTTTAGTTATCCGATAAGCTATTTCTCTGGCAAATATTTTATCAGGAATGTATAAGGGGAGGACATGTGGATCAGTAATGCTGCCAAAAATTCTGATGTAGGTGAACATCTCTTCACCAAACCAACTACCAATTGATGTTAGGTTGACATTGGCTTCATCGGACAACCGAGGAGCGGGTTTGTTGAATATAGCATAATGAATAGGCAAGACGAAACCATGACAAATTCTATAAAGATGATTTTATAATGGAATTTCCACAATTCCTTCTGATAGATATGAATGGGGATCTGGTTTTGTGAAGTCCATTTCCAACCTAAAATGGGGTAATCATAGTTGAAACAGATGGTGTCCAAAATGTAGGCACTCATATAAAACGGGGGTATTACCCGGGTAGTCACAAACCTGTTTTTCTATAATCAAGGATTTGGTTAGCCATTTTATCAGAAAAAATGTTCGCCCAATCCATGATATAGGAGTTAACCACTACTTCCATTAAAGGTACCATCTCTATAGACAACCTAGCCGAATCATAGACTCCAAAGAGTCTACATATCATAGCACCAGCATAGTAGTAAGGAGATGCTAAGGAGTCTACGGAGTACATACCCAATGATTCATGTTTGTGTTTGTTTGGATAATGCCTCCACTGTTTGATAGGGTCTGACTCCACGACATTTTCCTTAGTGAAGGATTCTAAAAATGCCTTGTTGTACTGCTTTTATGGTTCAGGCAAATGGTACATATTTTTGATATCTTCCGCCTTGAATGACCCGAACATCCTTCCATCAACCGTAAAGAATGTTATGTCTGTTATGCTGATACTTTCAATTACCCATCTGATCAAGTCATTGTAGGGTAATATTTTAGCGCGGACTGCTATTCTGTGAAGATAAGAGCTGGCCAGATCCTTAAGAGTACTCTCTGACTTATCAGTGGAATTTGTTATTCCCTTTTCTTCTTCAATCTCTTCTAGATTCTCTGCTTCCAGTAAATTGTATGTGCTTTCCCATCAAGCCTTGCCCACACCAAGGCAAGTAGTATCAGCTATCAAGACCTTTTTCACTGGTTCCTCTTTGGTTATGACGGGAGCCTTTGGTTTCTTTGATTTCTTCATCATTTTCGTTGGATTCATAGATTTAGACTTGCTTGCACAATGAAAAAGAGGAACATAACAGAGGATAAATTTGTTCAAAACTAATACACAGTATACAACAATAACAATAATTAAGCGCAATGGGTAATATGGATGTTGATATATCACGCTGCTAAGGATGAAATCCTTGAAGGACTCAACCATAACTGCTCTATTAATGTTTTCCGTAACCGCCAACGTGACACTTAAATGCCATAAAGATATTTCGCATCGCGAATTTTAATAACAGTTCTTTTTAAAAATAAATATCATAACTTCCCAATCACCGATAAGCGATTAATCACATATCGTAAATCGGGAGGTATAACCGTTATGCTTAACTGTTTACTTTGTAAAGTTTCGATTACGATAGATGATAAGCTGGATCACTTGAATAAAATGTTTTGCTGTTTATTTATAATTGACTTGTAATTTAGGCCTGCAAATATTCGCTTAACGATTATATTTCAACTTTATTAAAAAGCACGCTTTCCAATAATAAAATTGCATCAACGGATTCCAAATAGGCATTTGTTATCTGTTTCATGCTTTCAGTGATGGCCGATTGTGATTGGCTTATCGCATCGGGAGATTTATATGGGCCTTGGAATGATTCCTTGATAAGTTGTGATCTGCGCTTTCCGATGGCATTATCACATCGGCGATTGGCAATGGATACCTTAAGTCTATCTTTTAAACAAAGGATGTGACACATCATTTATATTTGTTTTACGAGAATGTCTTATTTAATATTTAAATCGGATCGGACCTTTTCATAAGGATTTTCATGTGTTGATTTTGCAAAGTTGCTATTATTATTGAACTTAACCTAAAAGAAAAAAGACTTTTCATGACTATTGATTTCATCTAAGTTCTAAAAAGGGGACCCATTTCTTGTTAAAGTTTTAGATTAAAAAAAAAAAAAAAAAAAAATTGAAATGGGGAGGTTTGTTGTATAGCACAACACTACCTTATTACATATTTGCAGCGAAAAGGGAAGAAGTTTGAATGGACAAACAGAATGTCTAGTTACTTTTGAGCAGTTGAAGTAATTGCTTACAATCACTCCAGTTCTAAAGATTGCAAATCTAGATAAAAAGTTTGTGGTATGTACGGATGCTTGCAATAGAGGTCTTGGTGGGGATTTGATGCAGGAAGGACAGGTAGTATTCTATGAGTCAAGGAAATTGAATGAGCATGCGTAGAATTATGTGGCGCATGATCTTGAGTTGGAAACAATCATTCATGCATTGAAGGTGTGGAGACATTATCTTCTTAACAGGAGGTTCATTCTAATGAGCGATCATTGTGGGTTGAGGTACTTATTTGACCAATATGAATGCCAAGAAATATAAGTGGTTAGCCACGCTCAGTGAATTTGACTTCGAGATCAGGTACATTAAGGTTAAAGAGAACAGGCTTGCAAATGCTCTTAGTAGAAGATTATAGGTAAATATCATTGCAACTATGACTTCATATGGGACATATTTGCAAGAGAAGATCTTGCAAGCAGTACAATAGGATGACAGGTTCCAACAGTTTAAGCATAGGTCACAACAGCAAGGTACAAGTGAACAAGATGTGGGTTATCATCTCACGATAGATGGTTTGGTGATATTTAGGGACAGGATCTATGTGTCGGAAAACAGTGAGCTCGAGACGCTTATCTTGAGGGAATTTCATGTGAAGTCGTATCCATGCCACCTGGGATATTATAAGACACTAACATTGGTCGAACTTGAATAAAGAGGTGGTTTGGTTTGTTACGAGGAATTTGGATTTTCAATAGGTAAAAGCAGAGTGCAAGAATCTAGGTGGTTTATTACATTTGATTATGATCCCAAAGTGGAAATGGAAGGTCATTTCCATAGAATTCATTACAAGTTACTAAGGACATATAGAAAACATGATTCTATCATATTTGTGGTTAATATATTGCCAAATGTAGCTCACATCATTCCAATGAAGTCAACGAATTCATCTAGTGAGATAGCATGGGTCTACATCAAGGAGATAGTGAGTTTACATGGTATTCGTAGGAAGATTATGTCAAACAGAGATGATAAGTTCACTTATAGGTTTTGGAAAGATTTTTTTGTAGGTTTGGGTACATACTTGGCCTTCAATACAACTTATCATCCATAGAGAAATGGACAGACAAAGAGGGTCAACAAGATTCTAGAGGACATGTTGAGGATGTATGTCATACATCAACAGAGGAAGTGGGAGGAGTATCTTCCACTAGTTGAGTTTGCCTATAACAATGGATATCATGAGTCACTGAGGATGAGTCTGTTTGAGGCACTGTATGGGCAAAGTTATAAATATCCTATCAACTGGAGTGATCTAGTGAACAGGGTATTCATTGGACTAGACATGTTGGCAGAGATGGAATAGGAAATGCAAGTTATCCAGAAGAATCTAAGGTAGCATAGGACAGGAAGAAGAGTTATGCAGATCAGCACAAGGTATTTAAGGAGTTTAAGGTTGGTGAACATGTGCACTTAGGCATCAAACCCAAGAAGAGCTCCTTGAGGATTAGATCATGTGCCAAACTGGCACCTCGGTATTGCAGGCCTTTCAAGATCCTTGAGAGGATTGGACCAGTGGCCTGTCGACTTACACTACCTCCGACAGTGAAATTCCATGATGTTTTCCATGTTTTATTTCTTAAGAAGTATGTGAAATATGTTGATCATGTGATTGGATGGTTTGTATTGTAGGTGGAACCAGAAGGATAATTCTAGTGAGAAACTCAGTGCATTTTGCAGTGAAATATGCTCATGCTCTGGAATTGATCAATCGAGAAAGTTAAAGTGCAGTGGAAGCACTTTGGTCCTGATGAATCTACATGGGAGATGGTTGATCAGATGTGGGCTATGTATCCTTCATTGTTTGTCAGTTTACGCAAAGGATTTTTGGTATATGTATATATATTTATGTATTTAAATACCGTAATTTGTTTTGTTATAAATCTCCAATAAGCGATATGGTTTTCATGTTATCATGTTTGATATGTTAGTTTTTCTTTTCAGCAGGATGTTCATTGTAAATACTGCATTGAGCTAAGTTATAAAGCTCCATGGGAAGTAAGTTTTGGTTATCAACAATCTTGCTAGTCATAGGTGTCATAGAATGTCGTGGATTGTGTTCCCCTAAGGGGGAGGGATCTGTAAAACCCCTGGGTTAAAAGTTCATGTAATAAAGTTAATAAAAGAAAAATAATACCAAGGTCATGGGACACATATTCCAAGTTGAATGTTGGGTAAAACATAGTGATGGGTATCACTAGTGCTTACTGTATGCTTAAGTACATTGGAAAAGAAAAAGTGGCATTAATTGGCATTTTATTTATGAAAATAATGGGAAATAGAAGAAAAGGAAGGTGAAAGGTCACAAAATTGCAAGTGAGGAAAACTGAAGGAAAAATAGAGGAAAATGAAGAAAATAGTGGCTTTAATGATAAAAAGGATTCTGAGGATCAGTTCACAGCTTTTGTAATTTCAATTTTGGAGCTCTCTCTCTCTATTCTCTCATTGTCTCATACTCTTGCACACTTAGAGAATTCTTGGAGAATGCTCAGAGCACTCTAGCATACATTGGATTTGGAGAAGGAAGGAAAAGGAAAGAAGGAAAGTGCAAGGGAATAGGTGGATCAACGACTACAGCTGGATTTATTTGCAAGTAACAAGTTGCATGTATGATTTCCTTGTTGATTTATGGATGCATAGTATATGAATGTGAGTATTCATTTATGATCTATCATTAGCCTGGAGGATTGCCTGGATTGATAGTGATTTTAGCATCGCCTTTCGATTTCCTGGATAGCCATGGAGTTGTTGGCTTTTCCATCTGATTTTTTTATTATTGGTGCTCATAATTCCTTATGGTTTTGGGTTGGAACAAAAATCTCTAGAGCCCTGGAACATCTTGGATTGAATTACTAGTCTTGAAGCCAAGGTTTGAAAAACACTCTAGACCCCTTGTTGGGTTGAGTTACTAGTCTTGAAGTCAGTTTAGACAAATCCTCTAGAGCCCTGGAAGGTTGTGGGTTGAGATACCAGTTCCTAGAGCCCAGGACAGTTGGGTAGAGACCAATCTGGTTGGTGTTAATGATGTATGGCGGTGAGTTGATCACTAGTTGAGGGTTAAGGTAGTTAGCCTTTGGAATCCCTGATTTGGTTTTTCTTGGTTTATTCCATGAGATCCCACATTCATGCTTGGAATATGGCATGGGGGTGATTGGTTGAAAGAAATATTAGGTTCAACCCAATCTATGGTCGGGTGGTATGTGGAAGTCCCTGGCTTGTTTGGAATTTACATATCTTAATAAGATCTCTCTTCATATTATATGTTATGAGTACTTGTACTTGATTTTGTCTAGATTTGATGGTTGTTCTATCATGGTTTATATATTGTTCATTTTTTTGGTATATGTAGGTTATATGATGTATATTTTCTATGGCTATTGATATATTTCGATTAGTTGATAAATGGTTAATGAATGCATGAGATAACAAATGTTATTGCAACTATGAGAGGATACTATACCTTCTTGGTGATTCTCAGATAAGTATCAGACCCCTATGTTAAGATATGAATTCATGACCTGTAGATTACATGTTTTCATATGTTTGACAAAATGACTTTCATGGTTAGGCCAGGATAGGTGATCAGGTGCTCAAAATTATGCTCAAAAATCAAAGTTTTCAGAATTGTGTGGAACCTGAATGACTGTGTATTACTCATCATCCTAAATCTAGCGCAACTCATTTCGCGTGAAACGGACACTGTATGCTCCCATAAACGCGATCTGTTCATTTTCCAAAACAGGCAAATTTGGTGCACAAACTAACAGGGATGTTTATTGGGCATCTGTACAGCCCAGTCAACAAAAAGAATATTCCTTGGAATATTCTATGGAATATCCTTATAATATTCCTTGCAGGTGATGAATCGAAAGGTGACAAGTGTCAAAATTTCATTGGTTTGCAGTTAAGGAAATTGGCCCCCAGCGTACTCGGGCTGCGATGCGATAATCGCACACCGCAGAAGTGTAGATTCTCGTATGTTTATTACCCCATGACTCTACTAATTGTGAATTGTGATGGATCCCATATGCGATAAGATTATGGGCTCTAGTTAATAGTTCTGTCGAGTCCGCCGTATCGCAATTGCACATCGCCCCGTCGCATTCACAGACCATAAGACCGTCGGCTCTCCGCTGATTGCGATTTGTGATGGAACAATCGGTGCCAATAGTTATGGCCGCCACATGTCCTCTGAAAGGCGAGTTAAAATAATGGTTGGCAAGGGAGGTCGAAGGCCGGGATCGATCCCGCGACCTCCCGTCTCATAGCGCCGAGGCCTACTGTTGCACCCACACAATGGTTATTACCATGTAACGATTGTGGGTTACATTTAACGTTTGTTGACTACAAGGTTGGGGGGATACAGTCAGCATAACCGTCGGTGGCCCTCCCATGTGAACACACAAACCATTACCGCAAACAGTTACGGTCACCGTCAGCCTTAACCGACAAACCCTGACCGCGTCATGTGACCGGTAGGGCTGACATTTTTTATAACTGTCGGTGTGGTTATGGGCTAAATTAAACATCCTATAAATTCACTCTCCGCGTGGTGAAATTTTC
This sequence comes from Pinus tabuliformis, assembly GCA_031772625.1. Taxonomy (NCBI): domain Eukaryota; kingdom Viridiplantae; phylum Streptophyta; class Pinopsida; order Pinales; family Pinaceae; genus Pinus; species Pinus tabuliformis. The sequence continues at coordinate 521,967,351 of CM062817.1, read as the reverse complement.
GCCCAATTAGCGCCTTTTGGGGTGAAAATGTAGGATCATGCCGGATTTGGAAATTTCTGGAGCGAATAGTGGGTTAACTAGGAAAGGTCATAACTTCTTCATTTTTTAACCAAATTGGATGCAGAAAGAGGTTGGGGTGCCATTTGAACATTTTGGACTCATTGGAGCAGGTTGCAGAAGAATGTGAGCATTGTAAACACATATTTTTACACTTTTGAGCATAATAGAGAGGCCCAAGCCATTGCAAGCTAGACCAAGGAAATGTAGCCTAGGAGGGATGAACTCCTTTATCATGTTTCTATTATAATGTGTTTTTGATGTTGTTATGTACATGTTTATGCTATTTTTTAGACTCTTATTTATGTTAAATTGCTCATAATATTAACATAAAAACTCAAAATTTCACTTGTGAAAATTCATGAATCCTTAAGCACAATGAAAGCATTTTGTTTCTAATTTGAGGAGGATCTTAGCACAACAATCTAATATTCTAAATCAGATAATTTTGGTGTCAGAGCACTAGCTTTGCTTTGTGAAAGAAGGATTTAACTCTTTGCAAGTTTATGTCATGCTTACAAGGTTAAAACTCAAAAGAGGAGAAGGGAAGCTGGTTGGAAGCACTGAAGTTGGGTCAAGGGGAAGGAGAACAACGTTGCCACAATATCCAACACTAGTTCAGCCTCAAGTTGTAGTTGAGACTCCAGAGATCATGTCTCATGAAGGAGAACCTACAAACATGACAAAGATGAGAAGACCTTCAGAAAGGATTTCTTTGATATGACAGAGATGGTAAAGGTCCTCTATGAAGAGAGGAGTACTAGGTTGCAAGGGGAAAGTTTCAAACCTCCCAAAGGAGAAGGCTCTTCAGGAGGAGGTAATGGAAATGGAGAAAAACCTCCACCCTCTCCACCATATTCTTCATCTTCTTCTTCACAAGCATCTTCACCCTCTTCCACTAACACAACCCTTACTCATACTCATCATCATACTTCAAAAGGCACTGGTAAATCATATTTTTTAAAACGTGATGTTAAATTTGAGTTGCCCATGGCTAATAGTGAAGTGAATGCAAAGAAGCTTATTAATTGGATTCTTTAGTTGGAGGTATATTGCAGGATTCAAAACCTTCAAGAGGATGACATAAAGATTCAGTTAACTTCCTTCAGAATAGAGGGTGAGGCACTGGTATGGTGGGAATCAAAGACCTAAGAGGAGATTAAAAAATACAGTAAGATCTCAATTTATTGGAATGATTTCATTGCTACAGTCAAAAGACAATTCTACCCTCTAGCTTATATGAAGAAATCCATTATGAATTGGCAAAACTTTAGACAACTTAAAGGTCAAAATGTGCAAGATTACACCCAAGAATTCAGAAAAAGGTCTTTGATGTTAGGTGTAGATTTGCAATCACAGGACACATTGCTGAAGTACATAGGGGGTTTACACAATTACCTTAGGCATACTATCTTAATGTTTAATCCCAATAATCTAGATGATGTGTGTGTGCAAGCCACTCATCTTGAGGTAATCCCAGAAGAAGGTAGTAAAAAGCCATTTAACGTTAAAGAGAAAGAAAAGGGTTTGAAGGGAAAGAAAAATGCATCCATTAAAAAGGAAGGAGAGAAAACAATATGTAAACATTGTTCCAGAGAGGGTCACGATGAAGCTCATTGTTGGAAGCTTCATCCCGAAATGAAACCAAAGAAATTCAACAACAAAGGAAAAGAAAAGACAATTGTCGTCATTCAAGAGGATTTGGGATCCGATTTAGGTGATGAAACTAAAATAATGTTGGCATTATGTTTCTGGTATGGCTATATGTTACAGATGTTGTACTTGATGGCAACTCCCGTGGCAAGGCTCTCAATATGTTGAAAATTAAGAAGTACGCAGGAAATCAGCTCAGAAGGTGCGTACCCGCAGGTACACCATGCAGGGACCGCGTCCAGATACGCAGGCCAGCCGTTCAGGAGGTGCGTACACCCAGTGCACACATTTCAAGGCAGAGAAAAGCACACGTGGGGTTTCTTATGTTTTACTCTTGGTATTTAGCCGACGGTATTTGTGTTATTACGGTTTTGGCTCGTGGTATTGTTCCATGATTTTAGGAGGAGCTTGCCTATATAAAGCAAAGGAGATCACTTGGCTAAGCATCTTTTGCAATTGAATATCTTTAGATCTGAAATATTGGGTTATGGTCTTAAAAGCTTGATCTATATGAAAGGGAAGTTGAAGGCGAATCTGTGAAGGGTGATCTCTCGAGCGCATGATCAGATCTGAGCAACTGTGCCACTCTGGTGAACTGCCTATTCGGCCCTAATCAGAAGTACGCAGGTGTTTAACAGAAGAGCTGCGTGGGTACGCAGAGCAGAAACAATAGATCTGCGTGGGTACGCAGAGCAGAAACAGGAGACCTGTGTGGGTACGCAGAGCAGAAACAGGAGACCTGTGTGGGTACGCAGAGCAGAAGAAGGAGAGCTGCGTGGGTACGCAGAGCGACTAAGGTTCAGGTGCGTACGCATAGTAAAAGTACGCGGCGCGATAGTATTTCTGGGTGGGTACCTGCAGTAACAGTACACGGCGCGATAATGTCTCTGGGTGCGTACCTGCAGTAATAGTACGCAGTGCGGTTGAAGGAACAGTGCATGGGCACGCAGTGCGGCAGAAGGATTTCTGCGGGTATAAGCAGGAAAGCAGAAGGTGGACTGCGTAGCGACGCAGGCCACAGAAGAGAAAACTTTGTATCTGTCTTAAGATGTTCTGTTGATTGAATTTTTCTGTTGATAAGGTGTTCTGGGTTAGTTCTGTTATTACTGATCTGATAACTGTAGTGGACTGTAACTTTTATGTACTTGATGATCATTTGATGCTTTATGAAAAGAAGTAGGGGGTTGTAGCTCCCTTCTAGGAGAGACTGGAAAACGAGAGAGAGAGAGTTGTAGCTCTCTGCAGGTTGCAGCCTGCGTACTGGTAAAGGACTGCACCAGTACAAAACCATTGTAAAAGAAGTTTCTAATTTGAAAGAAGATAGAGACATATTGCAGCAGGTGGTTTTCACCCACATTGGGTTTCCACCTTACATCTTGTGTTCTTTGGTGTGACTATCTGTTTTTCTTTGTTCATGCTCATTATTTTATGGTACTGACATGCAAAAATAATTCAAAGAACAAATAAGGAAGATTTATTAAAAGAATTAGATAATACTGATTCACCCCCCCTCTCAGTATTATTTTCAACAATTGGTATCAGAGCAGGTCCTTCAGAGAAGCTTGATCACTTGAAGGTAGATCGTTCATCATGAGCAACTACGAGAGAGAAGCATCAATCAGGCCACCGGTTTTTGATGGGACAAACTTCAATTATTGGAAGGTAAGAGTTACTGCCTATCTTCAATCTCTTGGTACAGAAGTTTGGGACATCGTAGAGACAGGCTATGCTTTTCCTTCAGCTACTCCTACAGATGCAGCCGAGAAAAAGAAGTATGAAACAAATGCGAAAGTAGTCAGTACTCTATTAGGATGTATATCTCAATCAGAATTCATGAAGGTAATGCACTATAAATCCGCAAAAGAGATATGGGACAAAATTGTCACGAGCTATGAAGGAGACGAACAGGTAAAGCGTGCTAAACTTCAAACTCTCAGAATTCAGTATGAGACTCTCAAAATGTATAATGATGAAAGTGTGGCTAACTATTTTCTTCGGGTAGATGAGGTTGTTAATTGTATGAAGAATTTGGGTGAAGAAATAAAAGAGGTTATTGTGGTTGAAAAGGTCCTAAGATCATTGTCCCCCAAGTTTGAATCTAAAGTATCTGCAATAGAAGAAAAGGAAAATCTTCGAATTCTTACTATGTCTCAGCTACATGGAATTCTAACTGCTTATGAAATGAGAAAGGGAGGTCCATCAGACAGAAGAGAAGCTGCTTTCAAAGCATCAGGCAAAGGAGATTATTATGAAGCAAGCCACGTCCCGGAAGAAGAGGAAGAAGAATCAAATTTTGTCAGAAATCTTCAAAGGGGTTCTGGAAGGTTTAGAGGTAAGTTACCTTTTAAATGCTTTGCTTGTGGAAGAGTAGGTCGTTATGCTGCAAAATGTCCTTATAAGGATAAAGGAAAGGAACCTGCTAGATGGAACAAGAAACAGAACGCAAATAAGAAAAGCTACTACACTCATGAAGATAGTGATGGTCTATCAAACAGTGATGAAGATGAACAAGGTAATGAATATAAGTTGTTAATGGCATTTGAAGATGATGATTATATGGATGCTATAGATGTGGATAAACTTTATGATGAAATTACTAGACTCAAGAGATGTATAGAAGAAAAGAACATGATCATTGATACTCTACAATTTCAAATTGATGAAAAGGAAAAACATCTTGAAAAATTAGAAGGTGAAATTGTTGGTCTTAGAAAAGAGATTGAGAAAACAAAAGCTATTAATCTCAAGTTTGTCAAAGGATCTGAAACTTTGGATGAGATTATCAATGTGCAGCGATCTCCACTAAACAAGACAGGTCTGGGCTATAATGGAGAAACTTCTCAAGCATCCACCTCAAAAAGTTATCTTGATGCAGCAAGAAGAAATGAGCAAAAGAATAATGAAGATCATCAGGTAAAGCAGGGACGAATTACAAACAGAAACTATCAGGGGAAATCCATCTTAAGGGTGAACAAAAGCTACAACCAACCACAGGTAAAGTCTTCTCAATTTGGTTCAAGAATAGATGAAAATAGAAATTACAATCAGTTGGCTGGTAGATTCGATAACCGCAGAAGTTTCTTCAATGGACAATGCTTTTCTTGCCATAACTTTGGTCACAAAGCAGCTCAATGTGTTGCATATAAAACGATCATGACTAGGGAAGCTCAAAAACAAAGAAGTATGACAGGGATTACAAAAAGGACCTATAACAACTTTTCGGTTCTTGAAAATGAAGCTGAATGTTCTATTTGCAATAACTTTGGTCATGAAGACTCTGAATGCAGGAGCAGGTTTCAGAAGAAAAAGGAACAAGCCTCAAGCACCAAAACATGGAGAATAAAGGAACCTCAAACAGAAAGATGTGGGATAGCATTTTATGCAGAAGGACAGGAAAATCTATGGTACATTGACAGTGGATGTTCGAAGCATATGACAGGTGATAAAGAAAAACTTGAGTCTTATTCTGCTCTAGAAAAGGGAAAGAAAGTCTCTTTTGGAAATGATACTCCTGCAACTATAAAAGGAAAGGGCATTGCTCAGTTAAAAGAAAAGGTCAAGGCTAGAAATGTTTTGTATGTTGATGGATTGAAGCATAATCTTCTAAGTGTCAGCCAGATGTGTGATCAAAGAACCGAGGTTATATTCAGATCAAATGGATGTCTTGTTCGTGATCTTGATACAGGTAAAACAGTGATCAAAGGCAAAAGAACTCCAAATAATCTGTACATATTTGAAGAAGGACAACAACAATGCTATCTGAGCAAGGATGATGAGCACTGGCTATGGCATCGGAGGTTGGGGTATCTAAGCTTTTCACAAATAAGGAAAGCATGCAAATATCAGGCAGTTCGCGATCTTCCAGATATCAAAATTCCTGACAACACCATATGCAAATCATGTCAGTTTGGAAAACAAACCAGAACTAACTTTCCAGAGAAGGAAGGATCAGCTAGCATGCCTCTTGAGCTAGTACATACAGATACATGCGGTCCATTCAAGAAAAGAACACCTAGAGGAGAAGAATACTTGATATTATTCATTGACGATTTCTCCAGGTTTGTCTGGCTAGGACTTATGAAGCACAAAGATGAAGCATTCGAAAAATTCAAATCCTTCAAAGCTTTGGTTGAAAATGAATCAGGTCACAAAATTAAGTGCCTCAGATCCGACAGAGGTGGGGAGTTTACCTCAAATGAATTTTTCGATTTCTGTGAAGAACATGGGATAAGAAGAGAATTCTCTATAGCTAGAACTCCTCAGCAAAATGGAGTTGTGGAAAGAATGAACAGAACAGTCCAACAAATGGCTCGTGCTATGCTTGATGAATCAGGAACTCCCGCAACTTTCTGGGGTGAAGCTGCACATGCTGCGGTTGTTATTCTCAACAAAACAAATGTCAGGGTGAACAGCACTCAAACTCCTCATGAGCTCTGGAGTGGTAAGACTCCTTCGGTAAAGCACTTCAAAATCTTTGGGAGCAAATGCTATATTAAGAATACTGATGAGCAGCTTGGCAAACTTGAACCTAGAGCAGATGAAGGCATTCTTCTTGGTTACTCTCCACATAGCAAAGCATACAAATGCTACAATAAAAGACTTGGCAGAATTGTTGACAGCATTGATGTAGTGGTTGATGAGAAGGGATACATTCCTAGGCAAGTTCATCATGAAGACATCGGAGAAGATGAAGGCTACCCTCAAAGACAGAATGATGAAGAAGAAGAACATCAAGAAGAACCAAAGGAGCAGACAAGAATAGAAGAGAAAACCCCATCCAGATATGTTCAGAAGAATCATCCAGAATCTCAGATTGTGGGGCAGAAAGAAGCAGGTGTACAAACAAGAAGAACAGTTGCAGAAGCCTCAAGCTATTTGGCATTACTCTCCTCCACTGAACCACAAAATGTGAAAGAGGCATGCAAAGATGAATGTTGGGTGAAAGCAATGGATGAAGAACTTGAGCAAATCGAAAAGAACAACACTTGGGAGCTGGTTCCTAGACCAAAGGATAAGAATGTTATCGGAACAAAATGGGTCTTCAAAAACAAATTGAATGAAAATGGAGAAGTAATTAGAAACAAGGCCAGACTTGTTTGTAAAGGGTATGCGCAGCAAGAAGGAATAGACTTTGAAGAAACCTTTGCTCCTGTTGCAAGACTCGAGGCCATCCGAATGTTCCTTGCTCTCTCAAGTTTTCAAAACTTCAAAGTATTTCAAATGGACGTGAAATCAGCTTTTCTAAATGGAGACTTGGAAGAAGAAGTATACATTGAACAGCCAGATGGGTTCATTCTTGGAAATGATCCAAATCTTGTATGCAGATTGAAAAAGGCTCTCTATGGTCTCAAACAAGCTCCAAGGGCTTGGTACTACCGTTTGGACAAATATCTTCATCAACAAGGTTTTTCAAAAGGATCAGCAGATAGCAATCTTTATATAAAAGTTGAAAATGACAAATTGCTCATACTTGTTGTGTATGTAGATGACATTAGTTTTGGGAGCAATGAAGAAGCTATGAGTCAAAGCTTTGCCTTGGTCATGCAGAAAGAATTTGAAATGTCCTTGCTAGGAGAACTGACATATTTCCTTGGTTTTCAAATCCAACAAAAAGAAGGAGGAATCTTTTTATCTCAAACCAAGTATCTCAAACAGATTTTGAAGAAATATGGTATGGAAGATGCAAAACCAGTATGTACACCCATGGTCACAGGATGTAGCCTCAGTGCAAATGATGAATCTGTAGCAGTACATCAACCAACCTACAGATCTATGATTGGAAGTTTACTTTATTTGACAGGTACCCGACCGGACATCATGCATGCAGTTGGAATAGTTGGAAGATTTCAGGCAAATCCAAAGGAGACTCATCTTCAGGCAGTGAAGAGAATTTTCAAATATCTTCAAGGGACTCAAAATTATGGCTTATGGTATCCTAGAGATACAGATCTTACACTTCATGCTTATACAGATGCAGATTGGGCCGGAAGCGTGGATGACAGGAAAAGCACAAGTGGTGGTGCATTCTTTATGGGTTCCAGACTGGTATCTTGGTTCAGCAAGAAACATAGTTCAATTGCCTTGTCTACAGCTGAAGCGGAATATGTTGCTGCTGCATCTTGTTGCACCCAACTCCTTTGGATGATGCAGACTTTGCAGGATTTTCAAATCACTTGTACACCACCAATCCCCATCTTATGTGATAACACAAGTGCAATCAGCATCTCAAAGAATCCTGTTATGCATTCAAAAACCAAGCACATACCAATCAAGTACCATTTTCTCCGGGAACAAGTACTTGAACAGAAGGTCAAGTTGGAGTATGTTCCTTCTAAGGAACAAGTTGCTGATATTCTCACCAAACCATTGCCCAGGGACACTTTTGAATACCTCAGGCAAAAGCTAGGGGTTGTTGATGCATCATCCTATTGTTGAACCTTTTCTGATTGATGGTACAGGTTCAGGGGGAGCATATAATGCATTGTTGGCATTATGGAGGATGGTCGGAAGGAGATCTTGGAAATAGCTGCAATATGTCTCTATCTATTTCATGGTGGATTATGGTTCTTTGTTGCAGATCTGGTTCATATTCAGGGGGAGCATGTTCTTAGGGGGAGCATACCCCTTTGCCCTTGATGTCAAAGGGGGAGAATGAAGCTGAATATTGTGAGGTTGCCATCAAGTCCAAAGGGGGAGATTGTTGGCATTATGTTTCTGGTATGGCTATATGTTACAGATGTTGTACTTGATGGCAACTCCCGTGGCAAGGTTCTCAATATGTTGAAAATTAAGAAGTACGCAGGAAATCAACTCAGAAGGTGCGTACCCGCAGGTACACCATGCAGGGACCGCGTCCAGATACGCAGGCCAGCCGTTCAGGAGGTGCGTACCCCCAGTGCACACATTTCAAGGCAGAGAAAAGCACACGTGGGGTTTCTTATGTTTTACTCTTGGTATTTAGCCGACGGTATTTGTGTTATTACGGTTTTGGCTCGTGGTATTGTTCCATGATTTTAGGAGGAGCTTGCCTATATAAAGCAAAGGAGATCACTTGGCTAAGCATCTTTTGCAATTGAATATCTTTAGATCTGAAATATTGGGTTATGGTCTTAAAAGCTTGATCTATATGAAAGGGAAGTTGAAGGCGAATCTGTGAAGGGTGATCTCTCGAGCGCATGATCAGATCTGAGCAACTGTGCCACTCTGGTGAACTGCCTATTCGGCCCTAATCAGAAGTACGCAGGTGTTTAACAGAAGAGCTGCGTGGGTACGCAGAGCAGAAACAAGAGATCTGCGTGGGTACGCAGAGCAGAAATAGGAGACCTGCGTGGGTACGTAGAGCAGAAGAAGGAGAGCTGCGTGGGTACGCAGAGCAACTAAGGTTCAGGTGCGTACGCATAGTAAAAGTACGCGGCACGATAGTATTTCTGGGTGCGTACCTGCAGTAACAGTACGCAGCGCGATAATGTCTCTGGGTGCGTACCTGCAGTAATAGTACGCAGTGCGGTTGAAGGAACAGTGCGTGGGCACGCAGTGCGGCAGAAGGATTTCTGCGGGTATACGCAGGAAAGCAGAAGGTGAACTGCGTAGCGACGCAGGCCACAGAAGAGAAAATTGCGTATCTGTCTTAAGATGTTCTGTTGATTGAATTTTTCTGTTGATAAGGTGTTCTGGGTTAGTTCTGTTATTACTGATCTGATAACTGTAGTGGACTGTAACTTTTATGTACTTGATGATCATTTGATGCTTTATGAAAAGAAGTAGGGGGTTGTAGCTCCCTTCCAAGAGAGACTGGAAAACGAGAGAGAGAGAGTTGTAGCTCTCTGCAGGTTGCAGCCTGTGTACTGGTAAAGGACTGCACCAGTACAAAACCATTGTAAAAGAAGTTTCTAATTTGAAAGAAGATAGAGACATATTGCAGCAGGTGGTTTTCACCCACATTGGGTTTCCACCTTACATCTTGTGTTCTTTGGTGTGACTATCTGTTTTTCTTTGTTCATGCTCATTATTTTATGGTACTGACATGCAAAAATAATTCAAAGAACAAATAAGGAAGATTTATTAAAAGAATTAGATAATACTGATTCACCCCCCCTCTCAGTATTATTTTCAACAAATAATAGCCATGGGTATAAAAGGAAAAGGATCCATTTCTAGCACTAGCAGATCAAATTGTCACACTAGCACTCCAAATTAAGAAACAAGGATTGAATTATTTCATGTGAGAGTAGTCTCAAAACATACAAAAATCAACGCACTTTTTGATAATGGGTCTCAAGCTAATTTGATATCTGATAACTTAGTCAAACAACTTAATATTTAAACCATTTTACATCCCAAGCCATATCCATTGGGTTGGATATGCAAGGACACAAATTTACAGGTTACAAGAAAATGCATTCTTCGGTTTGCAATCACAGCAAACTTCATTGATGAAGTTGAATTAGATGTTGTACCGCTTGATATATTAGGAATTGTTTTGGGTAGTCCTTTCCTCTATGATAGAAAAGAAATATTATATCGTCATGAAAAGAAGTACCACTTGTTCAGGGATGGTGTGGAGTATATTGTGCAAGCTCATCGCAAGAAACTATATCTTTCATTAGTTAATGCAGGGAAAATGAAAAGACTAGTGAATTCAAGAAAGAATTTAGTGCTTCTTATGATCAAACCCAATGTTGATATTGATTATGAAGCATTTGATGGTTGTAATTCAAAATTGAAAACTGATTTGGTTGATGTAGTTAACCATGATGATGAGGTGTTTCAAAATGCAAAAGGATTTCCTTCCAAGAGGAGAATCCAACATGAAATACCATTGCAGCAAAAGTGTCTTCTTCCTAACATTGACATGCGCAGGATGTTAAGAATGGAAAGTGTAGAAATAAAAAAGCAAATCCAAGGATTGTTGAATAAAAGGATCATTTGACCTTATCCTTTACTATGTGGTGCACCTATTTTTTTGATGTCCAAGAAGAATGGTAAGCAATTCATTGAATGGGATTCAAGAAGTGGTTTTCATCAAAGTAGAGTTGTTGAAGGAGACATATGGAAGACGAAATTCAAAACCAACAAGGTTCGTTTGAATGGCTTGTTATTCTTGTTGGTATTTTCCATGCTCCTACTACTTTCATGCATATGAAGCAAGATGTATTCCAGCCATTTCTAGACATGATAGTCTACTTGGATGACATTTTCATTTTCAGAAAATTTCATTATGAACATGTCATGTATGAGAAAGAAATATTTGATGTCTTATGTCAAGAACATTTTTTATTGAGGATGTCAAAGTATATGTTGGATAAAACTTCTTTGATGTACTTGGGCCATGATATTAGAGAAGATGAGCTAAAGTTAGACTTCTCCAAGATTGATGCCATTATGGATTGGTCAATGCTCAAGATATTCATTTGGATAAGAGGTTTTTCGAAGTATCCCAATGTTGGAGGAAATATTTTATTAATTTTTCTTCTATTGTAGCTCATTTGCATTCTTTGGCAGTTGTGCAAAAGGTCTTCCAGTGGGGAGGCAAACAACAAGAGGCATTTGATGCTTTAGGACAAAAGATCAGTTCATACTTTACACTTGTTCTTCTAAACTTGAAAAATGCATTTAAGTTTCAGGTTGATGTATGTGATTATGCCATGGGCGTAGTCTTTATGCAAAGTGGTAAGCTCATTTCTTTTCATTCGGAAATTTTCAATGGTGAAGTGTTTAAGTTGCAGTGAAAAATGCACTTCCATTGGATGGGTTTTCTTCTACTATTCCACTTGGTCAAAAGGTATAAGAAAGGTATAAGCAACAAGTTTGTTGATGTACTTTCTAGGCCTATAGTTTATATAACTACTTTCATGAAGCATCACGTTGTTTTACATGAAAGTTATGTTCATAAAAATACATACTTTCAAGATGTATATTCAAGCTTGAGTCAAAGGAATCAAGTAGAGGAATTTGTTTACCATTTGCATCATAATGTGTTGTATCATCTTGGTAAGAAGGATGTTGCTACTTACAGTAACATGGACAAAGCCAAAGAGTTCATTGAACGACTCCAAATGGTACATCAAACAGTGCAAGATCAGCTTGAAAAGGGAAAAAGCAAGTACAAAGCAAGGCATTGCAAGCATCGTGTAGATCACAAGTTCCAAGTCAGTGGTAAATGGATTTACATTGGAAAGGTGAGGGAACTACACCCTCACCTACTGGGCAATTGAAAGTGATATTTTGGGGTCCAAAAGGCTTCTAGTGGGGAGAAGTGATCAGGTGCTCAAAATTATAAAAGTCGTTAGAATGGTGTAGAACCTAAATGACCACATAGTGCTCATCATCCTGAATCTATCGCAACTCGTTTTGCACAAAACGCACACCGTATGCTCCCAGAAAAGCAATCTGTTCGTTTTCCCAAATAAGTAAATTTGGTGCAGGAGCTGACAAGGATGTTAATTGGGCATCCGTATATCTCAATCAGCAAAAATAATATTCCTTGGAATATTGCATGGAATATCCTTAGAATATTCCTTACAGGTGTTGAATCGAAAGGTGACAAGTGACAGAATTTCATTGGTCCATGGTTAAGGAAACCGGCCCCCAATGTACTTAGGTTGCAATGCGATAATCGCAAACGCACATTGAAGAAGTGTAGAATCCCGTATATCTGTTACCTCCTGACTCCATCGATTGCAAATTGTGATGGATCCTATATGCAATAATATTATGGGTTCTAGTTAATAGTTCCATCAAGTCCGTCGTATCGCAATTGCACATCGACCATAAGACCATCGATTCTCCGTCGATTGTGATTTGTGATGGAACAGTCGATGCCAATAGTTATGGCCGCCACATGTCCTCTAAAAGGTGAGTTAAAATAATGGTTGACAAGGCAGGTTGGAGGCCAAGCTCAATCCCGCGACCTTCTGTCTCACAATGCCGAGGCCTACCATTGCGCCCACACAATGGTTCTTACCATGTAATAGTTGGGGGTTAGATTTAATGTTTGTTGAATGCAAGGTTGGGGGGTGACCACCAGCATAACCTTCGGCATCCCTCCCATGTGAACACACAAACCATTACCGCAAATAGTTACAGTCACTGTCAGCCTTAACCGCCAGAACCTAACTATGTCATGTGACCAGTAGGGCTAACATTTTTTATAACCGTCGGCGGGGTTATGGGCTAAATTAACCGTCCTACTAATTCGCCTACCGCGCGGTGAAATTTTCGCCCATTTAGCACTTTTTGGGGCGAAATTGTAGGATCATGCCAGATTTGGAGCAATTTGTGGAGCGAATAGTGGGCTAACTAGGAGAGGTCATAACTTCTTCAGTTTTCGACCAAATTGGATGCAGAAAGAGGGTGGGGTACCATTTTTTAACATTTTGGACTCATTGGAGCAGGCTACATAAGCATTTGAGCATTGTAAACACATTGTTAAACACACATGGACAGCAAAGAATAGGAAAGATAAATCATTCAGTACATTTTTTATTAACAATAGATATACATTTATAGTACAAATATGTGACTCTTGGGTTTCAAATCCCAAGGTCTCTTGGACTCCTTTTGTCCATTTGACTTCCACACTAACCCACTTAGGATTAGGTGTCCAACATTCCCCCCCTTAATCCGAAGGGTTATGTATGAGTCCAAGAAGAGAGCTGTAATACAAAATGTGCAAATATGCATGGCAGCACTAGGCTGAATGTGCTCTATGAAATGTTCGTAAAAAAGGGCGGTGGTTTAAGGATGACCACCAACACTGGAACGCTTAGTGCAGTTCCCGGAACTCTTCCAAAACTGGCAAGAAGCTGGAGTCTTCTGCTAGAGGAAGTGTTCTTAATCTGTGATGGTTTAAGGATGACCAACAACCCTGGAATGCTTAATGCAATTCCTGAAACTCTTCCAAAACTAGCAAGAAGCTGGAGTCTTCTGCTAAAGGAAGTGTTCTCAATTTTGTTCCCGAAACTCTTTCAAAACTGGCAAGAAGCTAAAGTCTTCTGCTAGAGAAAGTGTCCCAGATTGCCAACTGAAGGCATGTTCAGGCATCTTTGTCTCTGGCTACAACTCTGAAACTGGTGTGGCAGGTTGTGGCTCAGGCTCGCTTGATGTGACTTTGAAGCTTGTAGATGACCATCATTTCCCCCCCTGTCAGATACAAGGTGAGAAGATGGAGAAAACTCAATTGCAAGACTGTTTAATACTCTGGAACAAGTTCTGACATGTGTTTGGAATATCTTCTTGGCTGTTGATGCCCATTTCCAAGAAGCGATCCATCCAAGATGAATCTTTGTTCTTGCAGGACGTTTGTTTCTGAAGCATCTGTGTGAAGAATGGCTGGTTTTATGACAATGCTTACATGGATGAAGATCAAAACAGTGATCTTTCATATGGCCAACTCGATCACAGTGTTGGCATTTCTCAATCTGTTGTTGTTGTTGTTGCTGTGGAAGAGGGGCAGAATCTGGAACAGCTGGAGGTGAACTGTCATGAGGAGCAAGTGAACTGTTATGAATGAATCCAGCACTCTGAAACTGAATGGGCTTGGCATAGTCTGGAATATGAAAGGACAAGTCCTTGTCATATCCAAGACCAGTTTTGTGCTTGTTGTGGACAAGCTGTTCCCAAGGTCTGATGATGGGCTTGGGAAGTGCAGACTGAGTTTTTGCATCTGCATATACAACTGCTGCTTTATTTGAATGAACTGTAACATTATTAACATGCTGCTGATGGGTGGTTGTCTCAATGTTCTGAACAAAAACAGGTTCAGAATGGTGTCTATTTTGATGTAGCTCTTCTTGCTGTAGCTGTGATTCAAGCTGCAAAAAATCGATCTTTTCCTGTGCATTTTGTAAACATGTCTGAATTTCTGAGAGAGATCCTTTGCTGATTTGTAATGTGTCATCAACAGTAGATAATATCAGAGTTTTCATGAACTCTAATACTTCACTGATTCTGGCCATCTGTCTTAATGCAAAAAAATAATATCTACTCACAATACACAGCAATATCCTTTATAAATGTCAGCAAATGATCAGTGTGCAGCATAAAAGATTACAATCAGCTCACCAAAATCTTTATGAAGCAGTTGAATCAAGGAAACAATGCACTATAATGAGTTTTAAGTACAATGCCACAATTAGGGCAGCAGCAACTGCAAACTTGCTTGGATCCTTCAAGTACTCCTTCACTTTCAAATCAGTATCAGCAAAAAGTTCCCAGAATCCAGGTTCTTTAAAACGGGCTAGTAACATGCATCTCAGCCTTTTTTACCCAAATCAAAAACCTCAATAGCTGGCAATTTCACAACTGTACCATTTGCATGCGGAAACTTATCTTTCATGTGGTTCAAAAACATTCACCACTGATTTCATACTTTCATTAAAAGTCATCATATATGGAATTATCTCAATTCCAATATCTACTCATCAGCAGGCAAATTTATAACTTCTTAAACCCAATGACTCAAATCATTCAAATGCTCATCAACCCAATAAACATCATTCATATATGACCAAAATTCAATGAAACAATGTGCCCATTATTTTAATCAATGAAAGGCTTGGACTTGTCCTTACTCAATGCGCCCTTGATATTTTAGCATTGGTACAAATGATCCCCAATGAATCTCAGCCCCCTTTTACATACAAAATCAAATTGCTGAAATGGAAAACACTGATATATCTCGTCCCTCCAGGTTACAAAATCAAAATATTGAAATTGTAGTCACTTCAGTTGAAACTTATATTTCCAAAGCAAGTTCTTTGCATTAAAACTGAAATTATAAGCCCTTGGACCAAAAGAGAACTGCTTACTGCTACTAGAGACTAGATATAGATTTACTTACTGCTTCTTAGATTTACTTACTCTACTAGACACCGGTCTTCAAGAAAAGAATACAGAGATAATAAATAGCATCATACTAAGAAGCAAAATTCAAAACTTCCCATGTTAACAAATGGTGATCTCACCCAAAGTATTTAGTTGGTTGCAGAGGACTTGATGTTATTGCTCAGCATGACTGCCTTACTGAATTTCCCATAGAACCCAACGTTATTGAATATACCCTAAGCATTATAGATTTCTCTCCAGTGTTCGTTTGAATCTATCCAACATTACAGGCAGCCGTGTATGTTTGGATACTTGAAACCACCAATCCAGCTCATTCAGTAGCTTCTCCTTTTGGAATGGAAGCCGGCAAGTACATTCGGTATATAGCAGAGCAGGTGGAAGTTCTGGAACGTCTTTACAATGACAGCCCAAAGCCCAGCGCTCTGCGTCGCCAGCAACTCATCGTTTGTATGGAAATATATCACAAATTCAAACAAAACAATTACCCTTATCAATGTCAGCAGCTGTGGCTCCGGTGCTCTTAAATTTATGCTCGGATCAGAGAAATTTCACTCACCGTAGCACAGTAATTTTCTAAAACTACTTGTCTCAGTCTGGTCCTTCGCTGCAGCTAATGAGTCATTCTGAGAACAGCAGTAATAATGGCAATAATACTATGCATGTGATGGGTGTCGGTGTTAAACGTGAATATAGTCTTCTCAGCAACATGACGAGAGTGAAAAGGAGAGACGAGGAGGGTTCCCCATTGTCACAACATGGCAGGCCGGTGTATCGAGCAGTACCTTCGATGAGAGTCAGTACCTACGATGAGAAATTTAACTCACCGTAGCGCAGTAATTTTCTAAAACCACGTCTAGGTCTCCATATACAGCGTATGCAATGTCAAGACAATGCAAATTGCATAGTCTGAAAATGGTAATTCAGGCTTCGCCCGCACCTTAAACCGAATCTTTTGCTGGTTCTAGGTCAAAAGCTACTGAAATTGGACGCGATTCGATCGGAATGAGTTCAGGTTTATGTCTGCATTCTTCCACTAACAAAAGATAGGTCAGCCTTAAGATAGGTCGGCCCTCCCTTATGATTTTAGATCAGCAAATATGAATCTCCAGATTTTCTTGTCTTAAGGTGAATCTTGAGTGCAGGATTACATAACCGTCATGCATATTATGAATCTTAGTGACAAACCTACACCAATATCAGGCAGAGGGAAAAACATTCATTCCGTTGAAGAAGAAGAACAACCAAACGTCGCCCCCATTTCAAAAAACGCAAAACAGGAATGAACAGTGTAAGAAATGAACAGCGTTGAATCAGGGACCCATCATGCCATGTCAGGTCATCACAAAGACAACGCAACCGTTTCAAAATGACAGCGCTATTCACAAATAAATATTTTTTTTTTTTTAATTACAGCGCTTCTGTCTGGACAGATGCGTTATGAGGCAGCACTGGAAAAGAATATGGCAGAGAATGAGAGCGCAGGTACAGTAGACAGAACGCAGGTCCGTATAAAAGGAATATTCAGAACAACAAACGTTCATGAACAGACCTTTAGGCAGTCAGAGAGCAGATTATTACGACTGAGAAGATTCAGAATGGCAGAGAGGCCAAAAATGGTGCTGGAGAAATGACAGGTTAGCTGAGAAAATATTCATGAAATGATTTGCACATACACATAATGGCCATAAAACAAATGGCTCAAAAATAATTATGCAGGGCAGGAATACGCCTGCTCTGATACCATGTTAAACACACATGGACAGCAAAGAATAGGAAAGATAAATCATTCAGTACATTTTTTATTAACAATAGATATACATTTATAGTACAAATATGTGACTCTTGGGTTTCAGATCCCAAGGTCTCTTGGACTCCTTTTGTCCATTTGACTTCCACACTAACCCACTTAGGATTAGGTGTCCAACACACATATTTTTACACTTTTGAGCATAATAGAGAGGCCCAAGCCATTGGAAGTTGGACCAACGAGACGTAGCCCAGGAGGGGTGAACTCCTTTATCATGTTCCTGTTGTAATGTGTTTTTGATGATGTTCTGTACATGTTTATGTTGTTGTTCAGTCTCTTGTTTATGTTAAATTGCTCATAAAATTAACATAAAAGCTCATCATTTCACTTGCAAAAAATCATGAATCCTTAAGCACAATGAAAGAATTTTGTTTCTAATCTAAGGAGGATCTTACCACAACAATCTAATACTCTAAATTAGATCAATAGGTCAATTATTTGATAAAATGGCTTTGTCTTGATATCATTTATCATTTTAGAAAGTCTCGCTGAGTTCTGGGTAGCGGTCTGGAGGCTGAACTGGAATTTACACTCAAAATCTGGGACCACACCCTCTGAACTAGATAAATTAGGTTTCAACCACATGGATGCAATGTTGTGCATGCGGTTGGAGGCTCCAACCACATGGATTCCTTTTGGTGGGTGTAATTACAGGCCAGGGATGAGAAAAGAGGTCTAGCTCAAGGTTTGGCCACCTGGGATGGTTGTTTAGCCTCTGAGTGACATGTAGCCCATGTAGGATGTGTTGAGTTATCAATTTATCATCATTAGTCAACCCCACTTCCTTAATTGGATCTAGTAGGTTGATTCAGGTCATCGTATCTCTTCCTCTCATGTTTACCCTGATAGGGTGGTGAAACTGGGTAAATGTAGGAGGGGTGGTTACAGAATTCTAATTCATTGCTTAAATATCCAAACCTATTGTATTTTTTCCTGTAATCTTCCTAAGAGTTTCTAAGATAAACATTTCTAACAAACCTCCTAGAGTTTCTTTTTTCCTATCATATGTCTCACAATTTATAGCTTTATGTCCAAAATTTCCACAACAATAATAGACACCAAGAAAGATGGTTTGATACCTAAAAGGGCGATTGATCAGGTGCTCAGTATTTAGCTCAAAAATAAAAGTTCTCATATTGGCTCAAAACCTAAACGACTGCGTCCGCCTTGTCAAGAAGATAGCAATGCCATTCATTTCACTGAAAACCAAGTCCAGATGAAGGAGAAAAGGCATGTTGTTTGTTTTCCTAAACAGCTAAAAAAATTGCAGAACAAGACAAAATGATGACATCGAAGTACAGTCAGCATGATGGGAATATTCTTCAATTTTTTCCCAATGAGGCTTTGACAAGTGTCACTTTAGGATTCGCCAGTTTGGTTGTGTGAAGGTGAAATTGCCCAATGTCCTCCAAGGTGGAATTATGGGTTTATGATGAATATTATGTGGAAATTGTATTTCTTTTAGAAATATATATATATATTATGTTATTTTATATGATTTAATATCATATATTATATTATATATATTATGCATTATATTATATATAAACCTTATATAATTCCGCATTAAATCCAAAGGCATCGAACTATATACAATGGCGCATTTTTAAATATGGTATGGTCAAAGTCCAAGCATCGAATATATATATGGTGGCAAAATGTATTAAGGGACAGGCGGAGGGCGGGTTGAACCCATGACATCCCCCTCCCAAACTCCATTGCATACCATTGAGCTAGCGGCAAGTTTGTTAAACCATAGCCCCAACACTATATTTATTCTTACCGTGAATGCCGACGACGGGAGCGGAGGGAGCCAGCCCTGCAGGCCAACTCCCTCACCCTACGACCATACACCGTATAACCATGGGCCAGTGCTAAACGAATAAGCGTGCTTAGAGTATGCTAATCCTATTTTAGCCTAATTAATCTATATATTAAGATGGTGGCAGTTTTGGAGGCACGCCAAATTTGGCAGAATTTCCAATTTTGGCAATGCTAACTAGAGTCTTCTCTAGTTTTAGCGGGGTTTCCTAGGGAAAAAATGAATGAAGCATATCTTGAGCAATTTTCGACCAAATTGAGCTCAGAAAGAGGTGTTCTTGGCTAATTTGGACATTCTAAACACATTGGTGTAGGTATCAGGAGACACAGAGCTTTGTAAACATTATTTTTCCACATTGATAAAATACAGAGGCCCAAGCCATGGAAGTTGGACCAAGGAGATGTAGCCCAGGAGGGGTGAACTCCTTCATCAAAACATTATGTTAATGTGTCTCTTTGATGGTTTGTTGCACTGTACATGTTTGTTGTTCAGTATTTGTTTCTGAAGCTATTTTTCTCATGAATGTCTTTTAAAACTTAAGGAAATTTACCTGATTGTATGCACAAACAACTAATGAAACCTTAGCACAAGAAGAAATAAGCATGCACATATTTATAAATATGTAATTGTTATTAGCATAGAAAAACTAATCATACAAAAAAATATCAAGTTGGTATCAGAGCAAAGGTTGAATTTCTTGATTGCTTGAGTTTGTGCAATTAGGGTTTTAATGGTTGCAAAATTGTGATGCTTACAAGGTTAAAGTTGCAGAAAGGAGAAGGGAAGTTATTGGTTGCAACTCCTGAGGTAATGCCCAAAAGAAGGAGAGCCACAAGGCCACAATCTCCACCACCCAAAGTTCCAATTCCATTTGCACTTGAAACTCCTCAAGTTTTGCTTTCAACTGAGACTGAAGAGGTACAAGCAGTACCAATTTTTGAGCCTAAATCCATAGCCATTATGTCTTGATAAAGAGAGCCTGAAGGTCCCTCTTCAAAAGAGAAAGAATTCAAGAAATCTTTCTATACTTTGATTGAGATGGTTAAAATCATCTATGAAGAGAGGAACACTAAAATGGTTGGAGAGAGTTCTAAACCTCCACATGGAGAAGGGAGCTCAGAACAAAAAAGATGAGAAGAAGGATTCCAAAGGGAATGGTCGAAATCCACCTCCATCTCCACCATCCTCATCATCTTCCTCATCATCTGCATCATCTCACACAACATCATCTTCCACTACCACCACTGAAACTTCCCACAGTCATTCAAAAACCCCAAAAGGAAAAAATCCATTACTGAAATTGGACATAAAATTCGAACTTCCCATGTACAATGGAGAGGTGAATGCAGAAAAGTTGGACAATTGGATTCGACAGTTGGAGGTATACTGTAGAATTTAGAACCTTCAAGAAGACGACATAAAGATCCAGTTGCCTTCACTAAGTATAGAAGGAGCTACACTAGTTTGGTGGGAAGCAAAGACTCAAGAAGGAAATGAGAATCCATGGTAAGATATCCATCACTTGGGTTGAATTTGTTTCTGCAATTAAAAGATAGTTTTATCCTTTAGCCTATATGTAAAAATCCATTATGATTTGGCATAATTTTAGGAAAATTAAAGGCCAAACAGTCTAAGATTATACACAAGAGTTTAGGAAAGGGCTTTGTTATTAGGAGTGAATTTGAATTCCCAAGATACACTATCAAAATATATTGGGGGTTTACATTCCAATATGAAACATATTATCCTTATGTTTAATCCAAACAATTTAGATGATGTGTGCAAGCCACACACCTTGAACTTAAAGGAAAGAACATTCAGGAAGAGGGTAGTAAGAGGAAGCCATTCAAGGGTAAGGAGAAAGAAAATGGTGGAAAATGGAAGGGAAATAAGAATTCAAGTGTGAAGAAAGAAGGGGAGAAAAACACATGCAAATATTGTTCCAAAGAGGGGCATGATGAAGCCCACTGCTGAAAATTGCATCCCGAATTAAGGCCTAAGAAACAAAACAATAAGGGAAAACAAAAGACAACAACTACCACACAACATGACCTTGGTTCAAATTTTGGTGATGAGACCAAGATTTCAGCCATGGTTACAAAAGGAAAAGAAATTGTTGCAAGCACTAGTTCATCACATAGTCAAAATAACACTCCAAATGAAGAGTTAATAATAGAGTTGTTTCATGTTAGAGTGATTTCAAATCATACAAAGATTGATTGATGCATTATTTGTTAGTGGGTCACAATCAAACTTGATTTCAGAAGACTTGGTTAAAAAACTAAACCTTGAAATTGTATCTCATCATAGGCCATCTCCATTGGGTTGGATAGTAAACAATGCAAACTTACAGGTTACAAGGAAGTGTTTATTCAAGTTCGCCATTACTAAAAAGTTCATTGATGAAGTTTAGTTAGATGTAGTTCCACTTCACATCTCAGGAATCATTTTGGGTAGTCCTTATTTGTATGATAGAAAAGTAGTATTTTAATCGCCATGATAACAAATACATATTCCTCAAGAATGAGGTGGAGTACATAGTGAGAGGCCATCGCAAAAAGCTGAAAATTTCTTTGGTTAATGCAGGGTGGATGAAGAGACCAGTAAATGCAAGTAAAAATTTTGTGCTTCTCATGATCAAGAAAAAGAATGATATTGATTATGAATCTTTTGAAGGTTGTGATGATAAATTGAAATCTGATTTGTTTGATGTGGTAAGCAAGCATGGAAAGATGTTTCAAGAACCAAAGGGGTTACCTCCCAAGATGGGAATTCAGCATGAGATTCAGTTGCAACAAGATGTTCCACTTTTGAATATTGGCATGTAGTGCATGTCTATTATGGAGGGCTTGCAAATCAAAAAGGAAATTCAAGAATTATTGAGCAAAGGTATCATATGCCCATCTACTTCGCCATGTGGTTCGCCCATTGTCTTGGTGCCAAAGAAGGATGGAACTTAGCGCATGTGTGTGGATTTTTGTGCACTGAACAAAATCACGGTAAAGAATCGTTATCCACTCTCAAGAATTGATGATTTTCTTGACCAGTTGAAGTATGAAAAGTATTTCACTAAGTTAGATTTACGAAGTGGTTATCATCAAGTTAGGATAGTTGAAGAAGACATTTCGAAAAATGCATTTAAAACTAAAAAAGTATTGTTTGAGTGGCTTGTTATGCCTTTCGGTCTTACAAATGCTCCAGCTACTTTCATGAGGGTAATGAATGATGTATTCAGACCATTTCTAGATTTTTTTTCATTGTCTACTTAGATGATATCCTCATATTCAGCAAGTCAAGAGATGAGCATGTCATGTATGTAAACAAAGTACTTGATGTCTTGAGAAAAGAACAATTGTGTTTAAATATGTCGAAGTGTGAATTTGGAAAGACTTCTTGGGTGTATTTGGGACACATTGTTGGAGGAGGTGAACTGAAGATAGACCCCTCTAAGTTTGAGGTCATTCTAAATTGGCCCAAGCCCAATACATTTACAGAGGTAAGAAGCTTTTTAGGGGCAGCACAATATTGGAGAAATTTTATTGCTAATTTTTCTTCCATTGCAGCTCCATTACATGCATTAACAAGTGTCAAGAAACTCTTCCAATGGGGAGATGTACAGCAAAACGAATTTGAAGCTTTGAAGCAAAAGATAAGTTCAGCACCAGTATTAGCACTTCCGTATCGTAGACAGCCATTCAAGATTCAAATGGATGCAAGCGATTATGCCATGGGAGCAGTTCTATTGCAACATGGTAAGCCCATTTCATTTCATTTCATTCTGAAATATTTAATGGAGTTGTAACTAACTATCCCACATATGAGAAAGAACTTTATGCATTGGTACAAAGTGTTAAGAAATGGAAGCACTATTTGATGGGAAATGAGACCATCATCCATACTGACCATCAACCATTGCAGTATTTATAGTCACAGTCAAATTTGCAGCAGTCACAACATTTCAGATGGATGGGTTTTATACAACAAATTCATTTGGTTATCAGGTATAAAAAGGGAATCTACAATAAGGTAGTTGATATGCTTTTAAGGCCTATTTTAAATTCATTTGTTATACTCAAGCATAATTTTGTTTTACGTGAAAATTACATAGAGCAATATGCAAATGATAGTGACTTTCAAGAAGTATATGCAAGCTTGAGTCAAGGAAATCAAATTCAAGAGTTGGATTATCATGTACATAACAGTTTGTTGTATCACTTCGGCAAGTTGTGTATTCCACGGGGAGAAAGAAACAGTATCATAAGGGAGGCACACACTTCATTGATTACTGGACACTTTGGTGTAGAAAAGATAGTAGTGAATATTCAAAGGTATTATTATTGGCCACGCATGTTGGATAAT
The DNA here is from genome assembly GCA_031772625.1 of Pinus tabuliformis. Classification (NCBI taxonomy): domain Eukaryota; kingdom Viridiplantae; phylum Streptophyta; class Pinopsida; order Pinales; family Pinaceae; genus Pinus; species Pinus tabuliformis. The sequence goes on along the minus strand of CM062817.1, from coordinate 521,943,808 downwards.
GTTTCTCGTTTCATAAGAGGATGTTATTTATGTGCTACAAGTAAGCATAGCAATAGGAAACTTGGTTTATACACTCCACTTCCGCTACCTTCACATCCATGGGAGAGTATCTCAATGGATTTTGTAGGAGGTCTTCCATTGTCAAGGAAAGGTCATGATTACTTGTATGTAATTGTAGACAGGTTTAGCAAGATTTGCATACTAACACCATGTAAAAAGAAAATTACAACTGAACAAACAACTCATATTTTCTTCCAAAACATTTGGGTTCATTTTGGTCTTCCTACTATTATTGTAAGTGATCGAGATTCTCGATTTGTTGAGAATTTTTGGTCAAATTTATGGGACATGATGGACAAAAATTTGAAGAAGATCATAGCCTTTCATCCTCAAATGGATGGAAAAACTGAGGTGGTCCATAGAAGAACAATTGCATTACATACAACATGCATACAACTGGGAAAAGCATTCCTCCACAAACACATCGCCATTTGAGGCATGTTATGGGTACTTGCCAAGATCGCCATTGGACTTCATCTTTGAGAAAGATGTTTCCATCGATGGTCATAGTGACATCGATAAGGCAAGGAAGTTGATAGAGAAAATTCATTTGATACATCATACAATGCAAGAACAGCTTGAGAAAATTCAAAGAAACTATAAGGAAAGGCATGATAAACACGAGTTGATCACAAATTTCAATTTGGAAATGAAGTTTGGTTATATATTAGCAAAGAGAGACTTCAAGGGGAAGGTAAAAATCTTAAACCAATCCATTATGGTCCTTTTAAAATTCTGGAAAAGATTGGTAACAATGAATTTAAGCTCGATTTGCCTCCTTATACACAAATATACTCTGTTGTTAATGTTGAGAATTTGAGATTATTTGAGCCTCCTTTGATTGATGATCAAGGAGATCATGTTCAGTTGCCATCAATAGATGATTTCTCACCTAAATATCTAGATGAGCTTCACCAAGATCCCATACTTGACAAAAGAACTAGGACTTCAAAGAGAGGGGATGTTGAATACCTTAGAGTGGGACTCAATGGACAAAAGCCTTCTCAAGCCAAATGGTTGCATATCGAGAAGGTGAGGGAGTTGTACCCTCACCTAATGAACAATTGATAGTATCTTTTGGGGTCCAAAAGGCTTCTAGTGGAGAGGAATAATGAGGTGCTCAATATTTAGCTCAAAAATAGAATTTGTCAAATTGTCTCAAAACTTGAATGACTATGTCTATCTCGTCAAGATGATCGCAACGCATTTCGTTTCACTAAAAACCGAGTCTGGATGAAGGAGAAAAGGTCTGTTGTTTGTTTTCCTAAACAGCTAAAAAAATTGCAGAATGGGATAGAATGATGACATGGCAGTACAGTCACCATGATGGGAATATTCTTTAGTTTTTTCTCAATGAGGTTGTGACAAGTGTCACTTCAAGATTCGCTAGTTTGGTTGTGTGAAGGTGAAATTGCCCAATGTCCTCCAAGGTGGAATTATGGGTTTATGATGAATATTATGTGGAAATTGTATTTTTTTTATAAATATATATATAATATTTATTATATTATTTTATATGATTTAATATCATATATTATATTATCATTATCATTATTATATATATTTTATATTATAATTATTATAATGATTATATATAAACCTTATATAATTCCGCATTAAATCCAAAGGCATTGAACTATATACAATGGCAAATTTTTAAATATGGTATGGTCAAAGTCCAAGCATCGAATATATATATGGTGGAAAAATGTATTAAGGGACAGGCGGAGGGCGGGTCAAACTCATGACCTCCCCCTCTCAAACTCCATTGCATACCATTGAGCCAACGGCCAGTTTGTTAAATTGTAGCCCCAACACTATATTTATTCTTACTGTGAATGCCGACAGTGGGAGAGGAGGGAGCCAACCCTACAGGCCAGCTCCCTCACCATACGACCATACACCTTATAACCATGGGCAAGCGCTAAACGGATAAGCGTGCTTAGAGAGTCGCTAATCCCGTTTTAGCCTAATTAATTTTTATATTAAGATGGAGGCAGTTTTGGAGGCATGCCAATTTCGGTGGTACTAACTAGAGTCTTCTCTAGTTTTAGCGACATTTCCTAGGGAAAAATTGAATGAAGCATATCTTAAACAATTTTCGACCAAATTGAGCTTAGAAAGAGGTGTTCTTGGCTAATTTGGACATTCTGAACACATTGGTGCAAATATTAGGAGCCATAGAGCTTTGTAAATAGAATTTTTTCCACATTGAGCTAATACAGAGGCCCAAGCCATGGATGCTAGACCAAGGATATGTAGCCCAAAAGGGGTGAAATCCTTCATCAAAACACTGTGTTAATGTGTCTCTTTGATGATTTGCTACACTGTACATGTTTGTTGTTTAGTATTTGTTTCTGAAGCTATTTTTCTCATGAATGTCTTTTAAAACTTAAGGAAATTTACCTCATTGTATGCACAAATAGCTAATGAAACCTCAGCACAAGGAGCAATAAGCATGATATAATAAATCTGTAATTGTTATTAGCAAAGAAAAACTAATCATACAAAAATAGACTAGGGATACCTTCTTCATGGTACTATTCTCTGAGAACCTTATTGTTGATATTGAATCTTTTATTCAGTTGGGAAACATTTTTCCTTCTCGATAGATCCTTTGGTATTTCAGCATATTTTTTTTGTCCGTCTCCTTTTTTTTCGTAGAGGAGGTAGAGATTTTTATGAATTTTTCCCTGTGGTACAATCCTGTATTTTCACTATATGACCTTTAACTGCTGATGATTTCATCCAATTATCTAGAGTTATTTGTAAAAAAAAATTGAACATTTCTTCTGCGTGCTTCCTTTGGTAGAGAGACTATTTATACTTCTATGTCCTCCCTTGCCTTGTTGCTTTCTTCAAATTATATCTTGAGTGATTCTTCAATTTTTCTAGCTTCTTCTTATTGTACTTTAAGGCTAATGATGGTCTCCTTTGATTCTTAATTCTTCTTATGGAGGTTTCTGACATGTTCTTTTACCTCTTTTAGTTTAGCTTCCAGATATTTGATGTTTCCTTTTTCAACCTTGAGATCCTTTATAATTGTTAGGTCCCTGTAATACTAGTGATTCCCCCATTACTATTGTCATTGTATCCCTTATTATTATTGTTGTGCCCCTATTGTCCCCATATTGCTATTATTGTGCCCCATAGAATCCCTCTATTGTTATTTTTGTGGCTTTATATTATTATTGTTAGGTTGGCTTGGTTATATTGTGTCCCCTTAGACTCCTATATATAGAAAGGAGGTTTTTTCATTTGAATCATATAAGAATTGCTCATTTGTGTAATGTAAAGGAGGTTTCCCCCTCGAAGAGGCTTATTTCTAAGGCGTTGATCTATCTTTTCTATCTTTTTGTGAGCTGGTTTCATAACATTTGGTATCAGAGCTTTGGATTCTAGGGTTTCACTGCTCCAAATAGGTTATCATGGCATTTGCACTATAACTTTTTTCTGTGACGTTTCAGATGCTAAAAAAAAACCCATTTGTGTTGAAATCGTTTTGAACCTCAGGTGTGAATTTCAGAGCTTTTCGCGCTATATTTACAGAGATATTATCTGAGGAAGTTGGCCTTTTATATAGAAGCATCCAAAACTACTCAAGCGTTGAGGACAACACTTTTTTGAAGGAGAGGGGCATGTTAGGTCCCTGTAATACTAGTGATTCCCCCATTACTATTTTCATTGTATCCCTTATTATTATTGTTGTGCCCCTATTGTCCCCATATTATTATTATTGTGCCCCATAGAATCCCTCCATTGTTATTTTTGTGGCTTTATATTATTATTGTTAGGTCGGCTTGTTTATATTGTGTCCCCTTAGACTCCTATATATAGAAAGAGGTTTTGTCATTTGAATCATCCAAGAATTGTTCATTTGTGTAATGTAAAGGAGGTTGCCCCCTCGAAGAGGCTTATTTCTAAGGCATTGATCTATATTTTCTATCCTTTTGTGAGTTGGTTTCATAACAATAACTCTGACCATATCATTTTGAAATTCGATCTCTTCCATCTCTTATTCATATCCTTCTTATTCTTCGAGAGAATCCTTCATGTTTTCCCTAGCAATGAATAACACTCTTACTGTGTCATTTTCTTCATCATTGTCACTTTCTTCTTTAGATGAGAAGTTGTCTTCTTTAGAGAAAAATATTTTCTTAAAGCCTTTCCTTTTACTTTGTTTATTGAATATTCTTTAACCCTTCTTCCCTTTCCTGGGTGCTTCATCTTCATTACCAAAGTTCTTATGAGTACATTTAGCTGCAAAGTGACCAATATCACCATAATTGAAACATATTAAAGGAATTTTACCTTTGAACTTACCTATTCCACTTTTCAAATTTCTCACAAGGTTAGTTGATTTCTTCATCTGATTATTCTTCTTTGCAACAACTGGAGCTTGGTCTTGATTCTTGCTTGTTTTTCCTAGTTTTCTTGGTTGTTGTGAATATTGCTTCTAGGTTAGATGGACTCACTTGTTCTTTTATCATTTCATAAGTTGTAAGTATTTTGTACAATTGGTCTATGTTGAGATTTTCTAAATCATCTCTTTCTTCTAGCACAAAGAGTTAGAATGACCCACTTAGAATGAGTATATTTCTGGGCTCTTATACCATGGATAATGACCCACTTAAAATGAGTATATTTCTGCAAAATATGTGGGCTCCCATACGAGGGACAATGCCCATGTACAATAGATTCCTTCAATGATATGACACTGAAATACCAAAAATCCAACCCTTACAAAATGACTAACCCTGACTATAAATCCTGATGAAACCCTCACTGACCGAGTGACTCTTTTTCCAAACTATTGTAAAGTAATGATGAAAATGAAGTGTTGTTCACTGGATTCTAGATGATGAAATTATGGTATCCTAATATTATTTCAAGTATTCAATTTATGTCCCTTAAATTAAATGTCAATTTTGAACTTATGTCAATGATGAAGCAGGTGCCAAAGAAACAATTGATCGTGAAGCCAACGTTAATATAAATCTAAAGATATGTAAAGTGAGAAATTAGTTTGCGTGCAAATGAAACCCTAATACTGCCATCTAGAATTCACACCACAATTTATGGCTATCATTGTAAAAACCTTGATACAACAGTTGTTATCACAGACCTTACTAGACTATGTGTGTGTGTGTGTGTGTGTAGAGAAAGAGAGAGAGAAATCCTTGTTCAAATAGCTTACAATGTGTAAATATTCACAATAGATTCCTTGTTTACTGGAGATTCATACTTAGGATTTTACCTTATTGTGGTTCAAACAAACACTATATGATTGATGGCTACAAACTTAATTGGAATTAACCATACGTCTATAAGATTGAATAACAGAACTCCTTGCATGTTGTATAATTCAGATGCTTTAGAGTAACCCTTGTATGTCAGCTTATTTAAAGGTATAAAGCATGTATAAATATGAAAATGCTTTAGACTTATAGTCGGCTTCACTTTAGACACAAGAACTAGTATATGTATTATTTTAGATGAGGATCTAGGTTGAATACCTTTAACAAAATCATCCAATCTTTTATCTCTAAAGTAGATATGTCACTGTAGGCCAACTCTTTTCCAACTATAGATTATCTTCATAATTAAATGCATCAGGTTCGTAAATGATTTTAGGCCTTAGAAATAATGTCAACGAAATTCATTTTTTCTTCTTCAAATAAACCTAGGTCGAAAGCTTCATAAGATAATGCCCGCAGATATTAGGGATGCTAAATTTAAGTGTAGTTTGATTACTTTCTACTCAAATCACACTTTAATAGCCATCAAAGGATCAACATCTCAGGGAAGAATGCAACAAGAATTCTCAATGAAACTTTGAATCCATAGAAAACAATAGGTTGAGCAGATGACCTTCTTCTTGTAGAAGTAACCTTAATGAATCTAAAACATAAAAGAAGAGAAATCCAATCCTTCAATGGTCTCTAAGAATTGTTGAGGGATGAATGATTAAACTCATAAGTTTTAAGATTTTTCATAACACTTTCTCCTACAAACAGACCAACACGTCCCAAAAATGCAAGAGTTCACACACAGAAAATCCCTCATGTTTGATGTATCTATGTCTCCACAGGGGCCGAAAATTTCCATATCAATCTCACAAAGATTTTCTCTTAAGTGAATTACATTATGAGGGCTAAATGAATGCCCTTATATATATTTTCTTTGTGTCACGTGGAGTGCAGCATACCTGTATTTGCAGAGGGCAACGCAAATTTAAAATTCATATTTTTTTAAAGTCAACACCCCATTTGATGAAGATGACTTCAATTTTGAGGGTTTATTTTGAGTTGAAATTTAAATTCATTCAAGTAAAATCCCTCACAAATTTTAAAATAAATTTGACACCCTCCATAAGCATAAAACAAATTTATTTCTTGGTGAAAGAGCCTTAGTATCTTAGCCAAAGTAACACTGCCACAACACCACCCCTTGGGATTTTTACCCACAAATTGGGTCCTTTATCTTAAAAAAAGCATAAATTACAAACTGTGAAGTCTCTTGTGGCATTCCACATACCACCATAATCAACTCAATGAGGAGAGTTAAACAAAGATGATCGTGACTCAAAAATCATGAATTTCCATGTCAGTTTTATTAACAAAAGTGGGGCATTGCCTAGTGTTGCTTGGGTTGACATGAATGACAACAACGTTTCAACACCTTCTTCCTACATACTTATTGCTCTGTGTAATGTCCTCTATTTCCCCTTCTTATCTCCCCTAAGCAAATTGCTTATGTGGAAGGTAGGAAAATCCTTGATGGTATAATCTTAATCCATGAAACTATTTACTCTTTGAAAACCTCCAAATAATTGGGAATATTTATCAAGTTACTTCTATCCAAATCCTTTGATCAAACAATTTGGAAATATTTGTTTCATATGCGCTTAGCTTTTGGGTTTGTTGAAAAATGGATCTAGTAGTCCTTACTTAGGTCACAAAATATTTCTTCTCTATCCTTTTGAATGGGTCTCTTTCTTCTTCCTTATTTTCTACAAGAGGAATATGGAAAGGAGATCCCCTCCCTCCTTATCTATTCATTTTGATGGCTAAGTGATTGCGACGTACTATCAAATCAATTGTTAACAACAATCCTATATGGGGTCTTAAATGCTATGATCTTGACTTGGCCTCATCCCACCAATAGTTTGTTAATGACACTCTTTTGATTGGATTCCCTACTATGAGAGAAGCCTCAACCTTCAAAAGGAACCTTAATGACTTTCAAGCTATCTCTAGAACTGATATAAATCTATCCAAACCCAAAATATTTTTCTCCAATACTCATCACGCTATTCAAATCAAAATTTCATGTATTCTTGGCTTTCAAAGGAGCTTTATTCCATCCAATTACATAGGAGCCCCTCTCCTAGACAACATGATTTACCTCTATATGTGGGAGGATCTTTTGCTAAATTTTGGGAAAAGGCTGGAAAGATGGACCTTCAAGTCCCTCAACATAGCTAGGACACTAACACTAATAAAATATGCATTTCAAGTGATGAATCTATACTTATTCTCAATCTTGGCTACTCCTAAGACTACTTATTCAATCAAAAAAATTCCTTGTTTCTAGTTACCCAGGGTCATTTTCGTATATCTAGGTTGCTTGTTTGAGATATAGTTATTATCTATCTTTTATAATTTCATATTCTTCATATCTAGTTTCATTTCTTGGTTCAATATCACTCCTCAGAGAAGGTCTCTTCATACTAATTATGTGGACAATGAAGGAAAGTGATTGGAAGAAAGAGCAAGGTAATTTGCTTCATCTAGGAAATGGAAGATGTCCTCTGGGTTGTTATCATAGGCATTTACATTATCTTATAGGCCCAAACTTCATGGCTAAAGTCTCAAGGTTTGGTTATCTTTGTTCTCTCTTACCTATTTTTCTCTTTGGTTTTTTTCTCTCCTCTCTTGTTTCCTTATCTCTATTTCATTAAGTGTTCTTTCTATTTTTTTTTGCGGGGGGGAGTTATCCCTTCATGACACTACTCTAAACGTCTACTTTTCTTTCAGTTTTTGCTCAATTGTTTCTTTTGAATCTGTCTTAGAGAGGATATTTTTAGTCTATTTTTATTTCTAGTCTCTAATTAACCTTTTCTAGTGTTTTGAAGATAAGGGGATTCTACTTTCATCCTTTCCTTTCATGTTATTATTCCAAGTCCCTTCCCTGGTTCCTAAGGCATAAAAGGAAGTTGATTGACAGGGTATCAATCCTGGCTAAAAAGCTTCCAAACCTCGAGTTCTCCACCTATAATGAGGAGGGTGATCACATACCTAACATAATCCAAGTTTATTCTCCATCTAAATAAACGTTATTACTCTTCTTTTTTGTTATACATACTAGCAGAAACCTAGCTGAAATCATAGGTGTTGATAGATATAGTTTAGTCAACAAATTGGTATACTACTTTTTCCGTTTAGCCAAATATTAAATAATGAAAAAAAGGTATTAATTTGCAACTCCAATTATAGAAATCCATATATGTGAATGTTATGTATTTGTTAGCTTTTATTGAACATATTGTTGTGTTGGGTATTACAATGGGATTTATGAAAAACATGATAATGATAAATTTAATTACAAAATTGTACCCCAATATTAAGCAATTTAGGTAAATGTTGTGAAAAAATTTATTTAATGACAATTTATGTTTGTAGAACACATTTCTTGTAAATGACTAAAGGAAAGTAATATAAATGATTATAAAAAGACATATATTATTACAAAGGCTTATAGTTTTTATGAAAATAAATGACATATGTGTGTATGATGTGAAACACATCTTAAAGCCTCTTAGTAAAAGATATAAACTAAAAGATATAAATTAAATGTGATTGAAAATACTTACCATTATTAAAATAATTTTGTATTGTCATAATAGGAAATCTTCTACAATGAAAAAAAGTATATAATTATTATATAACTATTTTCAATAGTAAGATGTTTGATATGTTATTTGCTTAATATAAATCATTAAATAAAAAGATATGTGTAGACTTTGAAAAGTATTAATTAAGATATAATCAATGTCTTGGAATCCAATAGTTATGATTCACATATACAGTTTTTATTTGGATGTATGGTTAAGGATTTGTCACCTTTGTTGTTACAATATACAACTATGAAAAACTTAATAATGAAACAAGTAGTAATCAGAATATTCTCATTTTCAAACCTAATTTCTCATTTTTGGAATTAGATTTTGTGTTTTCTAAATCCAAATTTGCAGTATGATATTGGCACATTTAGAATCTTATTTTTCACTTTAAAATCCCTAATTTCACATTATTAAAACATCAATCATGACTTATCTCTAAAAGGGCTTAGATTGAAATTAGCCTAAGTTCAATGAAATGTTTATCTTTGTGTGTGTAGTCAATTGGGTCTTGAGTGGCGAAGAGGAAAATTTTTATCCTCCTCTTCTGGGTTCAAATATCACTTGTGACATGTTTCCTCTTCATGATTTAATTATTTGTTGGGGCTACCAAGGTATTAGAAATTTCATTTTATGGGGTGGAGGGTAGGAGTGTGTGATATCTCACACACACTACATAACAAATATTTAAAATATACAAATTGTATGAAAATATCAATCATGACTTATCTCTAAAGGGGCTTAGATTGAAATTAGCCTAATTTCAATGAAATGTTTATCTTTTTGTGTGTGTAGTCAATTGGGTCTCAAGTGGTAGAGAGAGAAAAAAATTATCCTCCTCTTTTGGGTTCAAATATTGCTAGTGACATGTTTTCTCTTCATGATCTAATTGTTTGTTGGAGTTACCAAGGTATTAGAAATTTCATTCTATGGGGAGGAGGGTAGGAGTGTGTGATCTCTCTCTCTCTCTCTCTCACGCACACACACTACATAACAAAGATTTAAAATATAAACATTGTATGAAAACATCAATCATGACTTATCTCTAAAGGGGCTTAGATAGAAATAAGACTAATTTCAATCAAATGTTTATCTTTGTGTGTGTGTAGTCATTTGGGTCTTGAGTGGTAGAGAGGAAAAGTTTTTATCCTCCTCTTCTGGGATCAAATATCACTTGTGACATGTTTTCTCTTCATGGTCTAATTGTGTGTTGGTGCTATGTTGTTTCACTTCATTATTTCTTGTTGTAAGGGAACTAAAGGATTGCATTCAAAAATGGCTTAAAAAGAAATCAAAATGATGATGAGAGAAACTTTCAGCCCTGGTGCCATTATACAAAGCTCTAATAATAGAGCCATCAGCCATGGGATACTCCATCAAGTAAATGTAGTAGGGCTAATAGCAAAAATTCCATAGTCGTGCCTTTTTTGTTTAAATTTTAAGCAAATCGCATGGCCAATCGTTGTCCATCTCCACCCGACCGGCCCTCGGAAACAGATCTGGGGGATAATTTGCGCAGGTGATAGACTAGCGCTACCCCCTAAAGCGAAATAGTCAATGGATCGGGCCTGCCAATCTGACGGCCTAGATTAATTCTGGGGGGTGACGGCGGGATCCCACCTCCCATTCTTCCACCTGCTGGAGGAAGTTGGGGACCACCCGCCATGTCATAGTTCTACCATCTCTAGTTTTCAAGCGAGCGGTGAAAGGAGAGTTAAACGGTAACATTCTCACCCCCACACCCATCCACCTACCACCTTCATTTCCCAATTGTCCTCCGCCATGTATCCCCCCCAATGACATCAGATGACTATTGCGCCTCTCCGCCTATAAAAACCCTTCCTACTCCAAATTTTTGAATTTCTTTTATTTTCCTGGTACAACTCCTCTCATCGTTCATTCGTTCTGCAACATCGTTCGACAACAAACTGGTCCAGAACTCCCCTCCAACGATGTTTTCATCTGTCGCCAAGCCAAATCAGGTAACCTATCAGTCCCCTCCACCTAGAAATTGTTTCGATAATATTTTAAAATGAATAAAGCGACCCCTAAGACCGCCAAAGATCGGGAAGCCAAACCCTCCTCTAATGTCAAACCTCCCATGGACACTGAGGCATAAATTTCAGACCCCCTTTGTTCTTACCACTTGTCGAACCTCTGATTATACATGTATGGCTAGCACATCAGAGGAGAGGATCCGCTCCGTGTAGTTGACTCAGGGTTGTATTATCATATCTCCCCTTCTATACATCACTTCCCCGAGTTTGTATCTTGGTTAACTGCAACTTATATACAAGAGAAGAATTTTTTTGTTTCCCCCACTGAAGTCAAAATCCTAGGGGTGAATCCAGAGGATAAATTTTCATTTGAGGCCCTTCTTCAATTCTCACAAGCAGAGGTTCAGGAGTTGAGGCACAAGTGAAAGATGTCAGCTAGTGGGCATGTGCAGTATAAGGAACTTGCATAAGTGGAGGAAGACAAATATATCTTGGTAAAAGAGTTAATAGATAGAAACAATGAGGTGGTGGCTCTTAAGCAGCAGGCAGCAGAACTTCAGCTGAGAATAGCCACTCATATTTGTGCAATGTTGGTGCCTAAGAACCTTCAGAATCCCATAGAACAACTTACAATACCCTCACTGTATATTTTCCTGTAGATTCAACAGCTCATGTAATATACTAAAACACAAGACAAGAATCTATTCTAGTCTTTAGTGGAAGCCAAACTATATCTGATGAAAATAATAATCAGAAAGAGGAAGAATATCAGTGGCACATAACACAATATTTCTGTGGGGAAAGCAACTACTCAAAACCCCGACTATCTAAATTACATTAACCAGAATATATAAGAAAAAATACAAAGCTTGTTCTCACCAAAACAATTCCTGCACAAGTATGATCAACTCTCTGCTCACAAGCTAGCTCAAACCAACACTTAGCCTATTCTGATGCTCTCCAAGCCCCTAATTCCTTGCACAATTCCTAGAGTAATTAGTCTTTATTAAATGATGAAATCCTTCTTTCATAACTACACAATCCAAAGTTAAGTCCTTGACTGATTGCATGCACCATTTGTACAACTTGGAAAATTATACAACTGATAGTACAATGTTCCTACACTCTAGTCTCAACTGGGTATTCCTCTAAACTAACATGCGTGAGTTATTCTTGAGTGAATCTTCAGTTATCTAGTGTGGCACTGAGGATGCACTAGTGCACCAACTCAGTACTAGACCTCTACTAGTTCCTCCAATAGTTAGAACTAGTTTAACTAACTATAACTCAGTTGAACTAAGTTATATAATTACAACTCACTCAATCTGGACCCCTAAAACTTAGGGATCAAACTTACATGACTTCAGATAGACTTCCAACTTGAATTTCCTAAGCTAACTAATTCAACTTAACTTAGTTAACTATTACAAGTTGCCATGAGAAAATAATTACAATTTAATTCTCAATTTAATTCAAGGACAAATTAAATTGGAATTTCTAGATTCTTTTTTAACATTTCTTGTTTTTATTTTCAACACTCCCTCTCAATAAGAAAGGAACTCAACTCTATCCCAATCCTAGACCTTTGGAATGTTATGCATACAACACTTCTCTCTAGTGTTGTTCATACAGCAACTCCTAAAACTGCAAAAAAATAAATAAATAAATAAAAATAAAAAAATCCAACCTGAATCAGTATGATGTATATGTCATCAAAGTCTCTGACTAATACTAGCTCTACCTCTGTCGACTGAAAGCTTTGCACTTCTATTAACTCTGCCTTTATGCATTGTAAAAAAAATTCCAACCTGAATCAGTATGATGCATATGTCATCAAAGTCTCTGACTGATACTAGCTCTGCCTCTGTCGATTGAAATCTTTGCACTTCTGTTAACTTTGCCTTTATGCAGTGTTGTCAACTTTTCTTTATGCTCTCTAGTATCTGACTTCTCTAGCCTTTGTCACTCTGATCTCTGACTACTTCAATCGCCACTGATCCATCCTACTACTATGTACTTTGGGCTCTTGTAGCAAGATATCGTCCAAGAGATAAAATATCTCAATGGATACTACACAATTTCTTCCCTCTTGGGACTATCACTTCACATTGCCCCACCTCTCACCTGGAGATATGGTTGCATCTTCTCCCTCTGCCTACATGGCTTGAAATTCCCCCCTACTGGAGGTCTCTGCATGAGTGGATGCATCCACTCGATCTCCTCTCTGCTTATCCAATTGTGGCTACTCCACAATTGTCTGACACTGCTTCTGAGGTTGATTCTTCTCTGGTTGAGTGGATCTCTCCACTTGGTATCCTCTCTGCTTATCCAATTGTGGTTGCTCCACAATTGTCTAAGACTGCTTCTGAGGCTTCTTCTGGGGCTGCATGTTGAGAGGTAATTCACTCTCCCTCTCAACAACCAAGTCTCTAACCTTTGCCTTTTTCCTCAAGGCTTTGCATGCATCTCGTACCTCAAGAGCGTACAGGTTCTTGACTCGTTCACCAATATATTTCACCTGTCTCGTGGTGATGTGTCTAAGGAAAACCTTTCCCTTACTAAAAATCACATCATAGCCATGATCTTCCAATACTGCAATGGAAACAAGATTCTTCTTTAGTCCTGGAACATACATCACATCTGTGATTCTAAGAGGGGAGCTAGACTCCCTCTGAAAGGTAACTATACTGATCTCGGTAGCATTGTACCTCCCGTCATCTCCAAACTCTATGTTTTTCTTAAAGGATTTCTCCTCAAAATCACTAAAGAGATCTATGTTCCCCATCAAATAGAACGAGGCATCGCTATCAATATACCACACGCCTCCCATTACAGTGCTAGCCATGCATGCAATGAAAATCAAGTTTGAATTGTGAAACTAGAGCTTCACCTACTACGACTATTGTTGGCTCCTTCTTGCTTGATTTCTTCTGTGGGAAATTCATGGCATAGTGCCCATGCTCGTGACAATGAAAACACTTGACTTTCGACAAGTCCATCTTCTTGTCACCCACCTTGCCTTGGGACTTATTTCCCTTGGCCTTCTTTGCCTTATTCGCTAAAGCAAATTCCTCTTCCACTTCTTTAGAAGAGGTCTCATCTCTGGTGTTCCATCGAAACTCTTCTTGTACCAAATCTGACCACAGTCGTTCCCAATATGGCAACTTCTCCCTCCCATTGACAAAGTCCTGATAACTATGCCAACTCTTGGGAAGTCCTAGAAGAGCTAGGCTCACCATATCATCCTTGGAAACAGTGATCCCAACACTTCCAAGTTCATCCCAATAATGGGTGAACTTGGTCAAGTAATTTGGAATCAAGTCTCCCTTCTCCATCTTGATTTTTCTGAGTTTTTCCTTTAGCGCCAACTTCCTATGGTCACTGTTATTTTGAAACGGGTCCGTCAATGCCTTCCACATAGCATACAGAGTTTCCTTTCCATCGGGACTCAAGATAATGTGGTCTCGAACTCCCTCAAGGATAATTCACGTCGCCCTTTCCACACACTTTCCCCATTCATCCAGACCTTTTTCATTCAATGTTGGAGGCTTAGGAATGTCTTGATCAATGAATTCCTTGAGGCCACTATCTTCCAGCACTGCCTCCATCCTATCCTTCCAGGCTATGTAATTTGAGCTGTCATCTAAGTCATACTCAAGTCTCAAATCGTAGAAATCCATATGTCAACTCTGAAGTATGAACTGCAAATTCGAATTTCACCTGTAACCAAACTCAAAATCTCCTCTTCTATATTTTTTTCAGCTCTGATACCATGTAGATTCAACAACTCATGTAATATAATAAAACAAAAGACAAGAATCTACTCTACTCTTCAGCGTAAGCTAAACTAGATTGATGAAAACAATAATCAGAAAGAGGAAGAATATCAATGGAACATAACACAATATTTATCTAGGGAAAGCAACTGATCAAAACCTCGATTATCTATATTGCATTAACCAGAAGATCTGAGAAGAAAATACAAAGCTTGTTTTCACTAGAACAATTCATGCACAAGTACGATCAACTCTATGCTCACAAGCTAGCTCAAGCCAACACTTAGCCTATTATGTTTCTCTCCAAGCCCCCAATTCCTTGCGCAATTCCTAGAGAAATTAGCCTCTATTTAATGAGGAAACCCTTCTTCCATAAATGCGCAATCCAAACTTAGGTCCTCAACTGATTGCATGCACCATCTGTACAGCGATGAAAATTATACAACTGATAGTACATTATCCATGCACTCTACTCTCAATTGGGTCTTCCTCTGAACTAACATGCATGAGTTATTCTGGAATGAATCTTCAATTAGCTGGTGTGGCACTGAGGATGCACTAGTGCACCAACTCACTACTAGACCTCTACTAGTTCCTCCAACAGTTAGAACTAGTTCAACTGACTATAACTTAGTTGAACTGAGTTATCTAATTACAACTCATATAAACTCAATCTAGACCCCTACAACTTAGGGATCACGCTTACATGACTTTAGATAGACTTCCAACTCAAATTTCCTAAGCTAACTAAGTCAACTTAACTTAGTTAACAATTACAAGTTGCTATGAGAAAAGAATTACAACTTAATTCAAGGAAAAATTAAATTGGAAATTCTAGATGTTATTTTTGACATTTATTGTTGTTATTTTCAACACTCATCGAGCTCCATCTCTCAGAATGGGAGATCAACAAGGTGCAAAAATACTTAGACACAACCCAGCTATACCTATCACAAAAAATAAAGAAGCTTGAGACAACCAGAACTAATGCAGATCTGATCAGTAAGAACCTACAAGTAGTCAATCAGGAGATCGTTGACCTCAAAGGAAAATTGAAAGGAAATATGTCCCTCGTGCAAGCTAAGAAACTATTATGGGATGAAATTATAGTAGAGATGAAAAACAACTGGGAACACATAACTCTGATGGACGAGTAGAAGATTGTGATCAAGGACTATGAATTCTTCATCCTAGCTGCCAAGGAAGAAGGTGAAAAGAATTCTTAGATTGCCAAGAAATTCATCCAGTTTGTAAATGAAAATCCACTCAATGAGTTGAGGGCCATAGATGTGGTGGATAGAGTGTATGCTATGATGGAGATATCAAAAATAGTTTAGAAGGAGGAGGCGAGAGCCAAAGCTATAGTGTTGAAGGATGTGGATTCCTTCAACTCTGAGTTTGAGGAGAGATTTAGAGAAGGGTTTCCTAGCTGCTAGGATTTTGTGGGAGTGATGATCCCATGGGAACAATACAGTCATATGTTAGTTGAGGCCAAGAGCAAGGGATAATCCTCTCATGAGAAGACTGCCACCCTTAAAGGTAAAATTGTGGTTAATTATCTGAGAAGGGATTTTCAATTGTTAGTATCGGTGAATACCTTGTTCCACCCTAGGTTGAACTATACAGGGCTCACAAATCTCAATATTGAATATCATCAATTCTTTCAGGCTCCTCTACCAGCTCTAGCATTGTGGAAAAGATGTCAGCAGTTAATCAATCCTCCAGTGCTCCATATCATCAACCCAGTGATGTTGCCTCCTGAACCTGTCTATCATGGTTAAAGATACCATTGATTATGTCGATTATGACATTTTGATCTTTTTTGTTTTATGTAAAATATTTTGTTTTCAAATACTCAATGCTAGTTAGTTAGGATTCAACTAGTACAGTTGTGCCACTAAAGCATGCTAATATTTTTGTTATGATGATTCACTACCAAATCAAGAAAGAATATTTTGTAATGGGTTCTCTCCCTAAAGCCCTATAAAAACAGTTTATGATACAGAACCAAGGGTTCGAAATTTTTGTTTTCCAAAAGGGAAGCTCTGCAAATTGTCAATGAAATGTATGCCCTGTTGAAGATTAATGAAAGTTTTTGGCAATTTCAGCTCATATGAATGTGTAGTATGTATTTTCTCTTGTGTTTGTTCCATATACTCTCACTCTTCCTCTCAGATTACATGTAATAGCAGTTGCTAGATATATTTTTATGAATTCATGGATTCATCTATGGATAATGAAGATCTATGATGCCTATGAAGGATATGAATTATTATCCTTAAAAATGTGCTTCATCTATCATCGCACATCATTTAAATGTTTTCCTCATCCACTTCATGTTAAAATTTGATGTATTGGATTCTTACTTTAATCCTTGTGCATTGGTTTTCTTTCCTTCTCAATTCTTCTCTCAAATATACTACAACGAATGATAAAACTGCATGTTCATGTAATGTTGGTTGCTAGAGTTAGACATTAATGCTTCTATGAGTAATACTTTGCATCCATATTTGTATTTCTCCTCTTAAGGAAAGTTCTGAATCAATTTCATCTCAAATGTGTTAAATACTGAGTGCAATAGAAATTACCAGCAAATCCTGAAAGCACTCATCAAGATGTCCTAGGCTTTGGTCTCTCCTCAATGCAGGGGTTGTCTCTAGGAACTACAACACATTTTTGTGTCGTTGTCAAGGATGAATCAGAATCTTTTCCCTGGGTGTGACATTTATAAACCCTTTGGTAAGGTGAGAAGAAAGCAGTGTGGGTTGAAGATCTCTCACCTTGGGGACTCCACTATTTGAATCTCATTTTGAGCATCTTGGCTTTCAAAAGGCCACACACTCGCTCTGATACTTCACAACAGAGAAATCCTCTTGTGTTTGACCCTGAGAAGATAATATCTAGGTGTTATGAAACCAGCTCACAAAAAGATAGAAAAGATAAATCAACGTCTTAGAAATAAGCCTCTTTGATGGGGCAACCTCCTTTACATTACGCAAATGAACAATTCTTGGATGATACAAATTACAAGACCTCCTTTCTATATATAGGAGTCTAAAGGGTCATAATATAATCAGAGCCGACATAACAATAATAATGTAAGGGAACAATAATAACAATAGTGGGCTTCTATGGGGCACAATAATAACAATATGGGGACTACATGGGCACACCAATATAATAAGGGGGTTGTACTAATAACAATAAGAGGTTACACTAGTAGTATAGGGACCTAACATGCTCCTCTCCTTCATAAAGTGTTGTCCTCAACGCTTGAATAGTTCTTGATGGTTCTATATAAAATTATTATCCTCCCATGTGGAATCGTCAGTAGGTAAGTTCTTCCACTTGATGAGATACTCTGAAATTGATCGATTTCGTAGTTGTCGGGTTCTTGTCTTTGTCACTACTCCAGGCTCCAATATGATTTTTCCTTCCCTGTCAAGTTCTGGCAATATTGTTTGAACCGGTATCTTCTGCAACTTTTGAATGAGTGGCCACACTTCTTCTTCCTTCTTCCATTCATCCCTTGCTTTGTTTATCCAATCTGGTTGGATAATAGAAATAGCACAAAATAATGCGTTTGCATCCTCATCCTTTCTTGAGAGTGCATCTACAACAACATTTTGCTTCCCTTTTTTGTAGATGATTTCAAAGTCATAACCCAACATATTTGTGACCCAATTTTTATGTTTTTCTAAAGATAATTTTGTAATAAAAAGTATTTAAGACTATCATGATCCATTTTTACCTTGAAGTGTCTTCCCATTAGGTAAGGTCACCATTTCTTAAGTGCATGTAGTATTGCCAACATTTCCTTCTCATAAATAGCTTGCTTGAGATGTAGTCGTAAAAATACCCAATCGCCTACATCAAAACTTCTTTCACTGTGATGTTGATCTTCCTGTTGTTTCATTCGATTCTGCACCAAAGTGGTGTTATCCTTTAAAAGTTGGAGAACTTGTTGTTGATGCTCGATGTGATCTTTCACTGCTTGAATCTTTTTCTTCTTGATATGTCCTTCTATCTTGAGAGTTTCAAGAGTGGTAATTTATTCCAATGCATTACAAGATATGGTCGGATTCATTTCTTGATGCTCAATGTGATATTTCACTTCTTGAACATTTTTCTTCTTGATATGTCCTTCTATCTTGAGAGTTTAAGGAGTGGTAATTTCTTCCAATGCATTACAATATATGGTCGGATTCATTTCTTGATGTTTCTTAGTGTATATCCTCTTCTTTCTATGGGGTTGTACTAATAACAATAAGCAGTTACACTAGTAGTATAGGGACCTAACACTAGGAGAGTCTGGAAAGAAAGAACTCTTGTCACTCTAGTTCCAGTGACCTCTTTCCCATAAGTATCTTCCTCTATCTCTCAGAAGGTTGTGATAAATTACTCTGAGTCTTCCTCCAAAGTTTTGGAATATCTTGAGGAATGTTGTGCATTATTTGACTCATTTTCCTTAAGATTCAAAATCGAAGAAGCTTCTATCAACTCACCTCCTTTCACATTTCATACCTTCCCAAAACCTGAAGAAATCAAAGAAATTCTCATAAATAAATCAACCTAGAGCATCAATAGTTTTCCAGCTTAGATTCAGTGATCTACAACTCATACTGCCCCTTAGCAAGGCCCTGTCATAAACCTTCTACCACCTACCTTGCAAAATATGGTTGTCCTTAGTTTTCTCCTAAATAAATATGCTCTATTGGACTTTCCATAGCCCCTAAATGGTATGCCACAATATTATCTTAAGCTCTTTCCAAGATTCACTGGAGACGATGATATCTCAGCTCAAAGACCTATAAAAACCTTTTGTGCATTCGCTAAAAATCTAAATCTAAAACACATGGATATGATATTAAGACTCTTTGTCCATTCCCTAGATGGGGAGGCTAGGAAATGGTTCAAATCCCTCCCAAATGCTTCAATCACTACCTGGGAGGAGATGGAGAATTCTTTTATGTAGAAATTGGGAGAGAAAAGGTACCATGGGTACATCCTCACTGAATTCAATGAAATGAAGAAAAAACATAATGAATATGTTTCAGAATTCATAAAAAGGTTTAACAAATTATATAATAGTCTTCCAACCGAAATTACACCTCCACAGGCAGCTGCTAAAGTGGTTTTTCTAGGGCTTTTGAACCTGAATCTGGGTTCACTCTTAGAGAAATAGAGTCTCATGCCCTGGACTAGATTCAAATAGATGCTTTAGAAGTTGAAGCAAATTTTACCTCCACCGGGAAATGGAAAGGGAAAACTAAGTATGGTGATAGGAGAAGGATAAAAGAAGAAGCCAGCTCTTCAAGCCATGGGAAGGAAACCCAAGAACAAAATCTTGAGGAGATGAATAAGTTGATAAGAAATTTGTCTAACAAGCTTGTAAAACTAGAGTTGGAAAACAAAAACCCTCCTCGACAGATTCAACCATCTCCAAACCAAAATTTCAACCCTTAATATAGAAGACCACCCTTGCAGCTCTTGCAAAGGGAGAGAAAGGAACAGTAAGATGATATTCAACCACCTATTTATTTGGAAGATGATCCAGAGGAACATGTTGAAAAAACCATAGAGGTTCAAGAAAACCAGTTCTCTTCTCTTTCTGATGAGGAACATGAGATAGAAGCTCATGAGGAAGAAGGGGATGAATTTGATGCCCCACTGGATGATGGTGAGATTGAAAACTATTGTAGATAGTTTTTTAACTTCATGTAGGCTCAATTACACAAAAAATGTGACCTCATATCTTCTAGGAAAAGGTCTAGAACGTGTGATCAAAATGAATAACCTCCCCATTCAAATTCCTCCAAGTCAATAGAGAAAGGAAAGAAACCACTTCACCCAGTACCGCCAAGAATGAAGGAGTCCTTAGATCCTATTTCTCATAAGCCTAAAGTACCCAAAGTAGAACAATTGTCTCCCCAAGCCAATCTAGTCTGCAGTAAGGAGAAGGAACATACTGAAGTTGCAATAGTTGATAGGAACCCTCTTCCTTTAATATTCAAAAAGAGTTGGAGAAGGTCAATGTCTATGTTCCCTTAAATGAATTGTTAAAAAAACCTAATTATAAAGCTCAAGTATCTCAGTTCATGTGTCCACCTATCATAGCTCCTATGAAAGATATCCTGAACCTCCAAGAAGAAAGACCCATGGTTGTATTTGGACCTCATGTTGAGGAGCAAGACTTTTCAGTTGCCCTTTTCTATGTTACCATGGTAATCCATGAGATTCTACTACATAATTGTATGCTTGAATCAAGAGATTCTCATAATCTGATGCCCTTGACTGTCATGGAACAGTTGGGGCTGCAAATAAAAAAACTGTATAAAGACTTGTACTCCTTTGATTCTAAGAGAGTAAAATTCCTAGTGATGATTAAAGACCAGGTCGTCAATTTGGCCTAAATTCCTGTAAAAAGTGTTGTAATGGATATTGTGGTGGTTGACATCCCTGTAACGTTTAGCATTCTTTTACCCAGGTCATGGCGATAAAAAATTGGGGGAAATATTAAACTGGATTTTACATATGCCACCATTCCTCTGTTTGGTGGAGAGGAATGTCAACTATATAGAGAACTGAGATTTGTAAAGACAATTACAAGGGTTGATTGTTCAAATAATTCTCTTGTGTACGGTAAAGAGAATGATTTCTCTTGTTTGTTGTTAGAGGAAAATGATCAAATCATGGATGAAACACAGGTGGAATGTTCTGTCTAGCTAAATAAACAATCACTAGAGTGTAATAAAGTATGGAAGTTATACTTTGATGGTGCTTATTCCAGGGAAGGAAATGGGGCAGGTGTGTTGCTAGTGTCTCCAGAAGGCAGCATGATTCCTCTTTCTTTCAAGCTAGAGTTTTAAGCCACTAATAATGTTGTTGAATATGAATCTTTGTTGTTAGGGTTGCAAGCTGCCAAAAATCTCAACATTGGGTGCTTGGTATTGTTTGGAGATTCAGAGCTGGTGGTGAAGCAAATCAGAAATCAATGCCAAGCTAAACATCCAAGATTAAACGCTTGCCAAAATGAGGTATGGGATCTAATTGAGAATTTTTTCTTAGTCTTTGATATCCATTTTTTTCAGTTGGGGAGAGACTATTGTTGGACACAAGCTTTTACAATTGAAGGGCAACACCATCCCCAGGGGTTTTGTCCCATTGGAGAGGTTGTTTAACTAAAAAGATGTGGTTGCCAATCCAACTGAGCAAGAGCTTGAAGAATAGGTGGAAGACTGTAACATTGGTACAAAACAAGACCCTAGGGTAATAAACTTGGCTAAAGGAGTTCCTAAAGAATACAAGCAAAGGTATATAGATATTTTTAAGCAGTATATGGATGTGTTTGCTTTTTAATATGATGACTTGAAAACATTTGACACTACTATCATTCAACACAAAATTCCTTTGAAGAGTGGGGTGAAGCCATATAAACAAAAGCTTAGGAAAATTAACCCTTTGTTACTTCCATCGATTGAGAAAGAGGTGAGGAAGTTGCTCCAAGCCAAAATTATCTTACCTTTGAGGTATTTAGATTGGGTAGAAAATTTAGTCCCTGTCAGGAAGAAGAATGGAGAAATAAGATTATGTGTTGACTTCAAGAATCTAAACAAGGCCTCACTAAAAGATAATTACCCTTTTCCTAAGATGGACTACATTCTGCAGAAGGTGGTAGGATCTACTTGGATTTCCATGATGGATGGCTTCTCTGAATACAACCAAGTCATTATGCACCCAGAATATCAAAAGAAAATTGCTTTCACTACACCCTGGGGAACGTTTATGTATGCCAGAATGCCTTTTGGCCTCATAAACACAGGAGCCACTTTTCAGAGAGCTGTGCATATAGAATTTATTGGAGAAAATGATAAAATTGTAGTTATTTATCTGGATAACATCATTGTTTTCTCAAAAATAGATGAAGAGCACATTAAACACTTACAGGTCACTTTTGAAAAATGTGGAATGTATGGTATGTCTTTAAACCCTAAGAAATCTCAATTTTCTCTAAGTGAAGGGAAACTATTGGGCCACATTGTGGCAAAGAAGGGAGTAAAGATTGATCCCAAAAGGGTGGAAGCCATCAATAATATTACATTACCAAGAAATAAGAAAGAAATCTAGGTCTTCTTGGGAAGAATCAACTTTTTAAGAAGGTTTATACCCAATTATGTTGAAATAGTTAAAGAAATCACAGAGGTGTTAAGGAAGGATAGAGAGGTAATGTGGATAGTAGAAGCTCGGGGATCATTCTCTAGAATCAAAAAGGATTTTTCAAAAGCCCTAGTACTTGTCAGCTCAAATTATCAAAAACAATTTTTAATATTTTCTTTTGCTTCTCCCCACACGATGGCTATTGTCTTGTTGCAAAAAAATGATGAAGGACACGAACAACCAATCGTTTTATTCAACCGTGTTAAGATATGTTGAGCTAAAATACAATATTTTGGAGAAATAGGCCTATGCCTTAGTCAAACCCCTGAAATATTTCAGAATGTGTATCCTACAATCCAGTATAACAGCTTATGTTCCCACAGCTACAGTGAAAGATATCCTTTTGCAAGGTGATAGTGAGGGAAAATGAGGCAAGTGGATTTCTAAAATATAGGAATATGACATGGATATCAAACCCACCAAGTTGATCAAAGGGCAGGGCCTGGCTAGAATGATTTCTAATGCCAATTGCTAATCTTTGGGCATGAATTTACTGACAAGAAAGGATGGAAAAAGTGGAAAAGTGGAGGAACAACAAAGAATTGAGACCTCAACTTAGAAAATCTAGATGAAATACATTGTGTCCCATTAGTATAAACATATTGTTCATTATTTACTTTTTCTAAGGAGTCTAGTCAACTTTGATAAAGTTAAATACAGGGCTTTAAGGTTGCAAGCCCATAAATTTGTAATATCAAATGGCCAACTGTATTGGAAAGACCCAGTAGGGATTTTTCCCTTATGTTTGGTTGAATAAGAGATCCATAAAGTGATTGGTGAGTTCCATAATTGTGTACGTGAAGGTCATTATAATTGGAGAGATACAACTCATAAAATTCTCAAGGTTGGATTTATTGGCCTAAGTTGTTTGGTGAGGCGCATGCATATGTTCGGGCATGTGAGAAATGCCAAATGTTTGCAGAAAAACAGAGGTTGGCTCCCCTTCCTTTAATCCTTGTTTTTGTAGAAGAATCCTTTAGGCAATGGGGGTTAGACTTCATTGGAGAAATACATCCACCTTCCAATTGCTAGCACAAATGGATAATCACATCCACCAATTACTTCACTAAGTGGGTGGAAGCTACCCCAACTAGAAATGAAACTGATGCAGTAGTCATCAAGTTTTTGGAGGAAAACATCCTTGTCAGGTTTGGCTACCCAAAGAAAAGTGTCACTGACAATGCTTAGGTGTTCAAGTCAACCAAATTTATTAATTTTTTCCAAAGGTACAACATTATAGTAGGTCATTCCACTACCTATTACCCATAGGGAAATGGATTGGTTGAATCATATAATAAAACCTTAGTAAGGATTTTGAAGAAGATAATAGCAAAAAATAAAAAGAAATGGGATTCATAGCTAAAGTTTTCCCTATGGGAAAATAGGTTTACCACCAAGAGGTCCACTCGGAAATCTCCTTTTGAATTAGTGTATAGGAAAGCTGCAATTTTCCTTATACAAATAGCAATGCCAGTAGCTAAGATCCTACAAGATATTGAGGAGGATTTGAATTCATTGACCAAAAGGATAAATCAATTGGTAGAGCTTCAAGAAAACAGGGAACAGGTAAATCATAATTTGCTTAACTATCAGGAGAGGATGAAGTCTCTTTTTGACATAAAAGCAAAGGACAGATCCTTGCATCTAGGAGATCTAGTACTTAGGTGGGATGTCAGAAGAGAAGATAAAGGAAAACATGGGAAGTTTGATCCTCTATGGTTAGACCTTTCAATTGCTAAAGAAAAAGGGAACAATAATTTCTTTCTGGAAAATTTAAATGATGAAATGCTTGGACTGCCTATGAATGGGAAATTTCTCAAGCTTTACTTCGAACACTGAAGAAGCCCATTCTCACCCATTGTAAATATTAGTGAGCCATTGTAAACACTAGAACTATTTTTGTTTTTATTACTGTTATTTTGTTTTGTGAAGGTTTGAATAAAATGACTCCATGCCCAAGGAATGAAACACTAATATGTAGGTTCTCAATGCATTACATAAATACACTATCCCTAGTTGGATCCAATGTTGTTTCCCTTCATTATTTCTTTTTGTAAGGGTACTAAAGGATTGCATTCAAAAATAGCTTAAAAAATAATCAAAATGGCGATGAGAGCAACTTTCAGCCCCAGTGCCATTATAAGAAGCTATAATACTAGAGCCCTTAGCCATGGGATACTCGATCAAGTAAACGCAAGAGGGGTAATAGCAAAAATTCCACAGTCACACTTTTTTGTTTAAAGGTCGAGCAGATTTCACAACGGATCATCGTCCATCTCTTCCTAACCAGCCCCTAGAAACAGTTCAGGGGGATAACTTGCATAGGAGATAGACCGACACTACCCCCCGGAGTGAAATAGTCATTTGAGTGGTTCCACCGATCCAATGGCTCATATTAATTTTGGGGGGTGACCGCAAGATCCCGCCTCCCATTCTTCCACCCATTGGAGGAATATGGGGACCACTTGCCACATCACAGTTCCGCCAGCTCCAGTTTTCAAGCGAGTGGTGAAAGCAAAGGTAAACAGTAACTTTCTCACCCCCACTCCCATCCACCTACCACCTTCATTGCTCAATCATCCTCTGCCACGTGCCCCCCTAAGTAGCGTCATCCAACATCAGATAGTCGTTGCCCCTCTCCGCCTATAAAAACCCTTCTCGCTCCAAATTTTCAAATTTGTTGTTTTCCCGGTATAACCTCCTCCCGTCATTCGTCTGTTCGACACCAAGTTGGTCCAGAACTCCCCTCCAATGTCGTTTTCATTTGTCACCAAGCCAATCAGGTAACTTGTCAGTCCCCTCCACCTGTGAATTATTTCGATAGTATTTTAAAATGAAGAAAATGGCTCCCAAGTCCCCCAAAGCCCAGGAAACCAAACCCTCCTCTAATGTCGAACCTCTCATGGACACTAAGACACAAATTTCAAACCCCCTTTGTTCTTACCACCTGATGGACCTCCAGTTTGATGTGTATGGCCACCACGTCAGAGGAGAGGACCTGCTCCATGTAGTTGACTCTATGATATTTTATCAGATCACCCATTATGTACATCACTTCCTCGAGTTCATGTCTTGGTTAACTACAACTTAAACATAATAGAACTTTTTTGTTTCCCTTACTGGAGCCAAAATCCTAGGGGTGAATCCAAAGGATAAAGATGCATTTGAGGCCCTTCAAAGCTCACAAGCATAGGTCCAGGAGTTTAGGCACAAGCTGAAGATGCCAGCTAACGATCGTGTGCGGTCCAAGGAACTTGCACGAGTGCAGGAAGAGAAAGATATCCTGGAAAAAGAGTTGATAGACAAAAACAATGAGGTGGTGGATCTTAAGAATCAGGTAGCAAAAATTCAGCTAAGAATAAACACTCACATTTGTGCATTGTTGGTGTCTAAGAACCCTCATAATCCCACAGAAAAAGTTACAAATACCCTCACTGAGCTCTAGCTCTCAGAAGGGGAGCCCATTAAGGTGTAAAAAGACTTAGACACTGCCCAGCAAGCCTTGTCATAAAAAGAAAAGCAGATTGAGACAACCATGACTAATGCAAATCTGATTAGTAAGAACTTATAGGCAGCCAATCAGGAGAGCGTTGACCTCAAAGTCAAACTGAAAGGAAATATGTCCCTCTTGCAAGTTAAGCAACTAGTCTAGGATGATATTATAGCAGAGATGAAAAAAAATGGGAACACGTAACTCTGATGGATGAGTAGAAGATTGTGATAAGGGACTATGATTTCTTCGTCCAAGCTACCAAGGAAGAAGGTGAAAATAATTCCCATATTTCCAATAAATTCATCCAATCTATAAATGAAAATACACTCAGTGAGTTGAGGACCATAGATGTTGTGGATAGTGTCTATTATCATGGAGATCCCCAAAATAGTTCAGAAGGAAGCTAGAGCCAAATTTGAAGAATGCCTAGACATAGTGCTAAAGGATGTGGTTGCCTTCAACTCTGAGTTTGAGTAGAGAGTCAAAGAAGGGTTTCCTAGCTGTTAGGATTTTGTGGGAGCCTTGATTCCATGGGAACAATACAGTCAGATGCTAGTTGAGGCCAAGAGCAAGGTAGATTCCTCTCATGAGAAGATTGCCACCCTTAAAGGTAAAATTGTGGTTAATTATCTGAGAAGGTATTTTCAGTTGTTAGGATCGGTGAAGACTGTGTTCCTCCCTAAGTTGAACTATACAAGGGTCACAAATATCAATATTTCATTTCGGTGATTCTTTCACGCTCCTCTACCAGCTCCAACATTGTGGCAAAGATGTGAGCAGTTCAACGATCCTCTAGTGCTCCATATCATCGACCCAGTGACATTGCCTCCTAAACCTATCTATCATGGTTAAATATATTGTTGATTGTGTCAATCATGGCACTTTGATATTTTATGTTTTATGTAAATATTTTCTTTTCAAAGGCTCAATGCTAGTTAGGATCCGAGTAGTATAGTTGTGCCACTAAAGCATGCTGATATTTTTGTTATGATGATTCACTGCCAAATCAAGAAAGAATATTTTGTAATGGGTTCTCTCCCTAAAGCCCTATAAAAACAATTTATGATACAGAACCAAGGGTTCGGAATTTTTGTTTTCCAAAAGTGAAGCTATGCAGATTGTCAATGAAATGTATGCCCTGTTGAAGATTAATGAAAGTTTTTTGCGATTCTGACTCATATGAATGTGTAGTATGTATTCTCTCTTGTGTTTGTTCCATATATTCTCACTCTTCCTCTCAGATTACATGTAAAAGCATATGTTGGATATGTTTTTATGAATTCATGGATTCATTTATGTCTAATGCAAATCTAAGATGCCTATGACTGATATGAATTATTATCCTTAAAAATGCGCTCCATGTATCTTATCACATTATTTAAAAAATTTCCTCATCCACTTCATGTTGAACTTCGATGTGTTGGATTCTTACTTTAAGCCTTGTGCATTGGTTTTCTTTCCTTCTCGATTCTTCTCTCCAATATACTCCAATGCCTGATAAAATTGCATGTTCATGTAATGTTGGCTGCTAAAGTCAGACATTAATGCTTCTATGAGTAATACTTTGCATCCAAATTTGTATTTATCCTATTAAGGAAAGTTTTGAATCAATTTCATCTCAAATGTGTTAAATATTGAGTGCAATAGAAAATCTCAGCAAATCCTGAAAGCACTCATCAAGATGTCATAGGCACTAGTCCCTCCTCAACTGAGGGGTTGTCTCTAGTGTGTCTCTAGGAGACACAACAGGCTACCAAGGTAATAGTAATTTCATTATATGGGGTGGATGGTAGGAGTGTGTGATCACACATACACACACGCACGATAGAGGGCAGGAGTTTGTGATCACACACACACATAGAGATTTAAAATATACACATTGTATGCATACAGTAAAATAACACTTATTTGTATTTTGAGATATGTCCACCAAATTGGTTAATGAGGAGAATTCATTTCCAAATTTTAGGAATCAATGGTGGATTCAATCCCTAATTCAACAATAATACCACCGACGTAAAGAAAACTTGTGGATCTCTAGCATCTCTCACCACAACCTACATCACCTAAGAATCGAAGTAAAACCATACAGTTACCTTCATGTTCATGAAGGAAACTCTTCATGCATCTTACCCATGCCTCAATTAATTTAGATCTTCTTCCCATCAATGAAACATGATAAGTGGGGAGGACTTTTCCTCCTCTACTAAATAATCCCTTGTGAATGTTTCCCCTCTAGTGCTCTAGTGCAAGAAAGAATATAATCTAATCCATTCAATGTTCTAAGGAAACCTAGAGTGTTTAACTCAATGGATCGGTTAAAAACAAATGCTAGCGCATGAAGGTTGTAGGTTTACAATTGGCTCCAACATTAACAAATTCCCCATCTAACTTCAATATCCTTAGACCCATACTCATGGATGTTTGTGCAAGTTGCAAGAATAACAAGAATGGGAGAAATATAGGTTCTCTTCCAATATGAGCATGCATAAAGAAGAATAGGAGAATGAAATACTCAATCATTGAATGAACTAATTAAAGGGAAGAAGAGATATTTTCTTCACATGAGTATTTGTGCCCTCTACCCGAGGATGTGATAACTTGTGCTTGGGGCAAATAAATCAAAGGATGATATTATAGTGCTTCAAGAAGCATGTGGAAAAGGTAGTACTTCTCCATTGTACTTGTGGCAACATTAATCTATTGGATATCCTTACTAAAGATCCCCTTTCTTTCTCTCTTTTGGTACCATAAACTCATTATTTCCCCTTATACAACCTTTTTTATTGGTTATTATATCAATTCTATGTTTCATTGTCATACATATTTTTACATAGCTTAAGCACTACATATATATTTTCCATATGGTGGTAATTTAAGAACATACACACACCTTAACCCCGATCATATAATATGGATTCATAATCATTCACTAACCAAACCTTTGCCTTGAACTCTATACCAAGAATTTCTGCGAGGTATTTTAGAAATTTACATCATAAACTATTATTTAATATAGTATAATTCATGAGTTAAAATTGGAAGAATAAATAACAAGTCTCAAAATTAAAATAGTGATGTTTTAGAAAAAAATATTGATATATATTAGGGAATATCTATAAAAATGAACTATAAAATATTGCTCTTTAGCATTGGTTCCTTTTTAACTTTATAAATATCAAACTAAGTCTACACTTCAAATATTTTTAAATATACATAAAAATTTTAAAAAGAAGAAAACCACTTTTAAATGAGTGAAAATTTTAATGTTAGAGATACAAGTGACTTGAGGTATAGGAAAAAATATTATTAAACTTATCATTAATAATAATAAACAATCAATTTCAAAACTAGTGTTAGAAGAAAATGTATGATCACAAACATTTATTCAATAATATTGTGCAAATGTATATTTAACAACTATTTTAGAATGATTGGCTATACTTATCAAAAGTGACATAATTGTAATTTGTTGTAAATATATAAGCCAACCCTTTTTATCACTATAGATACAATTGGTTGTTTTTGTGGAATGTACAATGTTAATGACCCATGTTATATAGATCATCAAGTTTGTAATAAAGCCCAAAATACCTAGTAAAAGATATGTCATTAGATTGTTTCATTAAAAGTTTATTTGTTTAATAAACTTTATTAAGACAAGATAACATTTATCCAATCCAAACATGAATAAACTTTGAATATAATATGTAATATAGACTAATATGTAAAGGTTCAAAATCTTTAAAATGTTTTAATATGGTAGATAAATATTTGTAATATGTAATATATACTAATATGTAAAGGTTAAAAAATTTTGAATGTTTTAATATTGTAGATAAATATTTATATGTATATGACTCTTACAAAATAAGTATAATTTTAGTCAAATATTCAATATTTCTTCGATTGTATCATTATTATTGAGTGTCTCTTCACACATTTAAAATATTATATAAAATCTAAATTTATGTTTTAATATGTTATAATGCAAATACTTGTTTCTTTAAAGTCAGTTATAAATGTTACTTTGAAATAATTTAGCAACCATTAATAAGAAGATGAAACACAATAAACTTTATTATTTGCAAATATAATTATAGAGAATTTTCATATATATTATTTATCCATTGAGTCCATGCTTCATCCATCCTTCTCCATTATCAATTGTTGGTTATCTATTCTTGTAATGGCTATTGCTCTCACTAGATTTAGCAAACTAACTTCAATAATTTGATTGGATAAACAATGACGTATTCTAAGAAATGATAAATATGTTTAACTCCTCACAATAATTTGACTTGATAAACAATGACATGCTTGGGGGAAATGATAAATATGTATATAATAGACATTGAGAGTGATCCATAAGCACAATAAAATATTTGGTTTTTTATATATAAAGTTTTTATAAGTTCAAGAGAAACTAAAAGTAATATTAGTAACTAATGCCCTTGGATTATGGGTAGTGTTTTAAATCATATTTTGTTTGTATTTTACCATGTTAATGATCATAATGGGTTTGAAACTTTCATAAAACAATGATTGGTACTAATTTACAAGTATTTGTGAACATTACATAAGAGTTGATATTATCAAATATATATTTGTTGAAATTTGTATTGGGTTAACAATTTAATGGCTAAAAATAAATATAGAATAAGGCTAGCAATAACAATGCAGAAACAAGAAACTGAATCGATATGAAAATAAGGACACTTAAGAAATATTATGCAAGGAGAACATAATATAGAGGAAAAGATCTTTATATTATCAAACTAGTTTCATCCTAAAGGACTCATTAGTGATACAAAGAATTTCCATTACAAACTGTCCTTACATAAAACATGGACAGGAGTCATGCTCAGAAAAACCGTCAAGAAATGAACCATTAAGGAAACAAAAACAGTTGAGATCCCCCCAAAAAAGCGGGCAAGATGTAACCAAAGCACCAAGTGGACCAATCGACAAAAAAGTCACAAAAAAGCCTGAAAGGATGGGCGTGAACTGTCGCTAAAAAAAGTGTTAATTTTGGCATAAAATATGCCAAAAATAGAAGAAAAAAATATGCTAAAAATTGTTAACTGAATCAGTCGTGCTATGAACCGAATCTGAGAACTGCACCTGAAAGAATATATCAAGTCCGAGGATTTGAACTGCTCATAATGAAGGTTCCAAGCTTGCGTGGATTTCTCCAACAAATCAGAGGTTTAGGAATATGTTGCAACAAAGGGAAACGCTGGAAGTCTCCATAAAGTTTAGGGTTTAGGGTCCCCCCAAGGTTTAAAGATCGAGTGGCTTCACAGAAGTCCAACTTTAACACCAAGGGGGCCCTTTTGAGGCCTGAATAATGAAGAGGTCCTCGCGCATAAACCTGCTGCAATAGAGCTTCCCTCTGATCCCACTGAACCTTTGAAAAACATGCCTGAAGAAAATCAGGTGGATATCCTCTGGACCAAAGCCGAATATAGAACAACCTCTTGAGCTCTGAAAAACCAGACTAACTGCTTTCTCGAAGAAGGTATATTTGTAATTTATTTACAACAAATGCCACTTTCTGGTGTCGAGGGTGCCAAGAAGTGAAGGGAATGTACTGATAAGCATTCGGAGGCTTCTGATAGCACTTTGTAGAAATCTTTCAATAGGTTTGAAAATCGGGACCTTTGAAATGCACAACATCCAACAAATTGACACTAGTGGAAGAAATACACGATGTAATACAAATATTATCAGGATAAATGCACTGATAACATTCTAATACTCAAACAATTTGTCTTTAGAACCTGACCAAACCATACAACCATCATCAATGAAGCGCTTGAAGAGTCTGCTTTCTGGAGAAGGCATTCTTCTGTTGAATTCCTACTCAAGATGGCAGAGAAAAACACAGGGATATACTACAGCAAAGTTGTTTCCCATAGCAGTGCCTCGAATCTATTGATAGAAGGAGCCATTGAATTGAAGAAAATGTCATTTGAGAACCAGTTCCGTTGAGCTGACCAAGAAATCAATGTCCTCTGGAGTAAACAAGGTTGTAGTGCTTTGAGAGAGCATATCATGCAAAGCATGCAATCCTTCCTGAGTAGGAATACTTGGATAAAGAAACTACATCAAAAGTTACAAGAAAAGAATCTGCTAGAAAGCGTTCTATTTCAATAACTTGCAGGAGAGTGAGAGAGTCTGGTAAATGATTTGGTTGCGCAAGCAAAGTGCTCAAAAGTTTGTGATGTAAGAACTTGGAAAGAGGTTCTAACATAAAACCATTATATGAGCAGATTGGACGACCAACAGGAGGGTTTTTTTGTACCTTCCAAATGAAGTATAGAGTACAGGCTCTGGCATGCTGAATTTTGACTTGCAGAATATATTCCCACTGGTTGACAGATAGAAGGTTTCTGAATCTGGCTTGGAGATGTCGGAGAGAAGCTTGAATAACACCCCATGGAGTCCCTATGGTTTGACATTTAAGATTGATATTATATACAACATAATGTGACATAACTTTCAATTTCTTCTACCCAATGTTGTAGTCTTTAAAGAATATATGCAAACCAAGATATCTAAGATGTATATAATACCACCAATTTGTTCATTTAAGTTATGGGTATTCTCAATTAAGAATAAGATTTGTTTTGGTCATAACAAATTTGTAGTGACGTCCATTAAACCGACAAATGCCTTGTGTATTTATGAGCCTATTGAATGGAGTGTATTATGACATCAATGTTTTATGAAGTACATAAAAACATTAAGATTAGTGTTGCAATGTCTTAGAGAGCTTATGCCATATGATTAACTCTCTAAGTGTTGGTTTTATGAATCAAAGGTTCATTATTTACACCTATAATTTCAAGAGAAAGAATTGCAATGGCTCCAACAAAGATAGAAGCTATTATGGAATGGTTACCATATACTAATGTGCATAAAACATGTAGTTTTATGAGTTTGGTTGGATACCATAGAAGATTTGTGCAATGATTTTTAAAAATTGTGAATCCTATTATTGAATTATAGAAAAAGAACAAGAAATTAGTGTGAAGAGAACGATGTGAGAAAGTCTTTCAAAGAATTATTGTCAATGGCTCATATGTTAAAGGGTATCAAATATGTATCATTTTTTCTAGTATGTACAAACACTTGCTAGATTATGAATTGCAATAAGTTAAGGTCATTTTCCATACCTTGCTAAAGCTTTAACCACATGAAGAGAACCATATAATGCATGATTTAGAATTGCAACAATAGTGCATGTGTAAAGAATTTGGAAACATCACTTGGTTGGAAAATAAATAAAAAAAGAATTAAAGATAGACCAACATGGACTTCAAGATATATTTACCCAAAATAACTTGAATATTAGAGTGGTCAAAATTTATGAGTGGGTATAATTTGATACATGATACATTAAGGGAAAAACAAATAAAGTCGTCGATCATGTATTTTCTAAATTTTTTCTATTGAATAGAAATTTACAAGAAAATATATTGAAATTACAACTTAAAGACACATGGCATAAGGAAGTTCAGTTGGACTTTGAAAATGAAACAATGGAAATTCCTAAATATGAAGGATATTATTATCATATAAC
Organism: Pinus tabuliformis; assembly: GCA_031772625.1. NCBI lineage: Eukaryota > Viridiplantae > Streptophyta > Pinopsida > Pinales > Pinaceae > Pinus > Pinus tabuliformis. The sequence goes on along the minus strand of CM062817.1, from coordinate 521,909,775 downwards.
TATTTTTAAGTGGTGAAAATAAGGTATGTAAATTCATTAACTAAGACAGGTAAACCAAGAAAACATGATGCGATGCGATAGAGTGGATGGATAGCAAGTAAACACGAAGAATGGAATTTCACAAGTTAGAAATCACATTAAATTTAGGCAAGGTTAAGAATATAATGAAACATGGAGATGTAAATTATTCTATAATTACATCAAGAAGAGTCAAACAACCAACATAAAGAAAAGAGAAGGGCAAAAGCAAGGTTAGATAGAACACAATAGTTCAAAATGGCAATTCTTGACATTAATAACTAGATCCAAAACAAGAAGTAATTAATTCAAAGGCATAATGGCAAAGCATAAGAAATAGGGGACACTCATGTTGTTTTCCAAGGTTTTCCCAACTTGCTTCATTTCAAGCACATGATCCACAAGAAAGATTGATTTGGGGACTTGAAACAAAAGCCGTGATTCCCATTACGATGAAAAAGGAGAGGTTTAAGTTTCCATGAGATAGAAATATGAAACAATAAAATATTTGAAGAATAGGCAATGATATACCTAGTATGGGTTTGAGAAAAATTTGAGTGGTCATGGAGTATTAAGAGTACTCTACCTCCACATTTAAAACATTATACAAAGTTTAGAAAGGAAGAAACTAGTATAGGTATGAAGACCACACATGGAAACAAAATGGCATTCATCACTTCTATGGATAAGAAAAAAAATCTAAAATGAACTTTATTATTTGTAAATAAATATGGTGAATGGGAATTGTTATATATATATATATCCATTAGGTATCATCACAATGAATCTTTCTCCACTTAAAAAGGGGTCAAATCATCTACAATGTATACAATACAACCAAATGTTTTCATTTAATATTTCTAGATTCATCATTATCAATTACATGCAAAATGAACATAAATCATAAAAAAAAAAATACAATTCCAAGTACAATTATTATAAAATACATAGCAACAAAATTTGCATTTAATCAATAAGTTCAACCACATAACCATTGTTACAAAAATATGTAGCATCTAACCATCCAAAATTAAGTGGAACTACCACCCATGTGTTGCGGCCATGGAATCAAACCAAAGTTAATTTTTTAGTATGGAATCATCGTATCCTTCCCTCCTACTAATCTCCAACTCTTTGTATCGTCTTGGTCCATGGCCCTCCCATACTTCTACATGGCCATGGAACATTTCATATTAAACAAATTTACATATACACCATTGTCACATGCCTTATCCATGCAATATAGTACTCATCTTTTATATAATTTTTACATACTTGGTAGTGAGGTTTTGACCTCGGCCCACCATTATTTTATATAATCCTTTAAACATATCCCTTATTTTGATAGCAGTATAACATATTGTCTGTATCATTATTTTTCCATAGCAATATAAATGTCGTCCATACCACTACACACACACACATACACACGTTAGTCCATGTTAGTGATGAAAAGTACATTTTCTTGTCTAAAAAACTAGCACCATAAAAACCAAATATGTGTTCAACATATGCCACATAGACCAAACACTCGAGAACATCTTTGTCTAAAAAACTAGCACCATAAAAACCAAATGTGTTCAACATGTGCCACTAGACCAAACACTTGCACCATATAAACTAAACTTACTCTTGCATAGATACAAGCCAAAAAATTGTACTACATGACCAACAAATTATGCCACATGGCACATACCAATCAATTATGCACCTTACACCCGCTATCAACAACCTGTGCATACATGTGGAATCATCAATGTAATCTATGCCACACTAGGTTGACATAAGATGTTGTCAACAACTTGTGCATACATGTGGAATCATCAATGTAATCTATGCCACATTAGGTTGACATAAGATGTTGTCACCAGGATTGTGCAAAACTCAATTGATCCTGGCAATCCCTTGGCTCCTATCCTCAACCCTTCACATGTCATTTCAACCTGTGCTCTAATAGGGACTAAACTTCATACAAGCAACACAGGGCAACTTACCTACTTGAAACTTAATGGGAACTAAACCCATACAAACCAACTTGTCTGCATCTCATTGATGTTGAATTTGGTATTTTTTTCAACTGAAGAAATCGCACTTGGAGTAGCTCTCAGGCATATATAGTCCTGCCTAGGATTGGACAAGCATAGGACTATATTGAATTTGAATTTGGTATTTGTGATGTGGGTAAGTGTCATCCATTTATTTTCATGTTATCATTTTTGTTGTTTACGAGTATGCTCGTCTACCAATACAGGGAATCCACAAAGTTGGGCCCAATGGAGTAAATATAAATCCCTTAATTCATTTTTAGATCCTTAAAAATGAATACACCCTTCAGATTTGCACAAGATTATGAAGGAAAAGTTTCGTATTGTGTCTGGCTTCACGGCTATCATTACTTACAAGATACGTTTATTTGACAAAGTTGGGCCCAATGGAGTAAATATAAATCCCTTAATTCATTTTTAGATCCTTAAAAATGAATACACCCTTCAGATTTGCACAAGATTATGAAGGAAAAGTTTCGTATTGTGTCTGGCTTCACGGCTATCATTACTTACAAGATACGTTTATTTGACAGTATCTCTTATGCATGCAGTCTGTGTGTTTGTCTCACCAAGAAATTGCATTAATCACATCAAACATTGATGGCAAAGTGAAATCCAAAAGAACTCATCTCTGCAAGAATTAACATTTCATTACTTACAAGATACATGTTGTATATTGTCAATGTCCTTAAGTCTGAGATTTTGTCTTAACATCGAAAACAAATGGTAAAACCCCAAATCCATATCAATTGGAGGTTAATGCGAGATGTTTGTGCATATTGCTTGCTATATGTGTTGGGAGATTTTTACTCTTATAGTTGAAAGTACTGTGTAAACTCAAAGCAAAAGATTATGTGCAGCTTGAAATTTGATGTTCAGTCCATTTTACCCTCATTTGCAAGAGTTCAAGAGTGCCAGCAGTTATCCAGGTATTCAAACCCTTATATCACAGATATGCACACAGCCCATCCCTCAGAAAGAACTAATAACAAAGCCTACATATGGAAAACCTTTAGAAACAGATAGATAGTTATTATTAATAGAAATTATAGTAATGTTTACCATATAACATAGACATTGTTAGAGGCTCTTGAAACCCTCTGGACTCTATAACACACACATTGTTCGAGGCTATTGAAACAATCTGGACCCTAAAAGACAGCAGGGCTAGTAGGGTTCAGTTGTGTTGTCAAATATAGAAAAACTACAGTGCTAATAGTTTCTTTTGGGCTTACCCATAGGGATTTAAACCAATGACTTTTTTGCAATGAGTGTCTTCACAGTACACCCATTCACCATCAATTAAAAGCCCCATATGCTAACAGTGCAAACATTTTATCCTAATGTGAAGTCATACATTTCATGCAACAACTACAGTTTCCACGGTAATTCCAGAGCATGGACATACTTCAATTTCAGATTTTTCTTCATTTTCCCAAATCTCAGGTATGGCTTCCTTTATGTTGTGAATGCTTTCGAGAGCAAAATCTGCTCCTTCTGTTCGGTCAGATCTGCCAACCTGCGTTGCAAACAAAAAACATTTAGTGAGTGCTGGTTATAAATCTATGTTACAATTCCAACAAAACTGGTTTTATCTTTTTCAGATGTGCATTAGATATGAATAATGTAATGGGGGCTTACTATAACAGTATGCAACCCTGCAGCTTTGCCGGCTGCTATGTTACGTACACTGTCGTCAAAGAAAATCTGTGGAAATATTTTAAATTAGATTAAGCCAACTTTTCAAAATAGGTCTACAACATGCATTTCAAAAATGATTATGCATAAAAAAACATACCGTCCTTTTTGGATCTGCATTTGCTATTTTCAATGCCAATTCTATTGCCTCCAAGGAAGGCTTGCAAAGAATAGGAGACTTGAAATTTGTTGACTTATCACTATTTATGGTTTCCAAGCAATCACTATAATCAGCTTTTCCATGAAAAGTAATGCCCGTTTCCAAGTCTTCTTCATTACCAGTAGTTTGCGTACATGGGTTGACAGTCTTCAAGCTATTAGTATCATCAACAATTTGTTCAGAGCTATTCAGTGTTTCAAACCAGGTTTCCAAGTCATCTTCATTACCGGTTGTTTCTGTAATTGGGTCGACAGCTTTCAAGCTATTACTATTATCAACAATTTGTTGAGGGGGATTCAGTGTTTCAAAGCATATTACACCTTCAAAACAATCTTCCAATCCCAGCCTACTTAAGGTTTTTGTAGCATGAACTTTGTCAGAATTGGTGAATATCTGCGTAAGAGGATCAACAGCACTTTATAAACATATGATGATAATATAATAATAATAATGCAATTTTAAGGTAGGTCATGGCCAAGCCAGACACCAAATTGATGTATCAGACCACCTTGTTTGTGGGAAAGGGAGCCATCCCCATGCAGTAATTTGATTTCAATAGTCTATAGAGGTGTACATACTCTACCCCATTCTGGATTTGGACATGTGACCTCTTATGAGGCACATGTTCTTAACAATTAGGTCCACTCAAGCTGTAGAAGCTCCCATATATAGAGTATAAACATTAAGATAACATACAAGAACTCAGCTACAGTACTTACAATTTTCCGTTGTGGCATACTCAGTAACAAACTCCTCAGCACTGGATCAGGTCTAAGGTTCTCATAAGGCAATCTACCATGCACAATACTGCAGATACAAATTTTTTAAAACAACCATAAGTCACAATTATTTTGAATCAAAGAACAAGCATATCAACTGGTTTAGAAAATAAAAAGTGAGAATACCTATGAAAGTAATCATTATCAATCTCATAGCCCTGCGCCTGTTTCAAACCCATTAAAATAAAAGATTAGATGGATGATGTAAATATTGACACTCAATTGTGTCGTTTGTTTCTCAGTCCGTAATCTTATTCTTAGTATCACCTATTTCAACAAATTACTACTATTTATTGTTTATCAGCATTGATTAGGATTATCATACAATACAAGGAACTGTATGAGAATGCCATGAAGTCGACTATCCAGGCCACTGCCCCTTAAAAACATCATCATTCAATATACAGGAACTCAAAATAAGTCCACTGAATAGAAATGGTCACAAAATTAAAGAACACAGATGAAAAAGGGACACAGAATTACCTTAAGTCCAGCCATCGTAGTCCCATAACTCTTGTGAAGATCAACGCACATAGATGGAACTTCGTTTTTATCAATTTTAAGAACTTCAACCATGTAATCTGTTAAAAGAGCATATGCAAGCTCAGAAATTTAAAGAAAATCATAAGGATAAACTCCAAGGGGCTTTAGGCAACAAAGGGTAACAAATTAATTTTCTTGCCCCCATTATCATACAGTACAAGGCATTCACTAGGTATAGTTTTTAAGCAGAACTGGTAATTGTTGAAAATTACGACATTCCACAATATACCTTCAATATTCCTACGGCAGGTTGTTTGAAGTCCAGTACTTAGAGGATACAGAGTATCATCCAAATCTGAAACAAGCACATAAACATTAAAGCTATTGAAGATAATGTATAAACAATATGAATGGTTAAATATGCCTTAGTTTTTAGTTTTTAAAGACAGTAAACTACTCAAGCTCAAAAAGGTAATATTGAAAAGGGCAAAAAATTAAATAGACTAAACAGGATAACAACAATATTTCTTACCAAACAGAAGACAGTCATATAGTGGCATCTTAGCTTCCACAGAGCTTTGTACAGCCTCCATAATTAATCTGAAAGAAAATAAACCAAAAAAATTGGATACCAAACAGGCAATTTCAAATATTTCTTCTATTGCCTTTATAATTTTACATGGTATTTCTGGAATTCAATTGTAAGATACTAGACTAAGATTTATCTGAAAGTAAATGAAAATTTAAGACCACTTAATAATTTTATGCAGTTAAAACTGGTCTCACAAAAAATATATGTCAGAATCATAGGACCTGAAAACTCAGCACCCGAAAAGATTTGACATTCAACTCTTGCAATCTGAAGTCTAATTTGATATCAAGAAAACCACTCTACAATTTGAATCGGACCCATATACTGCATCTAAAACATAAACTAACTGGAACCCTAATAAATTTAACAAATTGTAGTAACACCTGAAGATGAACACACCGAGATGGTAACAAATTCATGAATCTTCAATAATCCGCAAATTGTAAATCAAAACACAATTAAAAATAGGGATGGTTACAAAATACATCACAAACATATATAATCTGCAAATCCACATTAGGCGTTCAGCTGCCTTGCTCATTATTATTTCTTCAATTCTCACAATTAACTTAATATTTTGATGGAAAATTCACAAATCTTCAACAAACCTCAACCTACACACAACGAAAAAATACATATTCACATAATACATATATATTAGAAAAAAAAAAAAAACAAACAGATTGTTTTTCAGATTAAAAACATACATATAAACACATACATATCTACAAACAGATACACATCTTGAGTTTTCCAGGGTCATATTAGTTCAGCATAATATCTTTTTATTCAAAGGATAGGTGAACTTGAGAAATAAAAAAAGCTGGTGCAAATATTGGTCAAAGTAATTAGATTTCTGGGGCTTAAATGAAGACCTCTGAGTCCAAATCAAAGGAATAGATAACATCATGAACACTATGGAAAACATAATTATAAGAAATAACATAAAATACGAAAGAACTTCACTACAACAAGAAGAAAATCAAGACAGGGAGAATTCAACTCAGATCAGCAAAATCTCGGCTAGTAAAAAATCATCTGTGCAGAAATCAGGAATCACATTGTGGAAAATGAGCCAAGAAACTCATTTTCCAGTTAAATCAAAGAAGAGGGCTACTTTTCTGATAGGTTCACAAGTCAAATTCATTGAACCGTGAATGACCTGCCCAGTACTCGCTGGTAATTAGTTTGTGGATCGAACCAGTTCCTCTTGCCGAGTTGAATCAACCCGTTTTAAATGGCAAGCTAACTGATTCGACCGGGGAGTCTGGTAACACAAAATTAGTACAAACTCTCATATCTACACAACCCGATCATATCAATCCAAAAGCCCTGGTTGAGTTGAATCAACCTGTTTTAGCAGGCCAAGTCAGGTGTCACAGCGAGTCCAGATAAAGCCCAGCAGGTCTGGTAACAATGAAAATTAGTACGAACTTACACAACAAACACTACAAAACAAGGTGGAGGAAAGAATCCAACACACCATCCTATCAAAACCAGTCAAATTTTCACAAACACAATGAGAAGAAGAAGAAAAAGAAATCATTACTGGGTAAAACAACAATGGGAACATACACAATATGGACTAAAATGTAATGAACTCCCGTCGACAATTTTCACTGACCTTGTAAACCTAATATAAAACAAAGAAAAGCTAAGAAAAAACCGTACAGTGCCATAAAAGCACAATTCACAACATCCAGCTTCAATCTTGTGCTGTATTTCATGACATTAAGCACAGTCAAAAGCGAAACAGCGAGAGAATTATGAAAAGAACATACATACCAGATATTGATGGGATCCTCCTCCTGTGTCGCGGAAATGAAAGAACCCAACACAGACTGAAGTGTAAAACCCAAAACAAATTATAAGTTTCAGAATTACAATACAAAACAACGAACGCATACACAATATGAAATGAGGAATATGTATATATAGGCCACACCCACAAGCCCTTTACTGAGAAGGAATGGTGAGCAGGACACTTGCTATGGCAAAAAGAGGTATAATACTCAGAAAATTCCCCGAGCAGCAGAAGTAGAATAATAATAATGGGGAATATGACTATGAACACATGTGTAGGATGAGAAAACTACCAAACATTAATAGGCTTGCACGACACCCTGTGGCCATACTCAGGATCATTGCGACTTTTCGATACTCTCATGGAGTCGGACTGTGAACTCCAAGAGCCCATTCGTCAAAAAGGGCCGTAAAATCCCACAAAACCTCGGCATCACATCCATTAAACAATTAATTAATGCATATTTGATTGAATTGGGTGCTCAGACTTACAGTCAAGGCCACTTTGATGAAATTGATTGCCTAATTTGATATCCATTCAATAATTATAGTTAATGTCTCTTTGATTCAATTGGGTGTTTTTGTTTACCTTGGGTTGATTCTTTGGTTGAAAGATTTATGGTGTTGATTCTTGAGTTGGGCTCCACTATTTGGACATCCTTTTGATATTTCAGTTCACTTTATGGCTTTGCTTTCGGTTGTGGAAAAGCAACGAAGTGTCGTTAACGATGGGTATTAGATGCACTGGATTTATTCGAATAAAATAATACTTTTTTAAAATATTTTTAATTATTTATTAAAAATTAAAAATTTAAATGTTATTTTATTGTTTTTACATAATTTAAATTATGAAAATTAATATCATAATTTAAATATTATTGTTCAAATATAGTTGTTACTTGAAATTTTGGGTTTTAGGTTATTCTCTATTTAAGGCTTTGCCATAGTTAGTCTCTTCATGGTTCTGATGCTACCACACTTGTTGGTTCAAAACGCATTGGCCAAAAAAATTTCTTATTTGATTTCTACCGAAGACTTTTCTTAATTTAAATGTAATTAATTTGTTCATTTATTTAAAAGTTATATTAAAATATTTTGGTATTTTGCTTAATGTGAGGTTCTCTTTAATGGTTATGTGGGCTTTGTGTTTGGAGTGTTTACAATATAAACTCTTTTTTTACTAGTACAGAGGTTTTTCGTTTCTTAGAAAAATGATTCTAGTGAGTAAGATTCTCAAGCCTATCATATTTATTATGCGAGTTGTCTTTAGTGCAACTTTTTGGAAACTTTTCCGATGGATTTTTCCGGTCTAATTTCTTTAAAATCTAGTTGGAAATCATTGAAATCACAAGTTTGATGGATAACCTCTGCACATTAGAAGTGTCCTAGGGGTTTTCCAGGGTGCTGAATCCATATATACAATCAAAAAACTAGTTTAAATAACACAAATCAAGATTTTAGCTCAAACTTTTCCGCCAGATTCCGACACCGGAAACTCCAAAAAGTTGCACTAAAGACAACTCGTTTATTGTGTATCTTTTTGGCTTCCCAATAGGGATCAATTTCACATATTAGAGCAAGGTCTTTGCTCGTACTTGTGGGCCAAGTATGACAGGTTTTGAGACCTCCGTTTGGTACCTTTGGATGTTTGCATTATGCCAAAAATGATGGAGGTCTAAGGTTGATTAATATTACAACTTAGGGGAGCATCATTGCTACCAAATGGGTGATTCAATGTTTGGATGGATACTCTACTTGTCAAGCATTTTTGATGCATTGTCTTCTCACAACATGGCATATTGGTGGGACCAGAGGATTTTTTAGATTGTGTGACATTATTTAATCTCCTCACAACTTCCAGGGCTCGAGCTCCTCTATTATTAGAAGTATCCACACAACATGGAGGAAAGTGGCTAACTTGGTGCGGTGGTAGATGTCAGGGGGTTGAGTGGTATGGGATTTAGCCAAAAGACCATTACGGAATTGGAAATGCATGCCATGTGTGTTGTAAACATCCTCTATTTTTGTGGGTGACAATTAAGTAAGAAGATTTTTTGGGTGGAGAGATTTGTGGGATGACAGTGCTTGCTGTTGGAAGAACTGGTGATCCATTGCTTGTGATTTTTCCCTATCTTCCATACATTAACATACTATGATAGAGATTGTTGGTCTTATTCCATAAGAGGATTTATTCAAATTGACTATTGGCATGCCTAGCTCCTTTTGGCAAGATTAGGAGTGGAGCTTCCAAATCATCCAAGCAAACACATGAGCAATCCCCACCCAAGATAACTTACCTACCTACCTTGACGGATTCACTCTGGATCTGGAGAACTACACAAGCTTGTGATCATAATGTATCAATGTCTCCTTTACTACAATGGCAAAGGCTAGCTTTGAGCTAGCCTTTCCATGATTGATTTGGGCAAGACTCTCTCTCGGCCTCCCTTTGCACCCTCCAAAGCTCATATTTTATGTAGCTATTATGGTTCAGCCCTAAGTGCCCCTTGACCTAATATGATTCATGAAGGTTGTATTATCTTCTTCATTAAAGGCATGAGTCCATCCCTATTCTTAATACATAATTGATGTCTATTGACATGGAAAAATTTTGGATTAGGGGACTACTTAGTGTGTGGTCAGTTTAGGTAAGCTAAAAATTCTAGGTGTTTATGTGGCTAGTGATGTATCAAGGCCTTTTGACCAAGGCAAGGTTGTTGAAAAGTGGTCTCATGGATGTGTTTTGACCTTCTTCCCTTAGGTTGGAAATGGTGAAGCACCTCTTTTGCTATTGTTCTTTCTTCAAATCCTATTGGGAGTTTGCTCATTCTAAGAATGTAGCCATTTTGTAGAGGCGGTTGCATTGGAGAGTGGTGTAATTGGTGATTCTAGATCTTTGGTCCAATCTTATCTTAATGGAGTTGGGCATTGCTTAAGGAGTTGAGCTTTATTTGTTCTTTTGAAACTTCAATGCAAATGTGTTTTTGAGAATGATGTTAGCTCTATCTCTACATTTTGTCAATTATTGGAAGAAGAGGTATGTAGTTGTTAGCTAAAGGCCTTATATTGATTGAAAAAGCCAAAGAGTTGGATATAATTGTTTATTCCAAGTTTATTTTTGTTTTAATTTTTTTTTAGGGAGACAATGTCAATACCTTTATAGATACCTTCTTGTTGTGTTTTTTTCTTTGATATAAATAATTTTTTGTAAATATAAGAAGTATTTACAAAAAATGAAAAAACTATAGTGTCCAGTGTGAAAGAGGTGTGATTTTTTTGTGCTACCTTGAATTGACACGTGTCCCTTTTACTCTAAATAAAAAAACAATGTCAGCTATAATTATGAAACAAAAATGGTTATGCATATTTGGTTAGTTTAAATTAAAAATATTATAAAACATCAATAATTTCAATCTCGTGTGCTTGCCTAGTTCATTGTTGATATTACAATCCATAATGGAGATGTGATAAAATTATTTCACTCTCACTCCCAACCATAAATATAATATTTCGATGTTTATGTTAAGTAACATAATTTTAGAGTACAAAATTTGAAAAAATGTTTACAACTCAAGAGATTTGATCCCTCTTGGTGCTTGATTGATTTGTTGTTAACATGGATCTATATTGATGTCTAATGAAAATCAAAATTGGTTTAGGAGATTGCAAGAAATAATACAATATGTAAAAATGCTTAAGAGAAAACTAAAAACACACCTAAAGAGAAAAGAATTAAAAGAAGGAAAAAAATAAGAAAATAATTGAGAAACTTCAACATATGAGATGAGAAACAATAAAGAAGCTTAAAAAGACAGGTTCTCTAACCAAGACCTAATACACAAGTAACACACTTTGAACATTAAGATGGTGAAAAATAGAATAACAAAAATAAAAATACCTTAAAATATTGTTGTTATAATCTAGTTTGAGTTTGTATAAAAACCAAGCCAAGTACATAATGTAAACTTCATGAATATCCTATGTGAGTAAACACGGAAATTAATGGAACTTGGTAGAGCATTGTTTGTTGAAAAATCTAACCTTTAATATGTGCAAATGACTATCAACAAAAGATTCAAATTAACATATATGTAATAATTTAGATAGGGAGCCTAAAGAGGAGGAGATTGTTCAGTTTTCTAGATTTACTTAACATGGTTAGATTTTGGACAATATCGATTCTAAAAAGCTTATATTTTTTCCATTTGGTCTGGAATGTCTAATGACAAACCGCTCCAATTCTAAGTTGTAACCTTTGTTTGTAGGCAATACAAAATTTTGCCTTACAAAAAAGGAGTGGAGGAGATTGTTCGTCAATCTAATGAAGAAGTAGAAGCAATGGAAGTAGATCAACCATCTTACCAAAAGGAGGTAGATAATAATCACAAATATTTTGAGTACTTAAGTAGTATACCTTCACTTATAGTGGTTTTGTAGTAATAGCAAGATTATGCAAATATAATGTGTCATTTAAAAAAAAAATTCAAGGTTATACCCAAGTTATACGTCAAATTGGTGTATGAGACCCCTCTTGCTAATGGAATAAGGAACCTCACTCCATGTAAGGGTTTGATTGCTAAAACTTACAAAAGGTGTACATATGTTACCCTCTTTGGATTTGAACTTGTAACCTCTTGAGAAAAAACACATTTTTCAAATCATTAGATTCACTCAAAACTAAACAATTTTTAACACATTTTAATAACAAGTTTAATTTATATCTTTCTATTATATATTTTAATATTATTTATAAACAAATCCATACGGTCTAGCGCAAATAGTGAGAGGATGTATTGTTAAGGCACTCCTTAGTGTAAAGTTGTTAGTTCAAATCTTCGTGGACAAAAATTCAGTAATGCTAAGGGCTAGAGTGGCCCAAACTGAATACGATCCTAGGTGATTTTAATAACTTAAATGCCCCTGACTTGTGTCTACTCAAACCACAGATTATACATACCCCATATATATATATATAATCAATTACAAAAAATTATCTATAAAGAAATCCCAATTTTAAAAAGTAAATACTTCTCCAAAATAATCAACACCTTTTAAAAAAAGAGATCCTATATAGTATTTATGGTACACTTTATTTTCGGTATCGGTCATGTTCATTATTAAAGTGTCAGCAAAAGGATATCAGATTGTATTAAATTAAAAAATTAAATCTTCAAAGTTTTTGATAATATAAATAAAATCGAATTGAATTAAATTAAATTATAATTTTAAAATTTTATCATTATTTTAAAATATTATATTTATATTTTTTATTATAATTTTATGATAATTAATAATTATTTAATTTTTTTATATAAATTCATCGATATGAATAATAATAATTTCCAGACTTAAAAGCGACCAACAATATCTACTTGACTTTCACGGCATTATGGCACTCAAAGGTTGTTGATCTTTCAATGTTTTGCTTTTTCTTTACATAAAGAGTATTCTTTTAACAATTATTCCCTAACTTTTGGCCATTCCCCCTATGTCACGTAATTCTATAAACATACTTTTTCCCACTAAACATGTGAGGGGCATATGTTTTCTATAGCTTTAACACGTGTCGCTTTTTAATTTATTGGTGGTACCTTCTAGAATGTCTTGTCATGAAACATCAAGAAAATTATTAACAAATGTTTCTAATAATGTAAAATCTTTGTAGGGCATTTGCATTATATGTCTATGTCATCCATCATTTTTCAATTTTAGTGGTTAGGTATTCATAGCATTTTATTATTCACATCATGTAATTTATAAGGTGTATTAATAATTGGTTTGTGTGAGGTTTAGTTTTGGTTAGGTCTTATATTCAAATTTTATGGGAGAGGGATTGAGGATGAGAGTCACATTTAAGGAATTAACTTATTCCAAGGGGCGTCTAAGCTCAACCGAGCATCACACAATTCTAGTCATAACATCTAACTAGTGTGTAGATTTCTTCCATCCAACATTAAAGCTCAACCTAGTTAAAAAAACAAAACAACAACAACATTTACACAACACCAAAAAAATAAAAAATAAAAGAAAAGAAAAACATAAAACACTGAGAAATTTAAATATTAACCCTAAAAATTATCATAAAACATGGAGAAATTTAAATATTAATAATGATTGGATAGTGTAAAACATATATTATTAAATGTAAGAAAAAAAATTAGAGTTGATTCAAATTTTATGAGGAGTTAAAAATAAGAATCATTATAATGTTTCAAAGAATACCTAAATTAACCAAATCTTATACAATTTTGATGACAAAATCTCATATTTAAATAAATTATTCCTCAATCTAATATATAAATTAACTCTGACTTAAACGAAATCTCATATATATATATATATATATATATATATATATATATAAACAAAAACAATTTTCACTACTTTGAAATATATATGGTTTTTAGAGTTAAGTCTTCTTTGAGTAGAGCAATTTTGAATTGATGTTTTCAGATCTATCACATTAAAGTCTTTTCTTCACATTTTAAGCAAGCAAGTGTGGCTCATCATCAATGTCTTGATGATAAGCCACACTTGTCAATAAAAAACGCGTTGACAAAAAACTTTAATGCGATGGATTTGGAAATATCAAATCAAAATTGCTCTACTCATGGAAGCCTCTCTCTATCTCTCTCTCTCATTATTATTAATATATTATTAATTATTAAAAGTAATCATTGTATGTTTAAATATTGCATGCCTAAAAACATTCCTTACCATTGTCATATCATGTCCAAATATGTTTTTAAATAACACAAGTTACTATAGAAAATTGGGTAAGTTATTCTTTTACAAAGTGTTATTATTCACGTAGTGTATAACGCATTTAGTTTTGCATTGACTAGCTATTAGTTTCATTTGACCAAAAAAAATTGCAACTCAGCCATAATTTAACATTACCAATTAAATTTTATTATTTTTTCATAATATTTAAATATATTTATTTAAAATCTAATTGGTTCAATTCTTATAACTCTTATTTTGTAATCATTACTTATGTATAGATATAATTAATAAAAAGAACAAAAACTATTGTACAACCTACAGAGAGTATAGTTGTCACGTTGCAACAGTGTCATTCACACCTATTGAGAATGCATATGACTTCATTTGATGTCTAAGACAAGTGTTCTGATTAATTTAATAGAATTTTTATTGGGTCTCTCCCGTTCCGCTCGATATCCCATCAAACTTGAATGATGCCATTATGGATATGACGGTAACCCCCCTCATGTGAAAAATTTCTTGCACTTAAGTTAATACCATGTGGCAAGCTACAACACACTAAGCAATGGAGCAACTTGCAACTTTGTGGATAAGATAAGTATTATCATCATATCCAATTGATATGAACACACTTTTATCATTTATAATGAAATTTTGGATGACAAAGAGTATTATTAAAAAAATTCCCATGTTGGATTTAAAAACTTAAATTTTTGGCCCTTTAAGTGAAAAGGTTAATCATTTAACAAAATATTTCAATAGGAGTGTATGGGATATGGATTATTCTTCATGGTTTGTCATAATCTTTTTATTTACCTTTAATCCCTCGACAATTAATTTTAAGTACATTGTATTTTTCAATATTAAGAGTTTTTACTTTAATAAAAGAAGATGTGGTAAGTAGTTAATAAATTTTAGAGTATAATTAATAAAGTTAATATTTAAAACTCTAATTAATTTAGTAGTTTTAGCAGTTGTTCTCTTTTCTTTTTATCCTTTTTCCTCTACTTGTTTCTCAAGTGTACACTAAATCTATATGAGAATACCTCTTTTCATTTTACATTTATCTAATAAATGGTCAAAAATTCATTATTTACTTATCAAATTGCAACGTTACTATATTTACACTAAGCAGTTTACCTATCCAATTGCAATGTTACTATATTTAAACTAAGCGGTAGGTACTAGCTACTATGTAGAACTTGTTTATATAATGGTAATAGTTTAAATATTGCATGTCTAAGAACATTTATTACCATTGATATCAAGTCCAAATATGTTTTTCAATAACACAAGTCATTGGGTATGTTATTATTTTACAATGTATTATTTATAAAATGGTAATAGTTTGGTGATGTAGTTTTAAGTGGTTGAGAACTCTTGAATTTTTATTTTTATTTTGATTTTGTAATTTTTATTTTATTTTTATTTTTTTGTATTTAAGATATGTGGTTAAATATAAATAAATGTTTAAATATTTTCCATTAAAAAATAAAAAATGTAAGTTTGGGTGGTACCTTTCTATTACTTTTTCAAAATAAAGTAGGCATTACAAAATAAGCATCCATACCCAGATGGTCTCCACCTACCCATTAGGAAATCAGGTCTGTTAACCATCTAGTTGCATTGTAACCAGTCCAAAAATGAAATACTCTCATATTGTTTAATAAAGCTATATGAACTTGACTATCTTTATCACTCCTATCGACTATGAGTCTATACCAAATTAGCCAAAACCCTATATTATTCATCTAAACGGGACTAAGAAAAAAAAAACCATACTATGCAATTATTCAGGACTAATCATCAGAGGACTCAATTGGCGTGGGGTCTTTAGCACTAGAACCCAGCAACTCAGTCAAAGGCATACAAGGAATGTGCCTCTCTATGCGTGCAAGGGGAGCATTCTAATGTTGTATCTACACTGAATTAGCTGGAATTCTCCTGAAACTCTTCTGAATAACTTGGGTTGCCTGAAAGGGGCAACATCACAGCTTTAGCTAAAAGTAGCTTAATCATCCATAATAAGTAAAGAGTTTCCATAAACAGAGTACGATGAACTCGTTTATTTCCTTGATTTGGGGTAATATCACCAAAATCTACCCTAATTTCCTATTCACTAGGATCCAACTGGTTACCAATCTCGGCTTCCCACTCGCTAATGGCTTGGCAAGCCCGAGGGTGGGGGTTGTACCTATAAAAGCTATCCATAGCAGAAACATGGCAATGAGTATTCCACCGGTGTTAGAATTTCCACTATGTTGTAATATAGGTTGTGTCATTGCTTCAACAAATCCCTATTGGAGATATGCTTGAGGGTTTCCAATGAAACAAACCACTAGCCATTAATCCTCACAGTAGGAGAGTCATGATTGTTCTCTGGAGGGTGTCCAAGAGAAAGGAGCCCGTGGGACAAGTAGAATTGAATACTTGCAAGGTCCACAAAGACAATGATGAAGAAATGAGACCTCACCATGAAAGCCTAGACCTTGGCATTGTCCTCACCTCCCACAACTACCCTGGAGATTCTCCCTTGCCCCAGGTTACCTGCAGATGGTGCCTTGTTTTGGTTTCTCAGTGATCTGCTACCTGCAAAAGTTATGGTGGTCACCTTCTCTTTAACCTCCAAATGCCTCCTTCCTTGGTTATAATCCTGCTCTGACGTCCCAAACATGGGAAAACTTGTGTGCGAGTAGCAATGCCACCCCCCTCTCTTTACTACCATTAACTTCATTATGGCGGTTCAGAACCCACCACATCCCTTAACCTGTCTCTCACCTCAATTGGGGGATAAAATTATTTCATTAAAAAACATAAAATATGACATTAAAAAAATAAGTTATTTACTAAAATATATTTAATTGATGTGAAAATGTTTAGCAAACATTTACTTTAAAATTAGAGGTATTTTGGAAGTTTATGTATTCTATTTTTAAGACAAAGAGAAGCAAGTGTTTAAAAATTGTGTTCTCATCCACAATGATCCCAAGAATTTCAGTTGGTAAATCCAAAGTTTTAGAATGATGGTGTTATAAAATTCCCATGGGACTTTTAAACAAACAAAATTATATGGATAGAAAGGATGGTTGGTAGTTGAATGTGCATATGCTAATTAGATTTTTTTCAGCGTAACTATCAAAGTATCAAGCACAATAACTTTAGCTTTTAGTTCTTTAAAGAAAGTTTAATGGGAGTATAAGGGGTTAGCTTAATTAGTTGTTACCAATATTGCTAGGCATTTGGCTAGTTCTATGCTAATCGGTGATTGATTTGAGTCGCTTAGGTTAAGCACATTAATCTATGCCAATAGATTATCAACCCATGGTCTTCAAATTCCTTCATACAATGGGTATTTTCCTTACATAAGTTGTGATGTACAACTGTCACAAGTTGTTGTAATTCTATAGTAGGGGATTGTGGTAACAATCATGGGCTAAATTGCAAAAGAGCTCACAAAATCCCCTTTTCTAACCTCCTTATAAATGGGTTAGCATCAACAATGGTATACCTTTGAACCATTATGAAATCATTTTGTAGATGATCTCCAGTTTCTTAGATTGTAGACCACATTCCTTTTTGATTAATTTTCTTCCCCTTTTCCAATTATTGGATATATTCTGACAAAACAATAAATTAGTATTAAAATTAGGCCACTCTTGGTGCTAAAGTTGGGATAAATATATCTACCAATCCATTTATTGATTTAAGCTACATAGCAAGCTCCAATGCTTCCTATTACCACTCAAACTAGCAGGGGTCCTAGGCGGGTATCATATAGAGAAACTACTAAGTTAAACGGAAACATTGGAGCAATAGCCCATTGTCACCTCAGTTAAGGCTCCCTGCTATTTACAGAGTTCAATCGATGGGAGGAGTCCCGATATGAAATTAATCACAAGGATGAATAGATCAATGAGTGGATGGCAGGTGATTCCTAGGGCCTATTCACAAGAGAGACTCAATTATATAGCTTGCATTCTTGAGAAGCAAGGTGATGGGCTCTCTAGGAAGGGATAAGAAGATACTTGAGTCTAGGTTTAGGGGATAATATTTGAAAAGGTGTTTCCTAGACTTAAGGATCTCGATGAAGAAATGGCTTCTAGGTAATCCTTGTAGAATTTGAGTTGAAGATTTGTGGGACCACAGAAAATCCAAGTGGACCCAAACTCGGTTAAGGGTATGGAGTTGATTAATCAAGGAGGGGCTTGACCTAATTAGGGAAGAGAATAGGATCGAAGGACTAATTTTCTTTGATATTTTGAAGGCAATGATCCCAATGAGGACACTAACCCAAATCAGGTTAGGGAAAGAAGTGGTCTTACGGCTAGGGATTGTTATATCTTGGGATTCCAGCATTGGATTTTATTCAAACTTGAAGGTCCTCTAGAAAAAACCTTAGCGCAGTAGTGGACCAAAAATTGAGGGGTTTGAATGGCTATAATAGGATTTGTTGGATGCCCTAGGTGACCCTCTAGGGTTAGGCCTAGAGTTTGGAAAAAGCGAAGAAAGAGAGGTAAATTTGACCACCAAATGGATACAAGGATTAGTGCCTTATTACTTGGTCCTAATGGAGTCAAGATACACATATATTGAGAATTTTTGTGAGCTAAGGAGACCTAATTGATATTTTCTAGCTTCTCTAAGGGCAATAACTAGGTCAATAGGGATTTATACTT
The DNA here is from genome assembly GCA_031772625.1 of Pinus tabuliformis. NCBI lineage: Eukaryota > Viridiplantae > Streptophyta > Pinopsida > Pinales > Pinaceae > Pinus > Pinus tabuliformis. Next base: position 521,890,795 of record CM062817.1, on the reverse strand, counting down.
CAATTTTTTGAAGGAGATAAAGTTTTTTGAGGTATTCAACCTAAGAGGTGCCTTTAGGAACATTAACCCAATCCCTCAAAGCTCAATGCATGCATTTAATCACTTGTTCAAGGTCTCAGAAGAATTTCGCATTACATAACCCATATAAGAACAATGATATCAAGATACATGTATTTGACAAGTAAGATAACAAGAATAACATCAAAATTTCGACTTACGTGAGAGAGAGAGTATATCCATTAATCAATTTCTCATTGTGAAGAACCTCCAAATATAATAACAAAATCCAAACATCATAGCGCATCAAGAAAGCTCCAAAATTTATCCCAGCAAAAAATGTGAAAATCTCTCAAGAGATACCACTCCAATCCAAGTGATTATGAGAGGTTAGAATGAGCCTCTTTCATATTTATACAACTCTAAAGGGGCTTCAGTTCGCCTAATTGGCCTAATTTATCCCCAAATAATAAAACAATACATAATAATGACATTACTTGGTGACAAGCCAACCTAGATGGCTTGATAATACAAATAATAGCCTCTTAAGTGGGAAAAATAATGAATATGATGAGTCATTGGGCAATTGAGGAGGCCTAATGGAGTCCAAATGTGCCAAGTTGAGTGAAAAGGCTCCAAAAATAGTGGACAAGGGTTGCCTCTTGATATCCAAGCAAGTCATATGTGGTGCCTCCCAGTGGATGTGGGGGCACATTGACATCCCCGTGGGTCTCCAGGTGGATTGATAATTCCTTTAAACCATCTGTAAATGCTAGGATAATGACTTACGTCATTCCCTTGTCTCCTGTAGTGAGGTAGATAATCATCTAGACCCTGGAATGTTTTCCGAGTGTATGGTGCAAATGTGGAGGTTGTTGGGCATGGTGAACCAGGTGCATCATCCTCATCCAAAAGGTGGAACACGAGCAATCAATGAATGGCGTTAGGGATCCATGAAGTACTCTCTGTTATGGTGGAGGCCCACAGCTCTCAACACTCATCCTAAAAGTGCCAATGTGGCCCTCGGGAGGGATTGGACCCTGTATAGGGATACCAAACCCCAAAATGGAGATCCACTTGCAATCTTGCATAAGATATGATGTGTCCCCTTGCCCTCCAATACAACAAATCATTAGAGTAATCAAGTAAAAGAGCTTACAAATCATGGAATCAAGTGGGAAATTCATGATGGTATGCCCTTCCATAGTGGGCTTTAGTGTGTACAAGTGTCTCCAAACTTTGGCATGATGTGTGGAATATAACTGTAGATTCCCCCTTTTAAGGTGGTGTAACTCATTCCCCACCACGAGTTAGGGAAATCATGGGTTCCTTGATGTGGAGGGGGCTCATCTATGACCCATAGGAACCTGGGTGATGGCCATGAACGAGGGGTAGATCTCATGTTTGGCTTTTGCTTGCATGATAAATTTGTATGTCCCGACCATATTTTGAATTTTGTGGTACATTCCTTATTGTAAGTGGCCAAATTATGCTTTTTCCTTTATTTTTAATTACATCAACCTTCGAGCATCATTCCAGGCCTGACCCAAAGTGTGGAAAAGGGGAGGGGGAGGCTAACCTTATTTCGACCCAGTGGACACATGTGGACCCAGAGGGGAAAGGTTATGAATGGGGTTAAAATGAGAAGATGGGAGTGAAGTATATGGCATCGCAAAGTGGGACCACGCAACCAAATCAATATTTCCCATGTAGTTCCATCCCTAAAGCTAATGGTCGGCGAGTAAAGGAGATCCCACAGAACTAGGATACAAGGTTGACTACCAAAATCAGGCATAGGAGACAACAGTACAAACCTAGTCCACTCTTTCCACTAAATCCCTCATCAATCAATGCCCAATAGTGTCCATGATAAGTAAACAAAATCACTCAACTAAACCAATGAAAAGTCATACCTTTGGGGTCGACAGGTCCACCTTCAAACATGTGATCATAACATATAGGCAAGGGACCACAAGGTTGGCTCGGGTGGTGGAGAAAATGGCATATCGAGCTATCTGGTGGATGCAAGGGGCTGTTGGCTGAGGACCATCTTGGAGAATTTTTTTCTCCTAGTGATATCACCCACAAAGTGGTGGGTAACACTTCCAATTGATCACTCAATCACTACTGTAATAATGGGATTTGGAAATGTGGTAGCAATCCACCAATAAATTACTGTTTATGATGCACATCCTTAGTATTATAATTTGGATGGGTCATGAGATTCAAAACCACTAGTCATAATCCCAAAGTGGCTCTACCACCTTTTATTTAACCCCCTTTAATTGGATAATGCTCTACAACACCAATTTTGGCTTTTGAAACTCCTTCATAATATCTTGACACAAATGATCCAAATTTGATATTAGATTCGCAGGAGAACTTTGTGTATACTTTACGTGCCACTACAAAGCTCTCTTGCATAATGTTGTTTGCAACTTTACCTAGTTGATGGCATGGATGGTTCTCCATGTGCTCCAAATTACATAATAAAGAAACCAGTGCTACTCCACATCTGCTTCAACACAACTATGAAAGAAGAGAAGCCACAAGAAATAATTAATCAATTAAATCACTATTCTTGTCTAATGGCTATGGATTAACAAAAAATTCAAAGGAATATTGTTTGGTGTGGATCTTCCCATTTCCTCCCACCACTAGCTTTTATGAACTTCTACAAAAATTTGATAACATGCATCTCATTCACTATCCATGTTCTCTATGTTTTCCATAGTTCAACTCTAAGTAGATTCAATTTATATCTACCATATAGTTCTCATATGGTACCAATTCCCTCAAATAAGGTCAACACTTCAATATCTGCAATGATTGAAAGCATACCCTAACATACCTTGTGCCACTAGGAACATATTTATCAATATTGGGATTTCACCAACTAACCTTCCATGAGATCCCTTTTGCAAAGAATTTTAGAGTTTTGTCAAAGATTGATGGCATTCAATTCACAATTTCCAAATCATGACATTTTCGTAACATTTTTGAGCTAGAAATTAAGTGCTCGTGACATTTCAAGACCATAGGACTTAAAATTTATTAAAATTATCTAAATTCAACACAATTCTTAGACATCGATGCCAATGTCTGTTGAGAAATCGGGAGACTTCTAAGTTAAATTAGATTTCTCTTTTCTCTGATAACTGCTTGTGAAATTTGTTGGCTTCTTATTAATTTAATTATGTTTTTCTTCATCAAACAATTATCAAATGCAAAATCATGAAGATCACAATACATAAGAAACACAAGATATAGGCTCCAAGCCAGGGTAAAACTCCTATAAGGGGAAAACCCAGAAAGATTCTCTTCTTATAGAATCATATCAAAGTGAGATATCCAAGACCCATGACCAACCTTCTAGATGCCAAGTCAAACCCTCATTCTGCACAAAAAAATCCATCAACAACAAGAGACCAAAAACAAATCTTCAACAAGAGATAAAATAAGGCAAAACTTCCACAAACCCTTCTCCAACATACGACTTTGACCCTCCTTCTCTTGTGAAATTTCAGAACTAATTGAGCGAATTGTGTGAGTCCAAATGAGCTCAAATCATCTTCTATTTATATTTTCCAGAGGGGTGCAAATATACATGACCTTTGGGGCAGAGCCGACTTGACAGGTAGCGTCAACTTGGCATCTAGAGGGGTTTTTGACCCAAATTACATATTTTAAGATTATTTTTCCTTTTTCTTTACAATAGGTCCAAATAGGACTTTGACTCTTTGACTCAAAAAATCCTAGAAGCATGAAGAACATGCTAATCTAATAAAATAATAATAATAATAATTCATTTTCTTCTTTTTCTTTTACATAAAATATGCAATGATATAAGTACAAATATCATTATCAAGACCAAACCTAGTTACATTTTCTAACACTCCCTCTTAACTAGGGAGGTATTCATAATTCCATAACCAGTACAAGGATACTTCTCAAATTGAAATATTATTATAAGAAGAGTCGGATTGATAAGCCATCTTTAAGCATCAACATAATAACCAATATTGTCAAATTACAACATAGCAAGGCCTTAACTTGAAAAGCTCTAACTCTCCACAAGACTAGAGCACAATGTTGGTGTTAGAGTTTCAACGTGAATTTGTAATAAACAGGGTTAAAGCGATGACAATGGGAGGAGAGTCAGTGCATTTTTGTAAAAATGGTCAGTTAAAACTCTGTATTTTCCTTTACAACACAATAATTTCGGGCACGGTTTCCAAAAAAATGAGAACGAATTTTTCAAAACTGAAGAGTTTTTTGTCCATAACAGACTCATTTAAAATAACCTCTCTTGGTTTTCGAACATCTATCATGGTTTTTGAGATTTGAATGGATTTTCTGACCCTTGTTTTCAAAAATTTGTGAGTTTTATTTTCTTAAAACGTCAAGTGCATGTGCGTTGTTCCAAGCTCGTGGGAATATTTATGTATTTGTTTATTTTCAATCTAGAAGAAATAGAATATCAAATGGAAATCGTAATAGATATAATATTGGTGTTATGCAGATGATTCGATGAATCATAAAGTAAAGGACATATGTTGTGTTTAAAAATTTAAATTTTTTGCCATTTAAGTTAAAAGGTTAATCGTTTAACAAAATATTTTGATAGGAGTGTATGTGTTATGCATCCAACTCACAAAATAGAATAAAGAGATAGATCAACGACTTCAAAAGTAGCCTCTTCGAGGGGGCAACCTCCTTTACATTACATAAAGGAACAAGTCTTGGATGATACAAATGAAAATACCTCCTTTCTATATATAAGAGTCTAAGGGGTCACAATATAATCAGAGTCGACATAACAATAATAATGTAAGGGCACAACAATAAAAATAGTGTGATTATATGGGGTACAATAATAACAATATAGGGACAACATGGGCACAACAATAACAATAAGGGGCTATAATGACAATAATAATAAGGGAATACACTAGTATTATAGGGATCTAACATGCCCCTCTCCTTCAAAAAAGTGTTGTCCTCGACACTTGAGTAGTTCTAAATGATTTTGTTTAAAATTCTCATCCTCCCATGTGGAATCTTCAGTGGGTAATTTCTTCCACTTGATGAGATACTCTGAAATTGATCGATTTCATAGCTCTCGAGTTCTTGTTTCTGTGACTGCTTCAAGTTCCAATATGATGTTTCCTTCCTAGTCAATTTCTGGCAATATTGTTTGAACTGGGAGCTTATCACCTATAACCCTCTTTAAGCATGAAACATGGAAATCTGGGTGCAGTCGAGAAGATGCAAGAAGCTCAAATTTGTATGCCATAGTACCAGTCTTTTGCAACACCTTGTACAGACCATAATACTTTGGTGATAATTTATTATCCTTCTTAGCTTGCTTGAGGTACATTTGTTTGTATGGTTGTAGCTGTATAAATACCCAACCACCTACATCAAAACTTCTTTTGCTACGATGTTGATCTACCTGTTGTTACATTATATTATGCCCCAAAGTGGTGTTATCCTTTAAGAGTTGGAGAACTTGTTGTTGATGCGCGTTGTGATCTTCCACTGCTTGAAACTTAGAATTTTCTCTTAAATATGATGTGATGGATGGTGGATGATGTCCATAAAGTGCCATAAATGGGGTCATTTTCACTGCAGTATGGAAGGAAGTGTTATACCACCATTTAGCCAGAGGCAACCATTTGACCCATTATGTATGTTTATCAGATACAAAGCAACGAAGATATCCTTCCAAACATTTGTTCACTATCTCAGTTTTCCCATAAAATTGAGGATGATAAGATGAGCTATGAGCTAACTGAGTGCCCAGACAATAAAATAGTTTTGTCCTAAAATTTCCAGTGAAAATGGGATCTTTGTCACTTACAATAATCTTTGGGTTTCCATGTAGCTTTTGAAATGTTTCCATAAATGTAATACAAAAAAGTGTGCATACTTGGTAAGTCTATCAACTACCACCATGATGACACTCTTTCCTTCATACTTGGGTAAACTTGTGATAAAATCCATTGAAACCTCCTCCCAATGTTAACTTGGAATGGATAAACGTTGTAATAGTCCTAGGGTCTTAATCGTATCAAATTTATTTTGTTGACAAACCAAACATTCCACCACAAACTTTTGAATATCGGATTTAAGGCCATCCCAAAAAAATTCCTTCTTAACCCTGTGGTAAGTTTTTAAAAATCTTGAGTGCCCTCCTAAGGAAGAGGTGTGCAATTCCATAAGAATCTTTTGTTTGAGTTGGAAATTCTTACAGAGGTATAAGGGATATTTGTACCATAATGAATCATTTTTCCAGCTAAATGTATCAAATGTATTGGGATCTTCTTGTAAATTTTGAATGAGGGTCCACACTTCTTCTTCATTCTTCCATTCATCCCTTGCTTCATTTATCCAATCTGGTTGGATAATAGAAATGGCACAAAGCAATGCTTCCACGTCCTCATCCTTTCTTGAGAGTGCATCTGCAACAACATTTTTCTTCCCTTTTTTGTAGATGATTTTAAATTCATAACCCAACATCTTTGTGGCCCATTTTTGCTGCTCTTCTGAATATAATATTTGTTCTAAAACGTATTTAAGACTATCATGATTTGTTTTTACCTTGAAGTGTCTTCCCATTAGGTAAGGTCACCATTTCTTAAGTGCATGTAATATTTCCAACATTTCCTTCTCATAAATGGCTTTGTGTAAATACTTTCCTTTGATTTGACAACTTTCGAAAGCAATGGGTCTTTCTTCTTTCATTAAAACAACACTTATTCCATTTCATGAGGCATCACATTCCACAATAAAGGTTTTTGTGAAGTCTGACATAGCTAAGACCGATGCTTGGCACATTTCCTCTTTAAGATTTTCAAAGGCCTCCGTTGCTTCTAGATTCCAAGAAAATGCATCTTTCTTCAATAATGTGTTTAGAGGTGCTACTATTCTCCCATAATTCTTAACAAACTTGTGATAATACGCTGTCAACCTGAGAAATCCTCGCAGATGCTTTAAGGATGTGGAGATTTTCGATTCCTTAATGGCTTTAATTTTGCTAGGGTCTACCTTAACACCTTCATGAGATACAATATGACCCACATATTCCACCTCTTGTACTCCAAAGAAACATTTGGAAGTTTTTGCATATAATTTTTTCTCCTCCAATAGTTTGAGCACCCTGTTAACATGTTGAACATGATCCTTCCAAGACTTGTTGTAGATTAGTATATCATCAAAAAATATTAACACAAATTATCTAAAGAAGGGTTTGAAAATGGAACTCATCAAACCTTGAAATGTAGAAGGTGCATTGGTAAGGCCAAAAGGCATGACCAAAAATTCATAATGACCCTCATGAGTTCTAAATGTTGTTTTCAGAATGTCTTCAGTCTTGATTTTGATTTGATGATATCCTAAACAAAGATCCAACTTCGTGAAGTAAATTGATCCATGCAATTCATCCAATAATTCATCAATGACAGGAATGGGAAATTTATCTTTAAAAGTGAGCTTGTTTAGCTCCCTATAATCGGACACATGCACCATGATTCATCCTTCTTATGCACCAATACTACTGGAGCAGAGAAAGAACTTTGACTAGGTTGAATTATACCAGCGTCTAGCATTTCTGCAACCATATGTTCAATTTCACTCTTTTGGGCATAGGGATATTTGTAAGGCCTGGTGTTTGGAAGAACACTTCCTGGAATCAAATTAGAATGATCATGATCATGAATAGGTGGGAGGTCTTTGAGAGTCTCAAATACCTTGGAATGATTGTCCAAGGCTTTTTGGAGATCTGGAGAAATAGATGATTTCGATGTGGGAACCTCTAGTGAACATAATTGTGCAATTACGCCTCGTTGTTCTTTCTTTAGAATCTTTGTCATGCCATTAGAGCTTATTATATTTCCTGGTTTCCCTGCGATACCCCTTAATTTAACTTCCTTTCCTTCCGAAAAAAATTCAAGAAATGTTCTTGAAAATTAAAAGATATCGTACCCAAAGATTGTAACCATTGGACTCCTAGTACAACATCAACACCACCCATTAGAATGGAAAGCATTGGACTATTTAATACATATTATCCCATGGATAGCTTGATATTATGGAACTTTCCAGAGAAATTTATGGTTCCTCCATTTGTAACCATCACTTGACACTCTGGTGTTGGATATAGGAATAAATGCAATTCCTTGGCTATATTCCAATGAATACATTATGGGTACTGCCTGAATCAATCAACATTATTACCTTTTTCTTCTTGATATGTCCTTCTATATTGAGAGTTTGAAGAGTGGTAATTCCGGCCAATGCATTACAAGATATGGTCGGATTCATTTCTTCTTTCTCTAGGGTTTGTTCCTGTTGTATATCCTCTTCTTTTGATGTTTCTTGTTCCTTTTCTTCCTCCTCTTCACAACATATGTAAAATAATTTCTTCTCAGCACACTTATGACCTTTAGTGTATTTGATATCACAACTATAACAAATCCATTTTACTCTTTTTTCTTCCAATTGTTGTGGTGTCAACCTTGTACGATGTGGAAGGCTAGGGGCAACAACACTTCCATCTTTATAGTTGTGAGTGGTAGGCTTCCTTGTTTCCATAATTTTGCTTTCTTGCCAACCTAAATGCCTTTTCCAATGAATCGGGTTCCCAAAGGCAAACCTCATGTTGGATGTTATCCTTTAAAGTCCCTATGAACACATCAATCCTATGCTCCTTTGAAATATATTTTACCATTATATTCAATTTTTGGAAGTCCTCAATGTGCTCCACCATTGAACCCTTTTGTTTGAGATTTATCAATTGGCTAAAAAAGGTGTTGCTTTTTGTATCCTCATAATGCGCTATAATTTCTTCCCTAAAAATTTCCCAAGTGAAAATTCGTTTACGAAGAAAAGCCATGGATACCATACAAACTGATTGGGTTCCAAATATAAAGTTGCAATGCGTACCTTTTGTGTGTTTTTCACATTATGGAGTTCGAAATATTGCACCATCTGTAGTATCCATGTTACAAAATCCTTGCCACCAAAATTCCTCATATCGATCTTTGGAACATGGTGGGTCTTCAATCCAATGTTAGAGTCTATGAAATCATGATTAACATTTCTTTTGTTCTCATAATGAGTTTCCTTTACTACCCTTTCACCATTAGTAAGCATTTTTTGTAGCAACTTTGTCAAATCTACCTTCAAATCTTCCATGTTTCCTTTAAGTTTTGCTTATATACCATCCATCTTAGCTTCCATGTCATCCATATTAGCTTCCACTCCATGCTTTAAACCATCCATCTTAGCTTCAGTTACTTTTTGTGAGAGCAATATTTGTTGCACTTGGTCTCGTAATTTTGATATATCATGTCACATTTCTTCCTCTTCTTCATGTGTCATAGTAGATATTTCGGGTTGCTTACTAGGTGTTTTCATTTTCTTTCTTCGGGTCATCAATGAATGGTAATTATGCTTCACAATTCCCTTTAAATCACTTCAAACTACTTTCTCAAACAAAACTTATGCAAATTTAAGAAAACTACACACCTTTTTTTTCCTTTTATATGATCTCAATCTTGAAACGACTATAACTCTATAATTTCAGATCTCCAAGTTCGTAAATTGTGGCTTGTTATATCCCTCTGAGTCCTCTTTCCAACCCCACAAGTCTGATCACAATTAGATTCTCCAAGAATGAGTTATGCCCAATCTCCCGCAATGACCTGATTATAGACTAGTTCAGTAGAGCGAATTTGTACGACGTAGGTACACATGTCAATTTTTCAACCTTCCATCCTAAAAATGATACCCAACAAACTACAGTTCATCATATTTCTGTCACTTTCTACGAAATTTAAATCTGATGCTCAGAAAGAAAGTTATGACGGTTTTCCAAAGGTGACTTGATTGAGATCGAATTCGGGATCCTGCAAAAACCCTAAATTACTCAGTTCATATATATGAAAATATAGAGGGACAAGATCTAAAATTTAGTCACGAGGGTCATCAATGAATGTTAATTATGCTTCACAATTCCCTTTAAATCACTTCAAACTACTTTCTCAAACAAAACTTATGCAAATTTTAAGAAAACTACACACCTTTTTTTTCCCTTTATATGATCTCAATCTTGAAACGACTATAACTCTGTAATTTCGGATCTCCAAGTTCTTAAATTGTGGCTTGTGATATCCCTCTGAGTCCTCTTTCCAACCCCACAAGTCTGATCACAATTATATTCTCCAAGAATGAGTTATGCCCAATCTCCCGCAATGACCTGATTATAGACTAGTTCAGTAGAGCGAACTTGTACGACCTACCACGTGTCAATTTTTCAACCTTCCATCCTAAAAATGATACCCAACAAACTATAGTTCGTCATATTTCTGTCACTTTCTATGAAATCTGAATCTGATGCTCAGAGAGAAAGTTATGACGGTTTTCCAAAGGTGACCTGATTGAGATCAAATTCGGGATCTTGCAAAAACCCTAAATTACTCAGTTCATATATTTGTAAATATAGAGGGACATGATCTAAAATTCAGTCACGAGGTTCATCACGATTTCAGCTCAAACGGGTTTTAATTTAATATTTTGAGGCTTCATAGAAAAAAGTTATAGAGAAAATTCCACGATGACCTGTTTGAAGTAGCGAAACCCTAGAATCCAAACCTCTGATACCAATTGTTATGCATCCAACTCACAAAATAGAAGAAAGAGATAGATCAACGACTTCAAAAGTAGCCTCTTCGAGGGGGAAGCCTCCTTTATATTACATAAATGAACAAGTCCTCGATGATACAAATGACAAGACGTCCTTTCTATATATAGGAGTCTAAGGGGTCACAATATAATCAGAGTAATAATTATAAGGGCACAACAATAACAATAGTGGTCTTCTATGGGGCACAATAATAACAATATGGGGACAACATGGTCACAACAATAACAATAAGGGGCTACAATAACAATAATAATAAGGGAATATACTAGTATAGGGACCTAGCAGTATGAGATATGGATTATTCTTCATGATTTGTCGTAACCTTTTTATTTACCTTTAATCCTTGGGAAATTAATTTTAATTACATTGCATTTTTCAATATTAAGAGTTTTTACTTTAATAAAAGAATATGTGGTAAGCAGTTAATAAGTTTTAGAGTAGAATTAATAAAGTTAATATTTAAAACTCTAATTAATTTAGTAGTTTTAGCAGTTGTTCTCTTTTCTTTTTATCCTTTTCCTCTAGTTTGAAGTTTCTCAATTGTACACTAAATCTATATGATAATACTTCTTTTCATTTTACATTTATATAATTAATGTTCAAAAATTCATCGTTTACCTATCAAATTGCAACATTACTATATTTAAACTAAGTGACAGGTACTAGCTACTATGTAGCACTTGTTTATAGAATGGTAATAGTTTAAATATTGTATGTCTAAGAACATTTATTACCATTGTCATATCAAGTCCAAATATGTTTTCCAATAACTCAAGTAATTGGGTATGTTATCCTTTTACATTTTATTATTTATAAAATGGTAATAGTTTGGTGAGGTAGTTTTAAGTGGTTGAGAACTCTTGAATTTTTATTTTCATTTGAATTTTGTAAGTTTGGGTGGTACCTTTCTAGTACTTTTTCAAAATAAGGCAGGCATTACAAAATCAACATCCATATACAAATGGTCTCAACCTATGCATTGGGAAACTAGGTCTGTTGACCATCTAGTTGCATTGTAGCTAGTCCAAAAAAGAAATACTCTAAGATTATTTAATAAAGTTATATGATGTTGACTGTCTTTATCACTCCTATCAGCTATGAGTCTATACCAAATTAGCCAAAAGCCTATACTATTCATCTAAACAGGACTAAGCAACAAAAAACCATACTATGCAATTATTCAGGACTAATCAATAGAGGACTCGAATGATCTTTAACACTAGAACCCAACAACTCAGTCAGAGGCATGCAGGGAATGTGTTACTCTATGAGTTCAAGGTGAGCATTATGATGTTGTATCTGACACTGAATTAACTGGAATTCTTTGTGAATTTCCTGAAACTCTTATGAAGAACTTGGGCTGCCTGAAAGGGGAAACATCACAACTTTAGCTAAAAGGAGCTCCATCATCTAGAATAACTAAAGAGTTTGCATAAACAGAGTGCAATGACCTTGTGTATTTCCTTGATTTGGGATAATATCATCAAAATCTACCATAATTTCTTGTTCACTAGGATACAACTAGTTACCAATCTCAACTTTCCACTTGCTAATGGCTTGGAAAGCCTATGGGTGGGTGTTGTTCCTATAAGATCTAGCTACAACTGAAATAGAGTGATGAGTATTCCTATGCCCTCGGACCCTATCAGATCTCCTCTTCCCATGACCCCAGTCTCGGCCCTCCCTCCACCAGTGTTAGAATTTCCACTATGTTGTGACTTAGGTCGCTTCATTTCCTTCAACAAACCCCTATTGGAGAGACGCTTGAGGGTTTCCAATTAAAAAAACCACCATCTGTTAATCCTCACAGTAGGAGTGTGTGATTGTTCTCTGGAGGGCGACCAAGAGAAAAGAGACCATGGGGAAGTAGAATTGAATACTTGCAGGGTCCGCAGAGACAGTGACGAAGAAACGAGACCTCACCACAAGATCTTGGACATTGGCGCTATCCTCACCTCCCACGACTACCTTGGAGATTCTCCCTTTCCCCGGGTTACCTGTGGAGGGTGCCTTGTTTTGGTTTCTCAGTGATCTACCACCTACAAAAGTTATGGTGGTCGCCTTCTCGTTAACCTCCAAATGCCTCCTTACTTGGTTATAATCCTACACTAACGTCCCGCGCATGGGAAAACTTGTGTGGGGGTAGCCATGCAAACCCCCTCTCTTTACTATAATTAACTTCATTACGTCGAATCAGAACCCATTACGTCCCCTTAACCTATCTCTCACCTTGATTGGGGGATAAAATTATTTCATTAAAAAACATAAAATTTGACATTAAAAGAAACAATTTATTTATTAAAACATGTTTAATTGATGTGAAAATGTTTAGCAAACATTAACTTTAAAATTAGAGGTATTTTTGAAGTTTATGTATTCTATTTTTAAGATAAAGAGAAGCAAGTGTTTAAAAATTGTGTTCTTGTCCACAATGATCCCAAGAATTTTGGTTGGAAATCCAAAGTTTTAAAACTATGGTGTTATAAAATTCCCATGGGACTTTTAAACAAACAAAATTATATGGATAGAAAGGATGGTTGGTAGTTGAATGTACACATGCTAGTTAGATTTTTTTCAATGTAACTATCAAAGTATCAAGCACAATAATTTTAGCTTTTAGTTCTTTAAAGCAAGTTTAATGGGAGTATAAGGGGTTAGCTTAATTAGTTGTTACCAATATTGCTAGGCATTTGGCTAGTTCTATGCTAGTAGGTGATTGATTTGAGTCACTTAGGTTAAGCAAATTAATCTATGACAATATATTATCAACCCATGGTCTTCAAAATCCTTATACAATGGGTATTTACCTTACATAAGTTGTTATGTATAACTATCACAAGTTGTTGTAATTCTATAGTAGTGGAGAGTGGTAGCAGTCATGGCCTAAATTGCGAAAGAGCTCACAAATCTCCTTTTCTAACCTCCCTATAAATAGGTTAGCATCAATAATGCTATACCTTTGAACCATTATGAAATAACTTTGTAGATTATCTCCAGTTTCTTAGATTGTAGATCACATTGCCTCTTTGATAAGTTTCCTTCCCTTTTCTAATTATTGTATATATTTTGAAGAAACAATTAATTAGTATTAAAATTAGGTCACTCTGGATGCTAAACTTGGGATAAATATATCTACCAATCCATTGATTGATTTAAGCTACATAGCAAGCTCCAATGCTTCTTGTTACCACTCAAACTAGCAAGCGTCCTAGGAGCGGATCCTATAGAGCAACTACTAGGTTAAGGGGAAACATTGGAGTGATAGCCCATTGTCACCTTAGCTAAGGCTCCCTGTTCTTTACGAACTTCCATTGATGGGAGGAGTCTTGGTATGAAAGGAATCACAATGATGAATAGATCAATGAGTGGATGGAGGGTGACTCCTAGGGCCTATTAACAAGAGAGACTCAATTATATGGCTTACTTACTTGAGAAGCAAGGTGATGGACTCTTTAAAAGTGTTAAGAAGATACTTGAGTCTAGGTCTAGGGGATAATATTTGACAAGGGGTTTCCTAGACATAAGGATCTCGATGAAGAAATGGCTTCTAGGTAATCCTTGTGGAATTTGAGTTTAAGATTTACGGGACCACAAAAAGGCCAAGTGGACCCAAACTAGGTCAAGTGTATGGAGTTGATCAATCAAGCATGGGCTTGACATAATTAGGAAAGATAATAGGATCAAAGGACTATTTTTCTTTGAGATTTTGAATGCAATGATCCCAATGAGGACACTAACCCAAATCAGGCTAGGGAAATAATTGGTCTTGCAGCTAAGGCTCGCTATATCTCAGGATTCCACCATCAGATTTTTGTCAAACTTGGAGGACCTCTAGAAAAAACCTCAGCGCAATAGTGGACCAAAAATCGAGGGGTTAGAATTCATAGGATGCCCTAGTTGACCCTCTAGGGTTAGGCCTAGAGTTTGGAAAAAGTGAATAAAGAGAGGAAAATTTGACCACCAAAGCGATACAACGATCAGTGCCTTATTGTTTGGGCCTAATGGAGTCAAGATACACATAGATTTCAAATTTTCGTGAGCTAAGGAGCCTTAAATGATCTTTGCTAGCCTCTCTAAGGGCAACAACTAGGTCAATAGGGATTTATACTTCAAATTTTTGAAGGAGATAAAGTTTTTGAGGTATTCAACCTAAGAGGTGCCTTTAGGAACATCAACCCAATCCCTGAAATCTCAACACATTCATTTAATCACTTGTTCAAGGTCCCAGAAGAATTTCATTTTACATAACCCATACAAGAACAAGGATAACAAGATACATGCATTTGACAAGTAAGATAACAAGAATAACATCAAAAATTCTACTTACATGGGAGAGAGAGAGAGAGAGAGAGAGAGAGTATCCATTAATAAATTTCACATTATGAATAACTTCCAAAGACAATAACGAAATCCAAAGATCATAGTGCATAAAAAAAGCTCCAAAAGTTATCCCAACAAAAAGTGTGAAAATCTCTCAAGAGATACCATTCTAATCCAAGTGATGATGAGAGGTTATAATGAGCCTCTCTCATATTTATACAACTCTAAAGAGGATTCGATTTGATTAATTGGCCCACCCCTTGTATCCTGTAATGAGGCACATCATCATCTGGACCTTGGAACGTTTTCCAAGTGTATGGTGCAAATGTGGAGTTGGTTGGGCATGGCGAACCAAGTGCATCATCCTCATCCAAAAGGTGGAACACGAGAAATCACTGAATGGTTTTGGGGATCCATGAAGTCCTATCTGCTATGGTGGAGGCACATGGCTCACAATGCTCACCCTACAAGTTCCATAAGGCCCTTTGGAGGGATTGGACCCTGTATAGGGATACCAAACCCCAAAATGGAGATCCACCTACAATCTTGCATAAGATCCAATGTGTTCCCTTTCCCTCCAATACAACAAATCATTAGAGTAATCAAGTAAAATAGCTTACAAATCATGGAATCAAGTGGGAAATTCATGGTGGCATGCCCTTCTACAATGGTCTTTGGCGTGTATAAGTGTCTCCAAGCTGAATAAGGGGGTTAACCAAATGCCCTATTGGGTGGTTTCATCCTTTAAAAGGGTGTCATGTCCATGGTCATCCATCATGTGATATAATGATGGAATTTAATTGGGGTGAAGGGGAAGATCCATACCACATGCCATGGCATAATGGTAGCTATGATGAGTGAAGCCCATACTTGGGTATATGAGTGTAGGAGGTAGAAAATCGTGGTACATTAGTTACCCTGACATTTGTTTTTCCACCCTTCTTCATATGCCTTTTTCCTTTGATTGATTTTTCTTCATAATTGTTGGGGCTCCAGGGGATGAGAGCATGATGGATGGAATAAAACAGTAGATACCCCCTTTTAAGGTGGGGTAACTCATTTCCTATCAAGGGTTGGGACAATAATGGGTTCCTTGATGTGGAGGGGGCTCATCTAGGACCCATAGGAACTAGGGTGATGGCCATGAGCGAGGGGTAGAGCTCATGTTTTGTTTTTTCTTGCGTGCTAAATTTGTATGTGTCGGTAATCTTTTGAATTTTGTGGTACATTTCTTATTATAAGTGGCCAAATTATGCTTTTTCCTTTCTTTTTAGTTACATCAACATTCGGGCATCATTCAAGGCCCGAACCAAAATGTGGAAAAGGGGAGGAGGATGTTAAACCTATGTGGACCGAGATGGGAATGGTGATAAATAAGGTTAAAATGAGTAGAGGAGAGTGATGTATATGGCGTCAGGAAGTGGGACTGTGCAACCAAAATCGGGATTTCCCATGTAATGCCATCCCTAAAGCTAATGGTGAGTAAAGGTGATCCCACGGGACTAGGATATAAAGATAACTACCAAATTAGGCAGAGGAGACAAGAGTACAAACCTAGTCCACTCTTTCCGGCGAATTTCTCCCCCCCCGCCCCAATCCATGCCCAGTAGTGTCCATGATAATTAAACAAAATCACTCAACTAAACCATTGAAATGTCATACATTTGGGGTCAACAGGTCCACCTTCAAGCATGTGATCATAACAGATGTGTGAGGGACCACAAGGTTGGCTCGGGTGGTGGAGAAAATGGCACATCAAGCTATCTGGTGGATGTAAGGGGTTGCTATTTGAGGACCATCTTGGAGAAATTTTTTCTCCTAGTGATATCACCCACAAAGTGGTGGGTAACACTTCCAATTGATCACTCAATCACTACTATAATAATGGGATTTGGAAATGTGGTAGCAATCCACTAATAAATTAATCTTTATGATGCACATCCTAAGTATTATAATTTAGATGGGTCATGTGATTTCAAAACTACTAGTTATACTCCCAAAGTGGCTCTACCACCTTTTATTTAACCCCTTTTAACTGGATAATGCTCTACAACGCCAATTTTGGCTTTTGAAACTCCTTCATAAAATCTTGACACAAATGATCCACAGTTGATATTAGGTTAGTAGGAGCACTTTGTGTACACTTTATGTGCCGCTACAAAGCTCTCTTGCATAATGTTGTTTGCAACTTTGCCTAGTGGATGGCATGGATGGTTCTCCATGTGCTCCAAATTACATCATAAGGGAACCAATGCTTCTCCACATCTTCTTCAACACAAATATGAAAGAAGAGAAGGCACAAGAAAGATTTAATCAATTAAACCACTATTCTTGTCTAATGGCTATGGATTAACAAGAATTTCAAAGGAATATTGTTTGGTGTGTATCTTCCCATTTCCTCTCACCAATAGCCTTTATGAACTTCTACAAACATTTGATAACATGCATCTCATTCACTTTCCATGTTCTCTATGTTTTCCATAGTTTAACTCTTTGTAGATTCAATTTATATCTACCATATAGTTTTCATATGGTACCAATTCCCTAAAATAGGGCTTACACTTTAATATCTGCAATGACTGAAAACATACCCTAACATACCTTGTTCCACTAGGAACATATTTACGCCGTAAGGCATTTCCCTCTGAAATGAACTCCCCCAAATGCCTTTCTGTCATAATTGTAGCCGTTAGATCTTTTGTTAGACGATTGAACAAAAATCAGCCGTCTGATTTAATAAAAAATGTTTTAAAACATTAAAAAATATTTAAAAACGTTCCACTTTCCACTTGACATCTGTGCGCTGAGCATGGGAAACATGAACGTATATGCCTGTAATAGCGACAAGAAAACCGTAGAAAAGAAAATATAAGGGGGTGAAGAAGGGAAAAATCGAAAGTATGTACAGGTGGGTTGAGCAGATTTTCCACTGGGTATCATCGAGATTGCCACTGGGCATCATCGAGATTGCCACTGGGCATCATCGAGATTGCATGTTTCGATCACCCATTCAGGAACTATTGGTGGGCCTTTCCATTTTGTTGTCAAAAAATTTCCTTCGATTCGAACGCAGACAAATTGATTCGAAACCCACTCAGCCATTGGCATTCCCTCCTCCTTTTTTTCGAGGCTTCGATCAAATTTCTCTTATCTGCTTTGTACTAGGTGAATTGGGTCTCAGCCATAATCGAGCTTTGGGTTTCAGTCATAATCGAGCTTTGGGTTTCAGTTATAATCGAGCTTTGAAATCTGCAGAATGGAGGTTATTGAGAGAAGAATAAGTGGATTTGCAGGTTGCTGCCAATTTGATGATTTTGATTGAATGTGCTAATTAACATAATGGCAGAATAGGGAAAATCGAGCTTGGGAGCTTGTCTTTTATTTATATTCAGCTTGATTATATATATATTTTAGTTCGGGTGAAGCGGCATCATGGTGTAGGGAGCAATTTAGGGCAGCTTTTATGATAACAATAATAAGAACTGAACCTTGTTTTTGGGCCTGGATTTAACCGTGGTGGAAATGGAGCCGGGTTTTAGGAGAGAGTTTTTAGCAATCATGGCTAGCGATCTTATGACTAAATATCACGATGGCACTACAAAAATAGATGCGGATGAAACTGCTGGTGAAGAACGCCATCTGAGACACAAGCGCACCAAGTATCATCTGGTAATTTTCTCAGTGAATAATGCTCATTGTTTATATTTTTATTTTTCAAGTCCTTTATTTGAGTTTTAGCTCTTTTTTTATCTGCTGAAAGGAGGTTATTGAGAGAAGAATAAGTGGATTTGCAGGTTGCTGCCAATTTGATGATTTTGATTGAATGTGCTAATTAACATAATGGCAGAATAGGGAAAATCGAGCTTGGGAGCTTGTCTTTTATTTATATTCAGCTTGATTATATATATATTTTAGTTCGGGTGAAGCGGCATCATGGTGCAGGGAGCAATTTAGGGCAGCTTTTATGATAACAATAATAAGAACTGAACCTTGTTTTTGGGCCTGGATTTAACCGTGGTGGAAATGGAGCCGGGTTTTAGGAGAGAGTTTTTAGCAATCATGGCTAGCGATCTTATGACTAAATATCACGATGGCACTACAAAAATAGATGCGGATGAAACTGCTGGTGAAGAACGCCATCTGAGACACAAGCGCACCAAGTATCATCTGGTAATTTTCCCAGTGAATAATGATCATTGTTTATATTTTTATTTTTCAAGTCCTTTATTTGAGTTTTAGCTCTTTTTTTATTACGAATCTGGCTTGCATGAACATACCCATCATTGATTATGTTGAGTTTGATTATATGTTGTAGTATGAGTTATAAAACCAACAAATAGACTTTAATCCTATGGTTGTTACAGGACATATTCATTGTTCTTTTCATTTTTATGGAGTGTAGTTTGCTTTGGGTGAGTCTTTATTTTTGAAATAAATGGATCAGGGTTGGTCTCGCCTGTAATAGCGACAAGAAAACCGTAGAAAAGAAAATATAAGGGGGCGAAGAAGGGAAAAATCGAAAGTATGTACAGGTGGGTTGAGCAGATTTGCCACTGGGTATCATCGAGATTGCCACTGGGCATCATCGAGATTGCATGTTTCGATCACCCATTCAGGAACTATCGGTGGGCCTTTCCATTTTGTTGTCAAAAAATTTCCTCCGATTCGAACGCAGACAAATTGATTCGAAACCCACTCAGCCATTGGCATTCCCTCCTCCTTTTTTTCGAGGCTTCGATCAAATTTCTCTTATCTGCTCTGTACTAGGTGAATTGGGTCTCAGCCATAATCGAGCTTTGGGTTTCAGTCATAATCGAGCTTTGGGTTTCAGTTATAATCGAGCTTTGAAATCTGCAGAAAGGAGGTTATTGAGAGAAGAATAAGTGGATTTGCAGGTTGCTGCCAATTTGATGATTTTGATTGAATGTGTTAATTAACATAATGGCAGAATAGGGAAAATCGAGCTTGGGAGCTTGTCTTTTATTTATATTCAGCTTGATTATATATATATTTTAGTTCGGGTGAAGCGGCATCATGGTGTAGGGAGCAATTTAGGGCAGCTTTTATGATAACAATAATAAGAACTGAACCTTGTTTTTGGGCCTGGATTTAACCGTGGTGGAAATGGAGCCGGGTTTTAGGAGAGAGTTTTTAGCAATCATGGCTAGCGATCTTATGACTAAATATCACGATGGCACTACAAAAATAGATGCGGATGAAACTGCTAGTGAAGAACGCCATCTGAGACACAAGCGCACCAAGTATCATCTGGTAATTTTCCCAGTGAGTAATGCTCATTGTTTATATTTTTATTTTTCAAGTCCTTTATTTGAGTTTTAGCTTTTTTTTTATTACGAATCTGGCCTGCATGAACATACCCATCATTGATTATGTTGAGTTTGATTATATGTTGTAGTATGAGTTATAAAACCAACAAATAGACTTTAATCCTATGGTTGTTACAGGACATATTCATTGTTCTTTTCATTTTTATGGAGTGTAGTTTTCTTTGGGTGAGTCTTTATTTTTGAAATAAATGGATCAGGGTTGGTCTCTAGGCCGAAAGGAGCCTAAAGGTATCCATATCATCAGCCTGTGAGAATACAGATGGAGTTGGGGAGAGTGATTTGGAGAGGGACTTGGTTCACCATGATTGCAACGAGTGAAATGAAATGTTTGAAAATTTCTAAGAAGCTGGTGCAGAGCTGCTAAGCCACATCTAGAAAGCAAAACCAAATAAACATCTCTCCTTAGGACATGCAGAGATGGAGTTAAAGATTTTTAAGTTTTTAACCATTCAATTTACCTCCCTTTTTCCAACGGCTATGATGTTTGAAAATTTATGCAGAACTGCTAAGCCTCATCTATAACGTGAGTGGAACATAAGCATAAAGTTAAGATTGAGCCTTGAGCTTTGCTAGTGCAAAACCAAATAAACATCTCTCCTTAGGACCTGTAGAGGTGGAGTAAAAGAGTCTTTAAGTTTTTAACTATTCAATTCACCTCCCTTTTTCCAATGGCTATGTTGAAATGTTTTGAGAAAAGTGATTTGAAGAGTACCCTGGGTCACCAAGACTGTTATGAATGAAAGTGTAAATGGATAAGCAATTGGTTGAAACCTCCCAGAGTACTTCAAGAATGTTGGTGACTTACAAGTATGAAGCTATGTTTGAGCCCTGAAATTCTGTTGGGCAAAATTAAATAAAACATCATTTGCTCAAAATACGTTTTTGCCCAAAATTTGTTTAAATCGTCAATAATACGATGTTTGCCGTATTAGTGGCACTCTGAATTTGTTTACAACCTCAAATAGATTTTTGTTTTTACCTGGTTGGTCATTAATAAATTTTGAATGTCTTGAGAATCTTGATTTTTTTTGTAGGGTATCAAGAATTGAAAATATGTCTTTTGACATTGTTGAGGAATTTAAGAAAGTTGTGTGCTTCTACAAAACTTCGCTGAGGCATTGCATGGTGTGGATTTCCTTCGTTTGTTTTTGTATCTACCTTCTATTCTCTTTGGCAATGATGCTTCTATTTCATGTTTTGGTGGATTAGCAGGGGAGCCCTGTAACAAGCACGACATTCTCTCCAGGATTTTTGTTGCATCCATTCGAGGAGGCTAGTCCATTGGGTTTAACGCTGAAGAAAACACCTTCATTTATAGAACTTATTCAAATGAATCTTTCTGAAGGGGACTCAGCAGCTCCCTTAGCTATAAATAATTCCAGCCTAGAGGTGGGGAGAAAGAATGAATCAAAGTGTGCACCAGGACTGGCTATTGCTGACAAGTATAAGGCCTCAAACTTCCCAGCCTTGGTTTTGAGAATTGGTTCTTGGGAGGTAATATCATAAGAAATTAATACAGCTAAGTTTGCATATTAAATTCTTCAATCTTGTCAGAACATATTAAATATTTTTTGTTCACCTGAACAAGCCTTTTGATAGCCACTGATGGAAACTCATGATATGGTAGTAAGTAATGCACATTTAGCAAGATTGCATTGACATAAAGATGCTGATGATGCCAGCGTATTTCAAGATATGAAGGAGATTTGGTGGTAAAATGCTATGATGCAAAGCGTAGACTTGTTTGGGAAGTCTTGGAGGGTGGTCTGAAGAGTAAGATGGAGATTCATTGGTCAGATATAACCTCTTTGAAGACCAGTTGTCCCGACAATGAACCTGGTACCCTAGAGATTGAAGTAAGCATCAAGTTTTGCTTATTTTTTGTGTCCTACTTGAGGCAGAGTTGAAGTGCAGGTGCTTTTGAAGAACTTCATGAGTACTCAGATCCTTCAACCAATGAAAGAATTCAAGAATCAAATTTCCTAGAATGCATGCAATGTGAAGAGAGCATACAAACTTTTACTCCGTAAAACTATGATGAACATGAAAATTATGAAAAAGATCAAGAGAATTTCATTCAAACAAGAGCTCAACTAAGTAGGTTCAAGCCTAGAAATCAAGTAGGTAAAGGAAAAGCATTCAATAATACTCCTCATTCAACCCTTCATCAAGCTAATGAATAGCATACAAGGAACAAGCTAATGCAATGATGAAGATGACTTATAACATAATGAATGAATTGATAGAGCTACAAATTACTCATTCTTTTGTTAAAGTGATTAAAATACCTCAACAAAAGGAGAACTTGTTGAAAGCCTAGGAGAATACAAATCCATCAAGCTTAAGAATAGAAACAACTTTTATCAGTAGTTAACAAAGACCCAAGTACCTCCACCTAGAGTAAGAAGAAAGATACTCCTTTTTATCTCTCTCAAAAATCATGATTTTTATCTTACATAATTGCATGGTCCATAGTTGTCTACAAATAATATAATGCCACTTTCAATTATGAAGTTTTTAGGATTGGAACACCAAATATTATGAAGCCCCAAAAAAGTATACACGCTATTGGTTCAAAATAGATTCCTTCCTATGATAAAATTAAAGATTTTTGTGCATGGATAAGCTCTGCTCCACATATAAATACAATCTTCTCTCTGATTGTAGTTGACTTTCCAATGGCTTATGGAGTTGTTGTTGGTTGTGATTAATCAAATAGCTGATCGTACCTACGGTTGTATAACTTTGTTTTACTTTTGTATGATCTATGAAATGGATTTTGAAGGGTTGTAAAGCTTTCAAATGAAATATTTGCTCCGGATCTATCCTATACAAATTTGTGACAGAAATAGCGACTAAGATGGCCATAAAGCGATCTCTTACTTCCAGATTAAAGGTTATTTGGGCACAAGTACCATGCGAAATTAGATACAGAGGTTCATTAAATAAAAAAACAGTTATATTCACTTGGAGCTGGTGCCGAAGAGGATTTGCTGTCTCGTGCAGAAGCTTTCACATTCAAGCTTTGGCCTGATGATGTGGATTGCATGATGTGCTTTTTATTGTTCACTGATGAAATATTTGATGCATTTTAAAAAGAATTCTGAGAAATAGTTTGACAAACCATCTAATAGTTCTAACAGATCACTTGGTGAAAGCATTTCTTAAAGCATATTCAGAATAATATTTGTATTGTTGTGCAGGTAATGAAGTATGGTACAAATGAAACACTACCAGACCAAGCCTTAAATGGCCATTCAGCACAGGTGTTATTTTAGCCAATTTGGAACCCACGAGTGCTTTATCTTGATTGTGGTCTTTTATCAAAAGGTGGCAAATCACTTTTAGACAATACTTTTATTTCAAACTGGCGATCAAATGCAAAAACAAATTTGTTTCTCCGCGGCTCTCTCCTCTTTTTTATGAAACTCTGCTTAAATGTAGTCAACTATTTATCATGCTGGAATCGCGGCTCTCTCCTCTTTTTTATGAAACTCTGGTTAAATGTAGTCAACTATTTATCATGCTGGAATCATACAACTGTTTCCTTGATATATACCAAACGCTAGAAGAGAATATGAAGAGGAAGAGCAAGCTGCTTTCCCAAGTTCTTGATCACATGATATTGCTTCTTCTAATGTATTTCTGTGAGACACTGAGGGATCTTCTAACACCACAAATTGTTCAGCAAGAGATTCAGAGGACTGCAACACCCGCCTCTGTGTGGAAGATCTGTCAGAAACAACCAACTTCAAGAGTTAGATTCGTAGATCTATTACTTGATTAGAAGAGAAAATGAAGATTAAGTGGTTACTCTAGAGTCTAAATGACAAAATAAATCTTTAATTACGAATGGAATAACAAGCAGATACGGTATACAGTAAAATCGCGTTATTTTTATGGCTGTGAAATGTAGAATTTGTGTACTGTGTCCAAACTCTTAGTAACAGTGATAAGGACTTGGCCTCTTCTTCAATACACAAAATAGGGTTCCTTGATTTTACTAATATAGATGACATATGATGCCCACTGATTGTCTTTTCAAGGCTTGGAAATATATGCATACAAAATCTCGACTTCCTTAAATTATGAATAGCCTTAGAACTGTCCTTTAAAAGATTCTCCGCTTCCTTACAAATATGTGGAATGACAAGTCCACCACCTTTCTTCTTTTATAGCCCGGAGATCAAGAAATCACAGCTCCAATGACCTATACTGGTCGGCCAAATTCACAGAGCATGACAGTATATAGCAGTGCTTTATGTGACATAGGCTTCTTGGCCTTATTACAAGCACAAGGAATAAGTAGGCATCTTCTTAGATAAAACAATCGACATTAACAAAACTTTCTCTCTTCAATAACTCAGAGAACAAAGAGGCATGAATAGGTCGGATTCACTGTCTGAATTGAAGAGCAAGAGAGAATATACGACAGCAGGGAGAGACCATGCAGAGCAGATATGTACATTCATACGGATCTAGGCAGTTCCATGTAGTTTACAAAACAGTTCCATATGTTCATGCAGATAGGGCCGTGCAATCCATAAAGCAACACAGTCCAGACATACAGCATGCCATATCTTCTCGGGCCAACTGTACTGCTCAGTTTAGGGTGATTTGTTGACCATAGAGCTGCTGGATTTTAGCACACTGTGAAGGTTTCTTCGTAAGTGTTTTTGAAAGAATGAAAATCTGATTTTGAAGGAGAAATTACCTCTGTATGTGTGAAACTGTTTTATGCTTCCACTATTTAATTTCCAGCTATTGTGTGATTGATGATATGGCCTGAAATTTAATTTCTGGTTAATTAAATTCAGCAAGTTATTTGTTTAATTAAGATCTTAAGGGCATTAGTCATCTGGCCATTCTTACTGTAGTGTGCCCTACCCTAATGGCAGTAACCCTCAAAGGGATGAGGCCAGCGATCATGCATGTTGGATTTTGAGAAGTGTAGGTGTGTTCGCTTTTTAATATTAAGCAGTCCACCATAACATTTCTGCCTCCATACCACAAGATCGAGAACAGAGTAATCCTTTCTCCAAGGTTGGCTTCATGAAATGACCTTTGGCATATTCTTGTGTTCTTGCACTTTTCTTGGCCTCCTAGGAGAATAAAGTTATTTTCAAAAGACTTATCCAAAAGCATACTTATGCCCAGAATGTAAAAGAGAGATAGCTCCATTGCATAACAGACCTTTATTGTTTCTTGTGCTCAGAACAATAGGAACACTTGGCTCCTTCTTAATGTGGTTCAGAGAACTAGGCCAACAACTTGGTTCTTCATTGCTCCATAGGACTCTCTTTAATTCATTGATCAAATCCAAATAAATATATGTATCCCTAGAGTCACTTATTTGATCCTCAACAAATTTTCTTGTTGGACATCTTTGTTTACAAGACTTGAATTTATGTGAGCACAGGTGACTGGATGGAAGGATTGCTAGCTTCAGAATTCTGATGCAGAGGTGCCAAAGGGATCAGATCTTCAAACATACTGTTGACTGCTTTATCCACTGAGAAGATTGGACTTAGATCAACAAATTCTTAAAACAAAACTCTTCATTGACTTCTTATCATGACACGTGGTTTAGCTGCTGAAGGAGGACTTTCCTATTGTAAGAACATTGAAATATTACCTCCGCAAATAGCATATCAAAAGTCCCTAAAAAAAATTAAATCACTGCATTAAATGGGTTATATGCATTAAATTACCCAATCCATGATGAGGAGGGGTCCTTCACATCCAGGCATCCATATTCATAAGACCGTCTTTCATAAGATCCTGGCTCAACGCATCAAAGTGCCCAATGACCTAATCAAGATGCCAAAATCAGTGTCCTCACAGTGCCCTCTGCTCATTGTGCTCGCCAAGACATAGGATCAGCCATGCACATCCTTCTTCCAATGTGTTCTTCATGAGGCACCTTGAGAGATACCATACCTCTGATTTTATGTTCATACACGCTGCTACAGGGGTCTGCTCCAAAGTGCCTCGCACTTCTTCTATCTTCCAGACTTCCAAGGGTACTGTCACCCTTATCCAATGGTGCCAACACAAAGGAGCTGCATACTTTTCTTGGATGAACTTCCTTTGCTTCAGCTGCTAGACAAAAATAGGATCACATGGAGGGCTGCCACTAAACCTTCTCAACAAAATCACATCAACTGCTAGATAATGACATTATGGAGGGCTTTTACTATTCTTCAAAAATCATTTTCAGACTGATGTCTAAAGGGACCATCCCTTCTCATAACTGCATCCTCTATTTTTATTGGCTTCAGGGCACCTCTTATGAAGGTTTCGAAGACATGAATATATATTCCTTATTGATTTGCAAGTTGGCTTGAATGGAACAGGCTTTTAACACTTGTATATATATCTATATATATGCGCTTGTAACAGTGATAAGGACTTGGCCTCTTCTTCAATACACAAATAGGGTTCCTTGATTTTACTAATATAGATGACATAGGATGCCCACTGATTGTCTTTTCAAGGCTTGCAAATATATGCAAACAGAATCTCGACTTCCTTAAATTATGAAGGGCCTTAGAACTGTCCTTTAAAATATTCTCCGCTTCCTTACAAATATGTGGAATGAGAAGTCCACCACCTTTCTTCTTTTATAGCCCGAAGATCAAGAAATCATAGCCCCAATGACCTATACTGGTCGGCCAAATTCACAGAGCATGATAGTATATAGCAGTGCTTTATGTGACATAGGCTTCTTGGCCTTATTACAAGCACAAGGAATAAGTAGGCATCTTCTTAGATAAAACAATCGACATTAACAAAACTTTTTCTCTTCAATAACTCAGAGAACAAAGAGGCATGAATAGGTCAGATTCATTGTCTGGTTGATGGCATACTTTTTATAAATAAATTTCCATGGCTATTACGGTTCAATTAAGAGCCAATCTCTTGCAGAGTTCAGAGTTGAATTCATCTGTAACTGCCTTTGATTTAGGGAGTGGTCAAGAAAAAACTTCAATGCCTAACAAGACTGTGATGATCACAACCATAAATGTAGCTTGGGCAGAGGAAAACAGTGTACTACATTTGTACATGCAGAGCCTTCGAATAGTTATTGAATCATGTTCTCCTCGTTGCAGTGGACCAGGGGTCATTTAATCGTTGCCAACATATTCATCACACTGCTATATTTTGCTAAAAGAAATATCTGATTTCAATGAATCTGCCTCTGCATACCAAGACTGGCGTGAATGGTAAAATTCAATGAATCTTCCTCTGCATGCCACTAGAAATTGTTGGATGAAAATATCTGTTTTAAAGGCAAGAAATGGAATGGTTTTTTTGTTATTTGGATTACCAAAAGAAATGGCTTAGTTAAGATAGCTTATAAATGGAGGCATAAATTCTGAGGCTCTCATGGTGTTATTTCAATATATTGGCCCTGTTCAAGTTTTGAATGATTCAGAAATTAGCAGATTTGTTAAATAGTGGAGGCAGGAAATTTGCACTTCTTTTCTGTCAAACCTGGTAGCTGATAAAAGATGAGAAACAACTTAATCACACACATGTTGGTAAAAGCCTAATACTAAGAAGGCAGGTAGAAGTGGATGATTAAGATTGTTTATAGGTTTAGCCAACAATTTTATTGGTAACATGTGTAGTTTGAACTTTTGGTGATATTGTTTCATCACATAGGCTGACTACAGTTTGGTGAATTGTTACTGGAAATATACTTAAATCAAGATAAAATATAGGTGGTAATACCTAGTTGAATGGAGAGTCCCAGTATATTGGCCCTTTTGAGGATTATTACTTGACCAGTTTGTTGCCTTAGTCTGCTGAGTAATTTTTTTTTTTTTTGTTGGTTGGTTGTTGTTGTAATTGGTAAATTGTATAGGTGATTTTCATTCACATGCTTATTGGAATAGCTGGCTTCTTGAATAGGGCAGTCATGCAGTTGAGTATGTGAGAGGGGTTTGTAGAACACATTATCTAATGAACTCTTATGAAGAGGCAAAAAGTCTCACTCATAGCCTACTCAGGGCTTCAGATGGGAATTTCTTTTATATACTGATCAACTTATTAGAACTACTGCTGCACTTTCTTCATCCACAGAAGCCACTTGAAAATGCTTGAAAATAAACTCTCTGTAAGGGCCATTGTCAATAAAAATATTTGCAGTGGAGGCCCTCAGCCCAACAACCATTTTAGCCAGCCTTGGAAGGCAAATAGTTGAGTTCAAACATGATGAAAATTTAATTCCCTGTATACAAAAGCATGTATTAGGTGTTGATAATGGCTAGAAATATGCACTGAAGATGTATATACCTCCTTTTGTACAAAAATGAACAGAAGAGGCAGAGGTATAAGGTTCACCTCGAATTTTCTTGCAAGTTCAATCCACTGTAGGATGTGAAAGGAAGTGTCATAATGCTAAGAGTGAAAAAGAGGGGAAGGAAGAAACTAATAATTTCAGAAATTCTAGCGTTCTATCCGTACCTTGATTTGTTCTAATAAAATAAATATTAATTGTTTGTCAACATCCAGGGAGCTATCTGGTAATAATAATAATATTTTATTAGTATAATAATAATAACAACAATGGAAAGGTGGGGAAGGAAGAAACTAATAATTTCAGAAATTTGGACCTTTTATCCTAGCTTTATTTGTTCTTCAGATCCAACTAATATTTTGTAGATCCAACTTATGGTGAACCAGTAGCTTGAAAGCCAATCGCAAGTCATTCAGCCAACAACGATCTATAAGCATGTCATAGTATTATGTCTCTGCGTATTCACAATAGTGATTCCATTGTCATATTATTATTCCCCACTTCGACAGAGAGATGACACAAGGGGTTTCTACATGTTGACCAACCATGTAAATTGGATCTTATAAATTAAAATTCTTGTTTTCTAGCCTTCTATTTCTGTAGATATCAATTGTGTAGTTGATGGCATACTTTTTATAAATTCTTCCACAAACTATTATTATTTACAAAATATTCATTTTCAGAATACACATAACTAACTATTGCAATTGTAACTCATTATCATCCACCCTTGCTTTCAACAATGTCCATTCACATGTCCCTATTCTTCCCCACTCTATACATGTCTCTATTCTTCTCCACTTTATGCTATTCTTCCCCACTCTATGCCTTACGGCGTTTCCTTTGCAACATAAGGTGCAAATGCTAGTTATCTATATTGGAATTTCACCAACTAACCTTCTATGAGATCCCTTTTTGAAGAATTTTAGAGATTTGTTAAAGATTGATGACATTCAATTCACAATTTCCAAATCATGACATTGTCCATAACATTGTTGAGCTTGAAATTACGTGATTATGACAGTTCAAGACCATAGGACTTAAAATTTATTAAAATTATCTAAATTCAACACAATTCTTAGACATCGATGCCAATGCTTGTTGAGAAATCGAGAGACTTGTAAGTTAAATTAGATTTATCTTTTGTTTGATAACTTCTTGTGAAATTTGTTGGCTTCTTCTTAATTTAATTATGTTTTTATTCATCAAACAATTATCAAATGCAAAAACATCAACATCATAGTACATAAGAAACAAAATATATAGGCTCCAAGTCAGGGTAAAACTCCTCAAGGGGAAACCCATGAAAATTCTCTTCTTATAGAATCATATCAAAGTGAGATATCCAAGACCCATGACCAACCTTCTAGATTCCAAGGAAAACCCTCCTTCTACACAGAAAATCCATCGACAACTAGAGGCCAACAACAAATCTTCAATGAGAGATAAGATAAGGAAAAACTTCCACAAATCCTTCTCTAGCATAAGACTTCAACCCTCCTTTTGTGGAATTTCAGAACTAATGGAGCGAATTGTGTGAGTCCAAATGAGCTCAAATCATCCTCCATTTATATTATCAAAAAGGGTGCGAATATGCATAACCTTTGGGGCAGAGCCGACTTGAGAGGTAGGGTCAAATTGGCTTCTAGAGGGGTTTTTGACCCAAATTACATATTTTAAAATTATTTTTCTTTTTTCTTTACAAGAGGTCCAAATAGGACTTTGACTCTTTGACTCAAAAAATTATAGAAGCATGAAGAACACACTTATCTAATAAAATGATAATAATAATAATTCATTTTCTTCTTTTTCTTTTACATAAAATATGCAATGATATAAGTACAAAGATCATTATGAAGACCAAACCTAGTTACATTTTCTAACATTCCCTCTTAACTAGGGAGGTATTGATAATTCCATAACTGGTACAAGGATACTTCTGAAATTGAAATATTATTATTAGAAGAGTTGGATTGATAAGCCATATTTAAGCATCAACATAATAACCAACATTGACATTAAAACATAGCAAGGCCTTAATTTGAAAAGCTCTAACTCTCCACAAGACTAGAGCACAATGTTGTTGTTATCACATTTTTTGGTCTAATTTTTTTAAATGCCGAAAACAAGAGTGTCAGCATGAATTTATGATAAACAGGGTTAAAGCATTGACAATGGGAGTGTCAGCACATTTTTGTAAAAATGGTCAGTTAAAACTATGCTTTTTCTTGTACAACACAATAATTTCGGGCATAGTTTCCAAGCAAATGAGAATGAATTTTTCAAAACCAAAAGAGGTTTTTTTTCCGAAACAGACTCATTTAAAATAACCTCTCTCAGTTTTCTATGAGCTATTACGATTTTGGAGATTTGAATATCTTTCTGAACCTTATTTTTCAGAAATTTGCCATTTTTATTTTCTTAAAATGTTAAGTGCATGTGCGTTGTTCCAAGCTCATGGGCATATTTATGTATTTGTTTATCTTGCATCTAGAAGAACAAAATATCAAATAGAAATGAAAGTAGATAGAATATTCATGTTATGCCGATGATTCGATGAATCATAAAGTAAAGGACATGTGGCAGTCAAATCACAATTTTTTAGGCATCCAAATCAACATTTGAGGTGGTTGAGGATTCTCTTCATCTCTAGATGTCAAATAATTAATTTTAACAACTTCATGTCAAGTTCCAGATCTTGGGCAGCAATTGTAAAAAAGATTCATCTTTTTAGGCACATATCCAACACATCATGAACACCTAGCAGCATGGATACCCTATTAAAGATATTTCTAGATTCCAAGGGAGGGGTTCCAATTTTTTAGGTAAAAAAAATGTATTCGAAGGACACACGTGGTAACCGAGAAACAACCAAAGAATAATTATGGAATTCATCCAGATTTAAGGAAGAGTAAATGAGCCAGTTCTAGCTTCTTTAGAGAATTAGCTCCATATCACATATTTTCATGCACATAATCAACAACATGAGATAGATCTAGGTTTAAAGGTAGAGATTAGATCTATCCTTTTTAGGAGATTTAACCTACAGACTTTAACCATTCGAGGCCTTTTTGTGATCATTTTAGATTTAGTTTATTTTTTGATATTTTTGTTTAATTTTATTTCCAGAAAAACAAAAACGAATTGAGATTGTATTCTCTATATATTTTATTTTTCATATGTAATAAGGGTCCAGAACCTTGGAAAAAATCAGATCTTGGTGTATATTATATTTTGATAGCAAAAGAAGTTGTTGCAAGCAATATTAATGGATTTCAGAGATTCATGTGTGGAAAGTTTCCAATCAGTTTTCAACTGTGTTTTTTCTTCTCCTTGGTCATAATTTAAATTCATGGATACTCAATATTTGAGTACAATGTTATGAACAAAAATTCTTCATGTATGCTCTATTCATGATTATTCGGATACTTATGTGTTTTTTTCAGCTTAAATGTTAACTGCAGAATTTAAATGGTTGCTTTTTCTTTGATGTTTACTACTACTATCTCCTACCATATCTTGTTCACAATTTGTCTAAGGAACTTGCTTCTATCTTGCCTCTGTTAGACTAGTTTGTACGACTTGTTGCTATTGTTTCTGTATCAAAGACTCCATGCCCAATGGTTTTACCTTTCCTTTCCAAACCAATTTCATGTTACCCAATAAAACTTAGCCATTAAGCTGAAGTGACCTACTGCTAGAAGTGACCAAGAGTGGTAGGGTTTTCAAAGAGAAAGCCCTCTCTAACACGGAAGGGCCAACTTCCAATTCCAAAGTGGTTAGAGGTTAACTTAGAGTTTTTCCCCCACAACCATGGTTTTATCTAAGTGATAACATTTTGGTGTCATTGTCAAGGAGGTGAAAGCTTCAAGCAAATATCCCAGAAGGAAAAACACAAATCGATTGTGCACCATTCACTTGAAGAATCCATTGTCAAACAATCCGGAGTTCATGGTGACTCCACTGTCTGAAGAATTTGAAGCTTGAAGAATGTATTGACGACTAAACTGGTCGAAGACTCAGTTATCTGAAGAACTATTTGGCGACTCCACTATCTCGAGATGGATCCACAATATGCAAGGTATGCTCCTATGAATCGTGTTCATATTTCTGGATTTCCAAATCATATTCCTTGTATAGATTGGAAATTATATTTTCCAAGATTCAAAGATGAGGATGAGGATGATGTTGCTCTTCATTTGGAGAAATTTCATATGCATATACATCTTGGGGTTAATTTTCATGAAGTTTTCCTGATGAAAATGTTTATGGAAACCTTATAAGAGAAGGCAAGATCCTGGCATGAAAGGTTGCCACTAGCCTTTATTCTCTTAAAGATTTTCACACTGTTTTCTATAAGAATTATAAGGAATGCTCCCAATCTTCATCACTTTTTGAGAACTTTTCTGAAATTTTTGAAAGATTTATTCAATATGTGGGAATTGACATTGATAATGACGATTTAATGGATGAAGAAATCAAAGAATCATTGTTTGAAATGTATTTTCATCGGGAAGAACTAGTAGAGATTAGCTGCCATAAAGCTTAGGAGTGTTTTTCAGCAAACAATAACTTATCACTTAGCTGAAAATCCAATTGAACAGAATCTTAATGATGACAGTAATATGCCATTCCATGAGCTTGATGAAAATGTACAACAAGCTTGCCAGTCTTTTGTGATCAAGATAAAGATCAAGATAGTCAACAACGTTTTCAGCATTCTTCAAATGACCAAGAAAATGATAGGGACAACCATCTAGATATATTTTTAAATCAACCATTTTCTTGGTTTTTGTCTCATGATGAAAATGGTGAAAATCAGAATTTTGAAAGTGCACACATGGAAACTCTAAGCAGTGAAAGTAATCATGAGGATAACTACCTAGAGTTGCAAAGAAATACTGAAGAAAAGCAAGATGTTTTAAACTCCTTGAATGGCACTAAAACTACTCTTGATTTTACATCCTTGGAAATGACAAACTCATAAAAATTTAAAGGCCAAGATAATTGTCTCATTAAATCACAAGAAAGGGAAACTTTATATTTTTTTGATGCACATGATGTGGTTATTCTGTTTGAGCCTATTCAAGAATGTATATATATATATATATATATATATATATATATATATATACATATATTTGTTTTTTTTTTTTTTATGTGAATGGTTTTTTTTAGTATGATGTTGAGAATCAAGATATAAAACAGGAACAACTAACATCCAATCATGAAAAGAATGCTTGTTTGTTGGTAGATCATCAAGGATAGGTTTATTTGCATGTTTTTCATGATCCTTTGGCTAGCCTGTTGGATTCAACAATGCAGGCAGCTTTTTTGTTGTATATAGACCATGGTTTTTGGTTTTAGCTGGAGTTTGAGTTGCCATTTTCCAATTTTTCTTTTTTCAAAACAATGAAAGCAAAGTCCAGACAATAAGCCATTTGCTTGCATGGTTCTATTGAGCTTTTGATTTCACCTGATTGGGAAGATACTTTCAGTAGGTTAGAGTAGGAAATGGCATGCATTGAGTTCGGTTTTTTAGCAATGAATTTTTCAATTTTAGTTTTTAGTTTGTAGGGTGCAACAGTGTGTGGTTTTCAACTGTAGAGCTAATTAGTTACAAGTAAGGTTGTCGGTTTCAGGTAAAAGGTTGAGAGCATCTAATGGATTAGGCTACTGGTCTATGTGGTTCTCACTGTCATCCATGATTGACAACATCCCCGTGGAGCGATTTGTTATGACATTTTTTGGTCTAGAATTTTTTAAAGCGCTGATAACGGGACTGTCAGCATGAATTTGTAATAAACATGGTTAAATTTTTATTAGTGGTTGTCATTAATGTTAACCCAAGCAACACCAGGGGCTACCCCGATTTTGCATGGGCATTTTGACTTGACAACTTACACTAGTCTGAGTAAAGGATATTCTAGATGGATTTTTCTCGTCGAGATGTTTCTGTTGATATATGGCACACCACGTAATTCTTCATGGTTTGAGAGATATTCATGTTTGAAGTTAGTAACCCCAGTCAGTGGGCTAAAACCCTATGGGGTTGTGGCATGGCACTCATAATTGGTTGTGGTAAATGAATAGTCAATAATTAATAATGCTTTTTTTTCTCCTAAAATCCCTACAATGTTCACTTGTTGAGGACCCTCTCAACTCAAGACATTCATATAAATAGTGACCCTCATATCCTCCTCTAGTAGGGATTTTGTGGCTTCAAACAGGTCATTGTGGAATTTTCGCTATCACTCTTTTTCTATGAAGCTTCAGAATCTGAAATTAAAACCCATTTGAGCCTAAATCTTGATGAACCTCGTGACCGAATTTCAGATCTTAGTTCGCTATATTTTCAGAATATGATCTAAGGAAGTGATAGTTTTTGCAGGCTCCCGAATTCCATGTTAAACAGGTGGCGTTGGGAAAATCGTCATAAATTTCTCTCTGAGCACTGGATTCAAATTTCGTAAATAGTGCCAGAAAGAGGATAGACTTTGGTTTGTCGAGTATCGTTTTCAGGGCTGAAGTTTGTAATAGTGACATGTGGCACTTCGTACAAGTTCGCTCTACTGAACTAGTATATAATCATGTCATTGTGGGAGATTGGGCATAACTCTTTCTTGAAGAATCTAATATTGATCAGACATGTGGGGTTGGAAAGAGGACTCAGAGGGCTACCACAGGACGAAATTTTAGACCCTGGAGATCTGAAATTACATAGATACAACAGATTCAATATCGAGCTCCTAGAAGGCAAGAAAAAGCATGCATTCATAGATCATTGCAGTAAGGACCACACATCAACAGTCAAGGGTAAGTCTCCTACAACAAGTTATGTATGATTAGTGTTTACATTTGAATTTTGAGTATCATCTCTGACATATGTTTTTGCAGGACAACGTAAGTATATATAGGGTCTCGGTTATATCTCTATGTCTCTATATGTCACAGTTACTTTTGATACCACATTTCGAATGTCCTATTATTGATACTACACATTTGATGCTACACCAAGTCTGCTAAATATATATGATGGTGTAAGTTCATGTTACTTGTCTTATCATAGTTGATAGAATGGTCTCTGTTGTTGTACTTAGAACTTGGTCCATCACAAGTCTAAGGTTTGTCATCAATTTTTATTGTATATATCTTTAGGTCAGTTTTGGATATAGTCTTGCATAGAGTCCATGCCTATATCAAGAGTGGGAGTCTTTGTCTACTACTGCAACAAGTCAACAACAAAAGTGACAAGCACACTTTAGGTACGCATTGTAATTTTAATTTTAATTTATTCATTATTATGCACTTACATGTGTTTTGCAGGCAGAGGTAAGTTGAAGGGTATTTTGTTTTGTTTTGGGATTGGTTTCACCAGGAAAATTTTGCATGCAGGTAGAAGAAGATTCAAGTACAACATCAAGCAAGAATTCAAGAGAAAAAGTATCAAATCAAAGGAATCATTGCAGCGGGACATCCTTGAAGACATGACAACCATCCATATATCGTGAAGTATTGTTAAGGCCAACAGTCGTCAATGAAAAGTTGTAAAAGAGTCATTTATAAAAAAGTCGTCATTGTAAAAGAGACATCATTTTAAAACAGTCATCATTGTAAAGTTGTAAAAGAGTCATCAATGTAAAGATTGTAAAAGAGTTGTTCTTCCTAGAATCGAAGAGGCAGTGTTGGGAGGTATAAGAGTAATTGTTGGGATGATGTCATGATTGGGTTGCAGGTCATAGAGTGATTGGGCATTTGGTCAAGCACAAGAAAATCATTGCACATCTTATTTTATTATGGATTGTTGTCATTGGTTTGGGAATCCACAGACTTGTCTTATTTCATTCATTATAGGGTGGCAGGGAGGTGCTAGGTAGGTGTATGAATTCACTTACAGGTTGGGGCCTGTGAACACTTCAGGTTGGTAGTATCTCGTTCTAATATATATTCCAACTAACTATTATCTTAAAGATACCGTATATATATTGTTATTAAAAGAAAGGCCTTCCTATAACTGAATATTTCTAATAGCTTATAATTTTAATTATTAAATAATACCTTTTTAACTAACTATTAACGTAAGCACCTTTCAAAATTATTTTATTTATAATAATTTGTATATATATTTTAAAGATATGGTCACAGAATATAACTTTGACTTTTTGACTCTGGTCCCTAAGTCGAAATTAGCCATTGGTTAAGATAGCCGTTGGAGGCTCTGCTTAGACTATTTAACATGCAAAGCTGGATCTGTTTCTTCAACTTGTCCTGACGATGAACCACACTGGTTGGTTCAAAATGCGTCAACAAAGGTCTTTCTACATGTGATTTACGCCGAAGTTCTTATTACAAATATTTTTGTGATCAAGATAGAGATCAAGACAGTCAATAGTGGTTTCAGTGTTCTTCAAACGACCAAGAAAATGACAGGGACAACCATCTAGATATATTTTTAAGTCAACCATTTTTTGGGTTTTTGTCTCATGATGAAAATGGTAAAAATCAGAATTTTGAAAGTGCATACATGGAAACTCTAAGTAGTGAAACCAGTCATGAGGATAGCTCCTAGAGTTGCAAAGGAACACTGAAGAAAAGCGGGATGTTTTAAACACCTTGAATGGCACTGAAACTACTCTTGTTTTTACATCCTTGGAAACGACAAACTCAAAATTTTTTGAAGGCCAAGGTAACAGTCAAATTGAATCACAAGAAAGGGAAACTTTAAATGTTTTTGATGCACATGATGTGGCTATTCTGTTTGAACCTGTTCAAGAATGTATAGAGGTCTTTTCTAATGTGAATGGTGAACAACCTCTTACCATATTTTTTGAGTATGATGTTGAGAATCAAGATATAAAATAGGAACAACCAACATCTAATCATGAAAATAATGCTATTTCTTGGTGATCATCAAGAAGAGGTTAATTTGCATGTTTTCCATGATCCTTTGGCTAGCTAGTTGGAGTCATCAGTGCAGGAATATTTTTTGTTGTCTATGGACCATGGGTTTCGATTTAAGATGGAGTTTGAGTTACCATTTTTCAAGTTTTTATTTTTTTACAACAGTGAAAAAAAAGTCCAGTCATTAATCCAGATGCTTGCATGGTTGCATTTGGTTTTTTATTTCACCTGAATGGGCAGAGAATTTCAGTAGGTTACACTAGCAAATGGCATGCAATGAGTTTGGTTTTTCAGCAGTGAGTTTTTCAATTTCAGTTTTCAGTGTGTGGTTTTCAAATGCACAGCTAATTGGTTGAAAGTAAGGTTGCTGATTTCATGTAAAAGGTTGAGAGCATCCAATGAATTAGGCTATTGGTCTATGGGGTTCTTGCTACCATCCATGATCGACAACATCCCTGTGGAGCTAATTGTTATCACATTTTTTAGTCTGAAACTTTTTAAAGCACTGAAAATGGGAATGTGAGCACAAATTTATAATAAATAGGGTTAAAGCATTGAAAATGGGAGTGTAAGTTCATTTTTGTAAAAACGAACAGTTAAAGCTTTGTTTTTTCCTATACAACACAGTAATTTCGAGCACGGTTTCCAAATAAATTGTTGACACCTAATCTTCATGATTGGGGAATTTGTAAAATAGATAAATCAGGAATGTGAACAGTCATCGGAAGATGAACTGAACAATCACTCCTAATGTATAAATCAATAACATACCTATGGAATAAACACACCAATCAGTTTTTCTGCCCTTGGAGAGTTACTGCCTGGCCTGACATGGTATCAGAGCCAGTCCTAAGAATAGTCGTAACTCCCTTCATCTCTGCCACTGCCTCTGTCCAGAAATGATGATGCACTGCACTGCTCTACCTCTGTCGCTGCCAAGAGATGCGTTGGACCCAACGCTCATTGAGGCACAATGTAACATCCTCCCACCGTCGATGCACCAAGCTGGATCAGATTTTGCATCACACAACAATTCATAGCATGCCCCGCATGCCGCCCCTTCCTTGAACATAATGCTGCTCACTGCCGTGTTGCTTACCCCATACCCAGCTGCGTAGATATCATCATATCCGCATGCTCCTCCTGCAATATCTTCCAACATGAACCAAATTATTAAAATTAGAAGGATTGTACATGGGCGCACCAGCTTGTCTCTATCAACCCAAATCAAGAAAATAATATAGGAGATTCGGTCTTAATCAGATGATGTTGACGTGACACAGCTTACCCATTGTTGATATTCCATTAGTGTCTCCATAACTTGTTGCTTGAATTTTAATTACATTTTTTTGAGCCGTATTTTCATTTCCATTTGTGGACTCCTCCCTTCGGCTCGGTGCTTGTTACGTTGAGCGTTGGCTTGTGAGACGGTAGCTGGTTATTGCCTGGACTTTAGCACTCGACAAGGCAAAGACTCCGCATGAAAAGGCTTCGCATTTGTCTTCTGCGAGGAGGTATAATGTGTCCCTTAAGCTTGAGAATGCCGATAAATGACAAGAGCGTTGATTTTAATTCCAGTGTATATTTATGATGGCGGTTCTGGTATAGTGTTGCGCAGTTGATTTTAATTCCAGTGTATATTTATGATGGCGGTTCTGGTATAGTGTTGCGCAGTTGATTTTAATTCCAGTGTATATTTATGATGGCGGTTTTGGTATAGTGTTGAGCAGTTGAGTCAAAGTGTATATCATTCAAAACGTTTGTTGAATTCATGGTATTACGCAGTTTATATCATTCAAAGCGTTTATATATCATTCAAAGTATTGCGTTGTTTTCAAAGTGGTTTATATATCAAAGCATTTGTGGTATTGCGCGTTTTATATATCATTCAAAACATAGTAGTATTGCACAGTTTTTTATCATTTGAATGGTAAAAAAAGGCATTAAAGTGATATATTGAAGTGATATGTACAATGAAATGTTGATGCTTCTATCAAACATTAGAGGGATTTGAAGAAAATATAGTGCATAAGGCTGTAACGTAAGGAATTTTTTTTCAGCAGAAGTATTTTTTACAGAATGCATTCAATCATCTCTATGGTAGGAATAGTTCTCACTGGCAAGGAGAACTATCCTGAATGGTCCCGGATGATAAAACACACCCTCATCTTCAATGAGTTGTGGAAGGGAGTGTGTGTCGGAGAAGGAGACAATGACCCAGTACAGCCTACATCAGACAAAGAGCTCGTCATTTGGGATAACAAGAACAGCAAAGCATATGCATTAATCGCAGCATCTGTAAATGAAGAAGTAAGTTGCCATATTTCATCATATTCAACTGCCTTTGAAGCTTTACAAAAGCTCAAAGAACTCTATGACTCACATTCTGCACTTGAAGTTGTTCAGCTCATGATTAAACTCTTCACTCTTGAACTGAAAAATAATGATCCTCTTGCTCTTGCATCTGAAGTAAAATCCATAATGCATGATATCAAATCCACTAAGGTTGAGCTGGATATCCCTCTTATTGCTTTTCTCAAGGCACTCTATCCTACTTACTCCAATTATCTTGAGTCTTTACAAGCAAATGGAAATCTTCAAGATATAACCTTTGACTCTCTTGTGAAAAAGTTTGCTGAAAGAGAGAAAGCCTTTGGAAAGAAGACAGTCCCTGAATCTTCTGAAGAGACTGTTTGCCTTGCTCATAAAGAAAAGCATCCTGCTCAAGATTCTACAAGAGGAAGAGGTGGACAAAGAGGAAGAGGAAGATACTTCAGAGGCGGGGGGGTAGACATTCTCAAGGAGAAAAAGCAGATCTGCATTGCATTCGCTGCAAACGAAATGGATCACATGATGCTTCTACATGCAAGCTACCATGGGACAAAATTGAGCAGAAAAGAAACCAGCAGAAAGGTAAAACTGATGATACAAACAAAGGTAAAGCACCTGAATCCACTCACTATATTGAGGCACAATGTAACATTGGAGTAAATGAAGATTTGTTTAATGCTTCACTTGCTTCTTCGAAAAATGATTGGTTGCTTGATTCAGGAGCAACCTGTCATATGACTCATAGGAAAGATTTTTTTGAAGATTTCACTGACAATGTTGATGGAGTAGTATACTTTGCAGATCAGTCAAAAATCAAGCCATCAGGGCTTGGCACAATCAGGCTTAAATTGCCTGGTCTTCCAGACTTTCTTCTGGATCATGTTCTATATCTCCCAAAGCTCAAGAGAAACTTGCTGTCCTTGGTCCACATCCGCCAGCAAGGTCACTCCATTCATGTGTTGGGTTTATTTATTGAAGAACAAATCTGATGCTTTTCAAACATTCAATAATTTTCATAAATGGATTGAAATTGATGCACAATCTCATATTGGGTCTATTCGCACTGATAATGGAAAAGAATATACATCAAATGAATTTGAAAACTATCTTCACCAACATGGGATCAAACATCAAACAACTGTACCTTATAATCCCCAACAGAATGGTGTAGCAGAAAGAATGAATAGAACAATTTTGAATATGGTACGATCCATGCTTTTCTTCAAAAATGTAAAGATAATGTTTTGGGTTGATGCTGTTCTATGTGCTGCATATATAAAGAATAGATGTCCATCTAATGCTATAAGAAACAAGACTCCTTATGAATTGTGGTATGGACATGTTCCTTCGGTAAAACATCTCAGGATCTTTGGTTCCACCTGTTATGCTTTGATACCAAAGGTACATAGAAACAAACTTGGTGCTAGAAGTCGTAAGTGTATCTTCCTGGGGTATTCAAACACCTCTAAAGCATACCGCCTCTATGATGAAGTAAATAAAAAGCTTGTTGTATCTAGAGATGTCATTTTTCTGGAACCATCCAAATCTGACAATGTTGTTGAGCGGCAACTTGATCGCTTGGATAGATTCGCAAAAACAAAATCATTTCAAGAATTTGAATATCAGATTCCACATCTTGAAGGGGGGATTCCTATACTAGATCAACATGTGGAATCTTCTTCTGAAGAGTAATCTCCCCTGCATGAAACTCCAAAAACGGATGATGCTTTAAGTGATGTAGCCTGGACCATCTCAGAAAGGTCCCCCAAAGTGGTTGACAAAGACACTTGAGAGTGTTCATCCTGATGAAATTGGAAAAACAGGAACCAGAAATTCAAACCGACAAAATGGAGTTGATGTAGATGACTCTAATTCACCTGTTGATATGGATGTTACTTATGATTGTGAATTGAACTTGTCTACAGATTTTGAACCAACTTCCTTCAAAGAAGCTGCTTCTCATGATGAATGGAAAGAAGCGATGAAAAAGGAGTATGATGCCCTCATAAAGAATGGCACTTGGAAGCTGGTTGATCCTCCATTTGGAACCAAACCAATTGGCTGCAAGTGGGTCTACAAGAACAAATACAAAGCTGATGGCTCACTTGACAAGCACAAAGCTAGGCTTGTGGTAAAAGGCTTTGCACAGAAGGAAGGGGTTGATTATGAGGAAACTTTTGCCCCCACAGCAAAATGGGCCACCATCTGGACACTCTTTGCACTAGCTGCTCAGAACGGTTGGAAAGTCCATCAAATGGATGTAAAAACTTCATTCTTGAATGGAGATCTAAAAGAGAATGTTTTTATGTCCCAGCCTGAAGGATTTGCTGTGAAAGGACATGAACATAAAGTATGCAAACTTGTGAAGTCCTTGTATGGCCTCAAACAAGCACCACGAGCCTGGTATGAAAAACTAACTGAGCATCTTCTGAAACTCAACTTCAATCATTTTGATCTTGATGATGCAACTCTATTTGTCAAGAAAGTTGGCAAAATAGTTGTGTATCTTGTGGTATATGTAGATGATCTTTTAATGACAGGGAACAATGAAAGCTACATTGCATCCATAAAGAAGGAATTAGGGAAAAGTTTTGAAATGACTGATTTGGGCTATGTTCATTACTATCTTGGCATTGAAGTAACCCAACGTCCAAAATCCATATTTCTTTCTCAAAAGAAATACATTGGAGATTTGTTAAAAAGATTTGGCATGACAGAGTGCAATCCTCTTTCTACTCCAATGGAACAAAACTTAAAGCTCACATCTATTGAAGGAAAGGAATTTGAGGATGCAACAAAGTATAGACAGCTTGTAGGAAGTCTCATCTACCTCACTACTACCAGACCAGACATTTCATTTACTGTTGGAATCCTCTCCAGGTTCATGCAAAAGCCTTGTGAGGGACATTGGTCTGCTGCAAAAAGAGTTCTAAGGTACTTAAAGGGAACTCAAGACCTTGGAATCAAGTATACACAGGTGGACGACTTCAGCTTGATTGGATACTCTGATTCAGACTTCTATGGAGACAAAGAAACTGGGGTATCTACTTCAGGATATGCTATGAGTCTTGGATCAGGAGCTGTCTCCTGGAGATCAGGCAAACAATCAGTTCCAGTAGATTCCACAACTGAAGCAAAATACATGGCAGCAGCTGAAGCAACGAAAGAAATTGTGTGGCTCAGGAAAATTCTTGAAGATTTGCAGGTAAAACAAGTACAATCAACTCCACTCATGATTGATAACACCTCTACAATAAAGTTGGCCAAGAATCCAAAGTTCCATGATCGAACAAAGCATATCAATACTAAATATCATCGGATTCGACATCATGTTGAGGCCAAAACAATCCATCTCTGTCATTGTTCCACAAATGAGCAAATTGCAGACATCTTCACCAAAGCACTTGGAAAGGAAAAGCTTGAACGATTCAGAATGATGCTTGGACTCACCAACATCCCTTCAGATTAAGGGGGGGAATGTTGACACCTAATCTTCATGATTGGGGAGTTTGTAAAATAGATAAATCAGGAATGTGAACAGTCATCGGAAGATGAACTGAACAATCACTCCTAATGTATAAATCAATAACATACCTATGGAATAAACACACCAATCAGTTTTTCTGCCCTTAGAGAGTTACATAAATGAGAACAAATTTTTCAAAAGAGAATATATATGTGTGTGTGTGTGTATACACACACACACACACACACACACACATATATATATATATATATATTTTCTTCGAAACGGGCTCATTTAAAATAACCTCTCTCAGTTTTCTAATAGCTATCACGGTTTTGGACATTCGAATGTCTTTTTGGACCAAAGTTTTCAGAAATTCGCTAGTTTTATTTTCTTATAATGTCAAGTGCATGTGCATTGTTCCAAGCTCTTGGGCATATTTATTTATTTGTTTATTTTGCATCTAGAAGAAACAAAATATCAAATGGAAATCACAGTAGATAGAAGATTGGTGTTATGCAGACGATTCGATGAATCATAAAGTAAAGGACTTATGTGGCAATCAATCACAATTTTCTAGGCATCCAAATTAGCATTTGAGGTGGTTGAGGATTCTCTTCGGCTCTAGATGTCAAAGAATTATATTTAACAATTATAAACAAGCTTGATCATTTTAGGCACATATCCAACACATCATGAAAATCTAGGAACATGGATCAACCATTAAAGATATTTCTAGATTCCAGGGGAGCGGTTCCATATTTTTAGGCAAAAAATATGCATTCAAGGACATAGATGGTAACTAAGCATCAACCAAAGAATCATTGTGGCACTCATCCAGATTTAAGGCAAAGTAAATGTGCTAGTTCTAACTTCTTCAGAGGATCGAATTAGCTCCATATCACATATTTTCATGCACAAATTCAACAATAGGAGATAGATTTAGGTTTCAAGGCAAAGATTAGATCTATCTTTTTTAGGAGATTTAACCAGAAACCTTTAACCATTCGAGGCCTTTTTGCAATCATTTTAGATTTAGTTTATTTTTGTGATTTTTATTTAATTTTATTTCCAGCAAAATAGAAATAGATTGAGATTGTATTCTCTATATATTTTATTTTCATATGTAATTAGGGTTCAGAACCTTGAATAAATAAGACCTTGGTGTATATTATTTTTTGATACCAAAAGAACTTATTGCAAGCAATATTATTTGATTTCAAAGATTCATGTGTGGAAAGTTTCCAGTCAATTTTCGACTGTGTTTTTTCTTCTCCTTGGTCATAATTTGAATTCATGGATCTTCAGTATTTAAGTACAATGTTATGAATCAGAATTCTTCATGTATGCTTGGTTCATGACTGCTCAGATACTTAAGTGTTTTTTTTCAACTTAAATGTCAACTGCAGAATTCACATGGTTGCGCTTTCTTTGATGTTTACTTCTACTGTCTCCTACCATATCTTTTTAACAAATTGTCTAAG
The DNA here is from genome assembly GCA_031772625.1 of Pinus tabuliformis. Taxonomy (NCBI): domain Eukaryota; kingdom Viridiplantae; phylum Streptophyta; class Pinopsida; order Pinales; family Pinaceae; genus Pinus; species Pinus tabuliformis. The sequence continues at coordinate 521,845,935 of CM062817.1, read as the reverse complement.
GAACTTGTTGCTATCTTGCCTCTATTAGACTAGTTTGTACGACTTGCAGCTAGTGTTTTTGTATCAGAGACTCCATACCCAATGGTTTTATCTTTCCTTTCCAAACCAATTTCATGTTACACGACAAAACCTGGCCGTTAAATTGAAGTGACCTATTACTAGAAGTGACCAAGAGTGGTAGGGTTTTTAAAGAGAGATCCCTCCCTGACTCAGAAGGGCCAGCTTCCAAGTCCAAAGCAATTAGAGGTTACCTTATATTTTGTCCCCCACAAACAGGGTTTTCTCTAAGTGATAACATTTTGGCACCATTGTCGGGGAGGCTAAAGCTTCAAGCAAATATCTAGAAAGAAACGAGAATGATGAGATTTGACTTCCAATAGTGAACAAAGGTCAAACACAAAGCGGTTGCACACCATTCCCCTGATGAATCCATTGCCAAACAATCCAGAGTTCATGGCGACTACACTGTCCGAATAATTTGAAGCTTGAAGAACGTATTGACGACTCCACTGGTCGAAGACTCAATTGTCTGAAGAATTGTTTGGCGACTCCACTGTCTCAGGATGGATCCAAAATCTGAGGGGTATGCTCCTATGAATCATGTTCATATTTCTAGCTATCCAAATCATATTCCTCGTATAGATTGGCAATTATATTTGCCAAGATTCAAAGATGAGGACGAGGATGATATTGCTCTTCATTTGGAGAAATTTCATATGCATATACATAGGCTTGGGGTTAAATTTCATGAAGACTGCTTGATGAAAATGTTTATGGAAACCTTAGAAGAAAAGGCAAGATCCTGGTATGAAAGGTTGCCACCTGCTAGTGTTTATTCTCTTTAATATTTTCATATTGTTTTCTATAAGAATTATAATGAATGCTCCCAATCTTCATCACTTTTTGAGAACTTGTTAGGGTCCTATGATTCATAGTTTCAATTGATCATTGGCTATTTCCTTTCAGTTAATGAAATTGTAAATAAAATTGTATTCTGCAAATGATTTACAATGATCAAAAGAGGGTATAAAAAATGTATATGAAAAGAGGGTTTATATATATAATGATGAAAAGAGGGTATAAAAAATGTATATGAGAAAAAGAAAATATTGAATAAAAAATAAATAAAATGAACCAACCCCATGAAAAATGTATGTAGGTGAGCAAGTTGAGATTCCACCAAAAAGATAAAAAAAGAAATGCATTAAAATTACTTTAGATGTTGTTCAAATAAAAGTGTGCAGCTTGTTGAAATGCCACAGAAATAAATTGTATAGTTTGATGAGATTTTTTAGTCATGATTAGACTAAGTAAAAAGGTTGCATAGATTAGATAATAAATCAACCATCAAGCCTAATCTTGGTTGAAATAAATATGAAGATTAGAGGAATATTAACCAAAGTGTCTAAACTTGGTTAATTGCTTAAATATGCATTAAAATAGGGTTAGAAGCAACATTAGAAAAATAATATGGGATTTCTAATCAAAATGTGCTTGTAGGAGTAAATTAATTATGTTTAGTGTAGAGTAATCCTGATTTAATTAGTTTAATCATGTAATTTGAAAATGATTAATTAAAATGTAATAATGCATTGGTGCTAAGGTTTGGGTTTTATAACAAAGTTTGAAAGCAACAAAGGCTTTTTGTCAGCTTGTGATATATGGTGTGCACAATCTAGCGGTTATGATTTACCCCGCCTGAATCAATGGTGGGGAATCAATTTCGAACCCCCCTGCCCATCCTATCTTTATCAATAGGGGGGTTCCTAACAATGGTATTCCTGTTCCTAGGCTCCACGATATGTGGCAAGGGCAAGTCATTTCGCACCCCCTGCTCCAAACTGCTTACCACCTACCCACCCCCCTCAACTCCTGCTCCAAACTGCTTACAACCTACACCCCCCCCCACTTCGAAATCTGCCCATATTCACACCAACGGTTATCTGCACCCATTACATCATTCCTCTGCCACGTCCCTACTTCCCCGCCACTCCTATTTCACCACATGGCTTCCTCGCTCCAGTTTCGTTATAATTTACCATTACACTATGCTTGTTACCTCCCAAACGTATACCACCTGGCAACCGATTTGTTCCATAACAGACCAGAAGTAATGAAAAACTCCCAATTGTCTATAAAAATCCCCAAATTGATCATTGTCGCTCCTTTCTACTCCCCGTCCCTTTCAGATAAATAGGTATAGGTTTTCAAACTACCACCTCATCTATTTAATTACTTGGTCACCCCTGCAAATCCCAGTCAGCCAGTTTCGGCCACGCACTGGTAACAACGATCAGTTTTCTGCATCAGCCTTTCAAATTTTCCCGGGTAGAAGACAAAATTCCTCACCTCTACTATGTTCCTGATATTCTGAGCAATGGAACCTAAGGGAAAGTCAAAACAAACCAATGAAAATCCAAAGATCCATCCTATAATTGACTTGTACAATATACCTTTGGCAGATCAACAATACAAAATTACAGAGACCAATTGTGAGTTCGACTTGTTCGAACTACACAATTGACTCAAACAGACCTTTCTAGACCAGAGTGATGAAATCAACCTCTGGGAATTCCTCTTGCCATAATTCATGTTTCCCTAGACTCATCCTTTTCCAAATTTTGGCACGTGGTGTGAATCTAGATATATTCCTAGACAGAGAGCCATTGTGGCCCAGAATGGTGACATTTTGTTGACCATAACCCCAGAATCCATTAACCAAATGTTGCAAATCCCCCAGGGTGACTCTTTGAGCCCTTTTTCTGTAGATTCCCTCATGGAACTCTACCAAAAGTTGACCTTCCCTCAGAGAGCTAGGATATTTGAGATTTTTCTACCAGAAGATGTTCAACTCCCAAAGAAGAATCCCCCATACCCAGCCTCTATGTTTCCTGAAAAAAATAAACAAATTGTGTCATTAGTGTCTTGTCTACTAGGATACCACTCAGATCAATGGGTAGATGAGCCTATTTTAGGTTTTCTGTCCATCTTTTCCACAGAAGAAAAACCTTCTATAATATTTAATTTTAGTCAATTCCTTGTAAATAACATCCATGACCAATTCCTCAAGATCACAACAGAAGGAATGTTTAAACATTCATTAGTGTTAGTGTACATGTTTTTGTTTCATCAGGCAGACAGGTTTCCAATGACCTTGCAGAAATTGGATGATCAAGGTAATGCACAGTCAATTATACAGTGGACCTCTTTAGTGAGGAAGAATTCCAGTGATTTCACCTTCAGTGACTTCATTGATCAGTTTATCTATACAGTGGTGTGTCTTCTAAACAGCAATGTGGAACCTAGGATAGGTTATGAGATTCAAAGAACTTTACACCTCAGTGATCAAGCCAAAACAAGAGATTGGTACTTGTACCAGAACTACACTGAAATCAGAGTGTATGGTTGTGAGTTACCACCATACAGATTGCCAAAATATGTTCCTATGAGAATTTTCTCATTGGAGTATATCAGGAAAATGATTAATATGGATTATTTACATTTTGTCTCAGCCAAGAAGAAGTCCCAATTTAAGATCAAAACATAGGTGGGGCCATTCATATGCAATATCAGGGCAACAGGCACTGAGGCAGATACACTTTTCAAGAAAATAAAATTTCAGTTAATTTTCACTTGGTCCTATGACCCCTTAGTCGTAATTTCCAATCTAAGAGTGGAGCAAAAGACCACTCCTTATTCTCATTCTCCCAGGTCCGAAATTGAGAAGCTTATGAACAAATATCAATGGGATGAGAACACCTTGCAGGAAGTTGAGGAGAAAATTTTATCGACAACCACCTCACAGCTATCGATCCCTCAAGAGAAACATGATAAAAGGCCTAGAGAAGAAGAGTCTTATCTTGTGATATAAATTGAAGCCAAGTAGTTCTTAACTTATACAAAGAATCCACCACCAGTTTTTATGCAGGATGAAGAAGAACATATTACTATAGTCATGACAGGTAAACATGTATCAACAACACTAGAAGACATTTTTGCAGGTACAAGACAAGAGGACATTTTTATAGGCTCTCCATCTTCCTTTACTTCAGAAGATCCTCCAGATGTAGCTCAGACAAAAGACTTGGCTCAAAGCAAAATAGAGCCTAATAAATTTTCTAAGTACAAAGAAATCAAGAAGAAGAATGAAATGTTAAAATCTAGTACTTACACTCAGTTCTGGAAGTAAACTGCTACTTACCAACATAGGCTTCTATTAGCCTTTGATACTAAACAAGGGAAAATGCATATGGATTTCCTACAAGCATAGGTTCCTTTTCCTAAATCACCAGCAGACTATAATAGGACAATCTTCTCCTTTGATACAAATCAAATCCATCTAATTGATCAGATGGACATGCACAAACAGAATGGAGAGATGTTTTATTCTACATTTACTAACACAATGATGATAGCTTCAAAAATTCAGGCCTCCATCAGCAACATACAGGTGCAACTAAAGCTGGAGAAATTCTCATCCTTGGCAAAAGATACTAGGATTAAGTCATTAGAGGACTTAGTCATAAAGTTAGGTTATGACCCCAGTGATGTAAAGGAAGTGGAGGAGATTGCAAAGAAGAAAAATTTTGATATAGCAGATCTGAGGAATAAGCTCAAGTTTCCATCTAGAGAGGATCCTCAGACCAATGAAATGGGAGAACCGGAAAAGCAAAAGGAAGACATGTTCAAGATAATAATTGAACAAAATTTCCAGATCATAGAAATGGAGGTGGATTTAGAAAAAATACTCAAAGAGAAGGAGCAATCCTTATAGTTGGCTATAGTCCCACTTACAACAGTACCAATTGTAGTTGCAGGAGCAGCAGAGGCTTCAACATCAACAACAACACCAACATCAACTACAGATTCTGCCACCGAATTGGTTAAAGCCATGCAGGAGATGTCCATTCAGGGAAAGGAGATTGAGAAATTGAAAGAATAGTTGAAAAATCTACAGGAACAGAAGTTGAAGAATGATAAATCCTATATAGCAGAGTTACAAAAATCTCACAGGCTTTCTCAAAGAATAGAGTTTTTAGAGAGTGAGTCAATGATGGCTCAAACTCTAGCACAAGATAAAGAAAACATATGGATAGATATCAATGCAGCTATAACTGAGATTTGGCCATCAATCCAAATCATTTTCGAGCAGGAGGAGTTGATGTAGAGGTCAAAAACATTGATAGAACAAGTGAGGGAAGTATTGGGAGATAATCCAACTAAAGCAGCAACATTGATCAAAATCCTAAATTTTAAGACTAGAGAAGAACTAGATGAGCTATAGATTGAAATAGGAGTGAAACCATCTTACAAATCAAGAATGTTTTAGAGAAGAGAAATCCGATGGTTCAAATAGAGAACAAATTCCAGACTTTGGAAATTGTTGTCCAGAGATTTCATACCAAGATTAATCTACTCAATTAGAGAGGTTTAACAGGTTTAGTGGCCATGAATGACAGGTTAATCAACTTGAGTGACTACTGTCAAAAGCTTTACACTATTGCCAAAAATAAATCCAAGTTTGCAGGGGTAAAAGGAAGTATGACATGCAAATCTTTCTTGAAGTGTTTAGATTTTGATCTCATCATCAAACATGAGATTAAACATATTTTCATCAACATACCTACCTTTGAGAAATATACCGAAGTTGATGAAACATATAGAAAGCTAATAAAACTTTCTATCCCTAGTGAAGATCGATGGGATCACTTGTGTGAATTACTTGAGTGAAACATTTTTCATCTTAGACAGCAAGGCAACACCTTTTTGGGACCAGTCATTAGCAACCTTCCTCGAAAGTAGTGCCAAAAGCTCTAGTAGTTCCGAATTCCTAAATTTTTGTACTATTTATGTAATCTGTTTTAGATATTTTAGGATTTTGTCTTGATCTTTTGACATCAAGATATTTTGTAATTATTTTCCTATAAGTACTTCATAATTCGAAGTAATAGAGGTTGATGTTTTATGTGAAAGAAAGGACTATTGATGCAAAGTTGTTCCACTGAGTTCCAGTGGACACTTTTCAGTAATACCGAAGCCTTTTTTAGGATTCCTGTGTCAGATTTTTTGGTGAAGTGATATTCTCTTTGTTATTGTGCTTTCTCTGTTTTTCTTATGTGTTTCTTTTCTCAATTGTTTTAAAGCAAATTAAGTTCATGATTTGTTTTAATAGCACCCTATTCTAGTTTAAAACAATATAAATGTTTTCTATTGAAGTTAAGCAATATAATTCTTAATTTCTCTCTGCTTAATGGATACTTAATCATTTATCCTTTTTCCATCTCATTAAACATATAAGATCCAATAAATCTGCCTACCTTGCCTTGTTAGACCTGTCTGTAAATGCTGAAATAAATCCATTTGAAGTATATTGACTCCCTTACCCAATGGTGTATTGTTACATTATCTTCTTTTGCTAAAGCAAGCGCTAAACCTTCTATTTCCTTAAATCAAAAGAAAAATTACAAATTTGTACAACAACCCAAAACTTTACAAGAGGAGAAGCTGACAAGGAAGGCTATCAGAGTCCCCGCCCACAAGGGAAAATCCGTACAGATCCATTCCCCGAGGCCGACACCTAAACAAAATCAACTCCAATAGCAAGAATCTCTCACCCTGCGACAGAGGGAGAGGATGCACCAAAAAGGCATGCCAAATAGTGTCTATCGAGCCCACAAAATTACGCCATCATTCTCGGCCGTTGATTTGGGCTGCAGGATCCAATAGCCAGGGAACATCTTGCGCACCCAAACTTGTTTGAAAAATAGTGTGCAATCGTCGGCGGTATTAAAGTCCATCCCTTGTCCACATGTAGCCATACTGCTCATGGGACTAGTGATCCTCGGAGAGCCAACTCGAGCATGGTTTTCGGAATTAAATGTGGGAAGAGAGAGAATATCCGTAGCCAGCAAACTGTTTCCCATTTTCAGTCTATTCGTTCCACTGTGCCTATCCCCGATACTAAGCTCGTTTGAGAAGTGACCCCTTAAAATGTCCTCCGAGAGCCTGAGGCTTCCCTTCACCTGATTCCGGTAGGGCTTGAGACAAATCCTTGCTTGTCGTTCTATCCATTGCATTCCAAAAGGTTGAGAAACAACTTGTCAGGAAAATTAATTTATGCTTGTTGTCTGATAACGAAACATTTCCTTGTCTTCTGTAGCTTGTTCCTCACAGAGAGCCTTTAAATGGTTTTGAGGAATCTCCCGCCACTTTTACGCTATCCCGTTGTCTGCATTTTTCACCCCTTGGTTGGCTAGAAGGTCTGCTAGTTTATTGGCCAAACGTCGAACATGGTTGAAACTCACCATTCGTAGCTCTTGGAGATGAACCTAGATTCTTTGGTAAACCAGGAGTAGTTTCCAGTGACTAGAAACTTTCTCCAGCAGAGTTCCATAATTAATTCTTCTCACAGAGTTAATAGTAATCTCCGAGTCCGCTTCAACAATGACGTTTGAGGAATGATGCTGGATCAAAAACTCTAGACATTGTTCTAGAGCCATTAATTCTGCCATATTATTAGTGGCTCTGCCAAGATGATAATGGAAGATAAATATAATTTTGCCCTCTTCATATCTTAAAACTCCTCCAAAACCAGCTGTTCCCGGGTTGCCTTTTGAAGCCCCATCAATGTTGTATTTTAGATAACCTTTCGATGGAGGTTGCCAGAACTCCTTCCCTGTATCCATTGCTGTGTCCTTTCTAATTAGACCTTGAGGAATAATCCCTTTCATTCCCAATTGTCTGAGAATTTTCAGCTCAGACACAGAGGGGGGATTTATGGGGAGATTACGAACCGTGGTACTAACAGTCTCCCGAAGCTGTTTCAGGATAAGATCAAAAAGACCTTGAGGGGTGGACTTTTCACTCTTGAAAATCCTTTTGTTCCTTTCTTTCCAAATATTCTAGATAATGAAGCTTGGTGTGAAGGCCTAGGCCAGATTAATGAACTCATTCTCTGAAAAGTTAACTCTCCAATTGTTTAGGGTATTAGTGATACTACTTCTGTCCCTGTCTGACTGCTGGAAAATGGAAGAGAAGGAATTCCATAACCAGGTAGTATAAGAGCAGCTGTTAAGAATGTGCTCCATATTTTCCTCCTTCTCTTCACAAAGCTGGCATCTGGAGGGCCCCATGACACCCCTTTTCTGTATGTTATCCCAGGTTAAAATTTTCTTATGATGGACCAACCACATGAAAATCTTGATTTTCATCCAGCCTTGGTGCTTCCAGAGGAGCTGCCATGTCTTGTTTGGAACCCTGTAATCAAGCCCAAGAAGAATACTTTTGGCTTCCTTAAGATTAAAGTTACCTTTATTGTTATTTCCCCATCTCAATTGATCCTGCCCCTCTGTGGCTAAAATCATCCTTTCTTTAAGCAAGCTCCCAAGAGCCTCTGCCTTAATTTTCGTGGGGTTATCATCTTCGTAGTCAAGTTTACTCCAGCTTCCTCATTTTCTTGAGGTCTGAGCCAGGTCCCAGAAATCCTTGACTCTATTTAACCCTTGCTGGTCTGTTTCCTGCTTGAGACTCACAAAGTCCTATGTTAACAGTATTGGTTCTTGCTGCCACTTATCCTCCCAAAAGAGTGCAAGATCTCAGGCTCTGATTTCCTAGAAGTTGTTATTATGAACAAGGCTTCTATTATCCCAGGCTCTATTCTAGATGTGAGACGCTTTCACATTGCTAGACATTCTTATTAGATCCTTAGTGTGCCAAGAGCTGGCATATTTTTCTTTCCAGATTCTTTCCCACTGTGCTTTTGGCTCTTGAACCCAGCACCACCAAAGCTTGGTTCCTAGAGCTTTATTGAGAATCTCTTGATCATCGAGGCCTAGTCCCCCCTATTTCTTGGGTCTACAGATTTTGTCCCAAGAGACCAAGACCCATTTCTTCTTTACCCCAGAGGAAATCTCTTTGAAAGTTTCTGAATTTCTCTAAAACACCTTTGGGAGCTGGGAGGGCAGATAACATGAAAACCAGGATCGATTGTAGGACCACATTTGTTAAAACCAACCTACCTGCCAGGTTTAAGACTCGAAAAGTCTAATTTTTGACTTTGTCTTGCAATTTATTAAGTATCGGTTCCTAGATACTTTTGTACATTGGTCTGTCTATGAGAGGAATTCCCAAATACTTTGTGGGGAGGGAATCCCTTTGGAAGCCCAAAATTCTTGAAATGTTTAGTATTTAAGAAGAAAATTTTTGACTTGGAAAGATTGACTTCCATACTTGTAGCCAAAGCAAATTCCTTCAGGATTAGATTATAGGTTGAAGCTTCTTTGACCGTTGGGAGCCCTTGCAGCATGGTATCATCTACAAATTGTTGGTGAGTCAGAGCTTGACCATTTTCAGATAATTGAAGACCTTTGATTTTGCCCATTTCCTTGGCATGCTTAATAGATCTGCCCAATCCCTCCATCATGAGAATGAAAAGGAAGGGAGAGAGCGGGTCTCCTTGCCTGAGGCCTCTAGAAGGAACGAAGATCTCTGAGGGGGAGCCATTCACCAAAATATAAAAACTGGAAGAGGTCACCAGAGCCATGACCCATTGAATCCAGTTGTGGTCGAACCCAAAAGCAGTGAGAACCTTTTTGATTTAGCTCTAATTGACCTTGTCATAGGCTTTTGCTATATCTAATTGCATGATCATCCCCGCCTGTTTGTTACCGGTAAGCGTGTGGATCACCTCATGGGCTTGAATGATGTTATTTAAGATTTTCCTGCCCTCCACATAACCTGATTGTTCCTCTGAACCTAAAGAAGGAAGGAGAGGTTTAAGTCTATTTTCCACTACCTTAGAGATTATCTTGTAAACCACATTGCATAAAGCTATGGGTCTGTATTTGTCTGCAGTTTGGGCCGAATCCTGTTTGGGGATCAGGGATATGAAGGAAGTGTTGAGGGCTTTCAGGATCGTTTTGCTAGCTCTGGAATCCTCCACCACATCCAAAATGTCCTTTTTAACAATGTGCCAGCAAGCTTTAAAGAAGTCCACATTGAAACCATCCGGACCTGGTGCTTTGCAGTTCTTCATGTCTTTGAGTACCTCACTGACTTCTTCTTCAGTAACTGGTCTGTTGAGATTAAAATTATCCTCTCTAGACACTAACTTAGGGATATGCCTTGTAATTTCCTTGATGGAATGTTCTCTATCTGGATTGTTTTCTTGGGTGATATTTCAGAAATACTGGACAAGCACGGCTTCAATACTCTTATGGGTGTTCTAGAGCTATCCATTCTCATCCTTTATTGTTGAGATTCTATTGTGCGCTCTGTTAGCCATAGTGGATCTATGGAAGAATCTTGTATTCCGCTCCCCTTCCTTGAGCCATTGCACTCTAGATTTCTGCCTCCAGAATGTTTCCTCTTGTTTGCATAAATTATCCTTCTTGGTGATGCTTATCAGCCTTATCAATTTTGACTTTGTCAAAGCCATCTTTGATCAGAGCCTGATTGAGTTCCTGTAATTTGATTTCCAATGATTTTTTGTTCACAAAAATGTTACCAAAATCCTTTTTGTTCCACTCTTTTAGCCTGAACTTGACATGCTTAAGTCTTTTGTGAAGGAGGTAAATTTTTGAGCCTTGTAATTGCAAGTCCTCCGACCACCATTTTTCAATGTTGCTGATGAAAACCGGGTGGGAGAGCCAAGTATTCTCGAATCTAAAGGGATTGTTCCTGGGAGAAATCAAACCCTTGATTTCCAGTTAAATCGACCAATGGTCTGAACCTCCAAAGGGAAGGACAGTAGCTGCTATTTCTTTATCTGTAAGCAATAGCTCCTCTGAAATCATGAACCTGTCCAATTTAGAGGCTACTTGTGCCTTACCTCCTCTTTTGTTGTTCCAAGTAAAAAAGCCATTATTTAGGTCTGAATCAACTAGTTTCATCTCATCTGTGAAAGTCTAAAACGCTAATGAGTCTTTGTTGAGTGCTCTGGTGCCTCTTTTTTTTTTCCGAGAGCGATTTGATCATATTAAAGTCCCCTCCCATGATCCAAGGAATCCCAGCCTGTCTGTGCCTGAGATCAATTAGGGAGTCTAACAATTTGAGTTTGTCATCTATTCTTTGAGGACCATAAACATTTGTGACCAGGAAGGTTTTTGGATCCCCCACTGGTTGAATGACCACTGATAAGTAGTTTCTAGATGCTTCTGCATCTGTTATACTGATTTTCTTTAGATTCCATAGAGTTAGAATATCCCCCGTTGTGTTTTCAGCTTTAACCTCTAGGAAATCAAATCTATTGAGCCATTTGCTGTGGATTTGTTTGATTTTCTGGATGGAACATTTCATTTCCTGGATGAAGATAACATCTGGCATTTCCAGTTTCATTCTATGACTAAGCATTCTTTGTTTTCTTTTACTACCTAGACCTCTGATATTCCATGATGTGAGCTTCATATTTAAAGATTTGTAAATGAGTAACTAGTTAGGTCTTTCATCTTACCTGAGTCTATCATTAACTTTCCACACTCCATCAAGAGGTCCTTCTGCTTTTTCCTACCTCTCTTTTTTCCTGCATTTCTGGTTGCTAATCCTGGAGTAGTTTTCATTACTTTAACTCCTCTGTGTTCCTGTTTTTCAATGGTTTTTTCATTAAATAATTCTCTTTCCTGCGTTTTCCATAAGAATTACTGCTGAATTTTGTTGCAGTCTTCTTGGGGCAGTGAGTCAATACCTCTCGTGGATCCCTGCCTCAAGAACCCTTCCAGATCTAGATATTCCTTATCTAGAATTTCTTGAAGCTCATGATCTTCCAGATCTGTTTCACTTTGGGTCATTTCCCAATCCATCTCTAGTTCTGTTTCACTTAGTATAGTTTCTTTCCTATTATCCATCTCTTGTGTTGGGTTACAGTCTTCTTTCGTTTCCGTTTCCATTCCATTAGAGCCGTCCTCCATAGATTGGTCTTCAGTTGCTATTACTACATTCTCTTCCGGTACTTGATACCTATTTTCACTAACCTTCTTCCCCTCATTATGAAGTTGCCTTTGTACTTTTTTGCCGCCTTTTCCTCTACTTATAACGTTCTGGAAGCTATCTGTATCCTTCATTTCCTTAGGTTTGCCTTTGTTTTTTGCTTGACTAAGAGGACAATCTCTAAACAGGTGTCCATGTTCATGGCATTAATGACATCTGAACGGGATATGCTTGTAGTCTACTGTTTGAACCCATTCCTCATCAAAAACTTCTAGTATGACTTCATCCGGAAGAGCTCCTGATAGATCCATTTCTACACAGATCCTTGCATAGGAAGTGTATTTGCCTCTTCTTGTGGTTTCCAAAGCCTTGACAAAACGTCCTAGTTTGTTACCGATGGCAGCAAGCGATTTAGTTTGCCAATAATTAAGAGGAAGAGAATAGAGTCTTACCCAGACCAGTATTGAAGTGAAAGTCTCCCGCTCTGGCACAAAGTTCATCTTCCAAGGCTGCATATAGAGGCCAACTGCTACATAAAAGTAGGGTCCTCCTTCAAATATTCTGTCTTTATCTTCGATGTTTGTGAACACCACAGTGAAAAATCCCTTGGACCCTAGATGCAGGTCTATACTTCCTTTGGGTTTCCAGTGATACTTGATCCATAACTGCAAAGCCTTTTCTGTGGGCCATAATCCCATAAACTTGCAGATTATAGCGTAGGTCCCCATATGTTCTCTGTGTGCTTGAAGTGCAGGATCATTTAACACCACTCTAGGAGTGACCTCCATTTTGGGTCTACACAGTCCCTTTTGTTTATTGTTCCTTGTGCCCTGGCTTTTGTCTTCTTCTTCTTTGTCTTTAGTGCTGACATTTTCCTTGGGTCTGCCCCCCTCTGTTTCTTTTTCATTATTACTCTGTTCCTCTTCCTCCAAATCTTTGACTTTGCCCAGAGGGGACTTGCCTCTACTGGCAACATCAATTTTGTAGGAGGGAGGGGAGCTCCTTCCCCTGTGTTTCTCCATTAGTAGCAGGCGCTGAACCTCTTTGAACCCTGGCTGCGTGTTCTTCTCCAGGGGCTGTCTTTTCTTCGGCTGTCTCCATACAACACAACCCATGTATTGTTACATTATCAACCAAACAACCAAACCAAATATAAAACCAAACCCTTGAACTTCCACAACTAGCCTAATATATCAAAATAAACAAATCTAAATTTGAAATCTAAAGATGGCAGGGCTAGATCCCAACTTCCAAAGTGGTTTTATGGTTACCTTTGTATTTCTTTCACAGTCTTAGGAAATATAGAGTGCTAACATTCTAGCGCTCATACTGGGGAAGAACAAATTTGATTCATATTTAAGTTTCCCAAAAAAGTTTAATTCATCTCAGTGATTAAAATTTCCATTTCTAAAATCTGAGTTAAGACTACCTGTTATTCATAAGATTGTATAAAGTTTGACAACTGTACATATTTTATAATAGATCTAGCTCCTAAAAGAATTCATACCAGAGCACATCCAGATCTGAATCCTCCCAATATCCTAGATAATCCTGAGAAATTGATAAGGAAGAAAAGCTTGACCGAAAGTCAAGGGAGTAACAGTCCTCTGCCAAGAGCCAATTCTTTTCCAGAGAGCTTTGTTACCATAGAAAATATTCAATTTGATCTACCCTTTGAACTCAGTTTGTTTAGAACCAAATCTGAAATCTTTGCAGTTGAAACTATCATTGATGAGTCGGTGTTAAGACCATATATATATGAACATCAGTCTGTAGACCAGGATTTTGACAAACAAGCTCTCCAGCAGTTTGAAAAGTTAGAAGACCTAGTGACCAACCTAGACCAAGCTATCCATAAAGCCTACATTCAGAAATCAATTGAACTTTCATCCCTATCATGCTCTATTTCCTCCCCCATCACACAATATTTACATCATGTTTCCACTAGCTCCATCTCTTCAACAATTTCCACTACCATCCCTGCATCTACACAACAAACTGTTATTACACCTCCTTTCATACCTTCCATACCCATACCGATTGTAGCTCGTTTTGTAACCCACATACTAGCCATGGTAGGTAGATATTCTCCTTTGGCATTGTAAGCACCTTTAAATGCTATGCCACAAAACAATGCTTAGAGATTTCCTCAATTTTATGGTAGAGGTCCTGTGACAACACAACAATGTATTGATAGAATGAATGAATTCTCTGACTTAGAAGAATTCAATGATGATGATGTTAAAATTAGGTTGTTTGCTCAGAGTTTAACGGGAGAAGTTAAGAAGTGGTATAGGGCATTACTAGCTGGGAGCATAGTTGATTTACCTCAATTTCACCAAATTTTTCTTACTAGATGGGAAACTAAAAAGAATCCCCTTCAAATTCTAAATGAATACAAAAGCTTAAAGAGCGATCCAAATGAGACTGTTGAAAATTATTGTGCTAGGTTTAACCGTGTCTATAATGCCATTTCAGCTGCTATAAAACCCCCACTAGGATTAGCCCTTATTCCTTTCCCAGAAGGATTTGATGTAGACATGGCCTATTAGTTAACAGAAAGAGACCCAACCACTCTTCAAGAGATGCAAAGTATTGTTGTTAAGGTAGAGGCTAATTTATTAGCCAAAAAGCTAAATTGAAAACATAAAGAAGGGTCACTATCAAGGAGGAACCTACCTCCTCTTCATTAGATTTGAAACTAGATAATTGTTAGGTCCCTATAATACTAGTAATTACCCCATTACTATTGTAGTTGTATCCCTTATTAATATTTTTGTGCCCCTATTGTTCCCATATTGTTATTACTGTGCCCCATAAAATTCCTCTATTGTTATTTTTGTGCCTTTATATTATTATTGTTAGGTCGGCTCGGTTATATTGTGACTCCTTAGAATCCTATATATAGAAAGGAGGTTTTGTCATTTGAATCATCAAAGAATCATTAATTTGTGTAATGTAAAGAAGGTTGCCCCCTCGAAGAGGCTGAATTCTAAGTCATTGATCTATCTTTTCTATCTTTTTGTGACCTGGTTTCATAACATTTGGTATCAAAGCTTTGGATTCTAGGGCTTCGCTGCTCCAAATAGGTCATCATGGAATTTTCGCTATAAATTTTTTTTCTGCGATGTTTCAAAAGTGAAAAAAAACCTATTTGAGACAAAATTGCACTGAACCTCGGGTCTGAATTTCAAAGATCTTCGCGCTATATTTGCGGAGATATGATCTGAGGAAGTTGGTCTTTTTGTAGACTCCCGAATTACATTCCAAACAGGTGACCTAAGGAAAATCGTCATAAATTTCTCTCTAAGCATCGGATTGAAATTTCATAAGAAGGTACAGAAAGAGGACGGACTGTAGTTTCTTGTATATGTTTTTCAGAGCCAAAGGTCGAAACAGGGACATGTGGCACGTCGTACAAGTTCGCTCTACTGAACTAGTCTATAATCAGGTCACTGTGGGAGATTTGGTGTAACTCTTCCTTGGAGAATCCAATTGGGATTAGACTGGTGGCATTGGAAAGAGGAAACAAAGGGCTACTGCAGGTCACAATTTCAGAACTGGATGATCCGAAATTACAGAGATACATCAGAGGCAATATCGAGCTCCTACAAAGTGAAAAAAGGTGTGTAGATTTTTTTTAATTTTTTCTTAAGCTTAGTTTGAAAAATTATTTTGAAGGAATTCAAATGGCATAGTAGAGCATTATTATCGGTAACTGATGCCCCGAGGAAAGAAAATGTAAACACCAAGTAAGCAACCTGAAAGCTCTAGCATGACTCATGAAGAAGAGGAAGAAATGCTACATGATATATCACAATTACAAGACCAAGTGCAACAAATTTCACTCTCACAAAATCTAACAGAAGCTAAGATAAATGGCGTGGAATCTAAGATAAAGGGCATGGAAGCTAAGATTGACGATTTGAAGATAGATTTGAAGACATATTTGACAAATTTTCTACAAGAAATGCTTAATAATGGTGAAAGGGTAGTAAAGGAAACTCATAATGCGAACAAAAGAAATGTTAATCATGATTTCATAGACTCTAATGTTGGATCGAAGACCCACCATATTCCAAAGATCGATATGAGGAAGTTTGATGGCAAGGATCCCACAACATGGATATTACAGATGGAGCAATTTTTCGATCTCAATAATGTGCAAAACATACAAAAGGTACGTATTGCAACTTTATATTTGGAACCAAATCAGTTTGTATGGTATCAATGGCTTTGCTCTCGTAAAGAAATTATCACTTGGGCAATTTTTACGAAATAATTGACAACACATTATGAGGATACAAAAAGCAACACTTTTTTTAGCCAATTGATAAGTCTCAAACAAAAGGGATCAATAATGGAGCACATTGAGGAGTTCCAAAAATTGAACATAAGGGTAAAAAAATATTCCAGAGGAGCATAGGATTGATGTGTTCATAGGGACTTTAAAGGATAATAGCCAACATGATGTTCACCTTTGGGAACCTGATTCATTAGAGAAGGCATTCAGGTTAGCAAGAAAAATGGAAGGCAAAATTACGGAAACCAGGAAGTATACCGATCACAACTATAAATATAGAAGTGTTGTTGCCCCTAGTCTTCCACAACCTATAAGGTTGACACCACAACAATTGGAAGAAAAAAGAGTAAAAGGGCTTTGTTACAGTTGTGATAGCAAATACACTAAAGGTCATAAGTGTGCTAAGAAGAAATTATTCTACATAGATTGTGAAGAGGAAGAAGAAAAGGAGCAAGAAAGGTCAAAAGAAGCGGATATACTCCAGGAACAAAGACTAGATAAAGAATAAATGAATCCGACCATATCTTGTAATGCATTGGATGGAATTACCACTCCTCAAACCATCAAGATAGAAGGACAACTTAAGAAGAAAAAGGTAATAATGTTGATTGATTTAGGAATTACCCACAATTTTGTTCATTGTAAGGTAGCAAAAGAATTGAATTGCTTCCTATATCCAGCACCAGAGTGTGAAGTGATGGTTGCAAATGGAGGAACAATAAATTTCTCTGGAAAGTGCCATAATATCAAGCTATCCATGGGAGAATATGTATTGACTAGCCCAATGCTTTCCATTCCAATGGGAGGTGCTAATGTTGTACTAGGAGTCCAATGGCTACAATCCTTGGGTACAATAGCTTTTAATTTTCAAGAACTTTTCATTAAATTTTTTGCAGAAGGAAAGGAAGTTGAATTAAGGGGTATTGCAGGGAAACTGGGAAAGATAATCAGCTCTAACGGTATGACAAATCTTCTAAAAAAGGAATAAAGAGGTGTAATTGCACAATTATGTTCGCTAGATCTTTCCACATCGAAATAATCTATTTCTCCAGATCTCCAAAAAGTCTTGGACAATCATTCCAAGGTATTTGAGACTCCCAAAGGTCTCCCACCTATTCATGATCATGATCATGCTATTCATCTGATTCCAAGAAGTGTTCCTCCAAACATCAGGCCATAAAGATATCCCTATGCCCAAAAGAGTGAAATTGAACATATGGTTGCAGAAATGCTAGAGGCTGGTATAATTCAACCGAGTCAAAGCTCTTTCTCTGCTCCAGTAGTATTGGTGCACAAGAAGGATGGATCATGGCTCATGTGTCCGGATTATAGGGAGCTCAACAAGCTCACTATTAAAGATAAGTTTCCCATTCCTGTCATTGATGAATTACTAGATGAATTGCATGGATCAATTTACTTCACCAAGTTGGATCTTCGTTCAAGATATCATCAAATCAGAATGAAGACTGAAGACATTCCGAAAACAACATTTAGAACTCATGAGGGTCATTATGAAGTTTTGGTCATGCCTTTTGGCCTTACCAATGCACCTTCTACATTTCAAGGTTTGATGAGTTCCATTTTCAAACCCTTCCTTAGAAAATTTGTGTTAGTATTTTTTGATGATATACTAATCTACAACAAGTCTTGGAAGTATCATGTTGAACATATTGACAGGGTGCTACAACTATTGGAGGAGAAACAATTATATGAAAAAAGATCCAAATGTTTCTTTGGAGTACAAGAGGTGGAATATCTAGGTCATATTGTATCTCATGAATGAGTTAAGGTAGACCCTAGCAAAATTAAAGCCATTAAGGAATGGAAAATCCCCACATCCATAAAGCATCTGCGAGGATTTCTCGGGTTGCTAGCGTATTATCACAAGTTTGTTAAGAATTATAGGAGAATAGCAGCACCTCTAACAACATTATTGAAGAAAGATGCATTTTCATGGACTCCAGAAGCAACAAAGGCCTTCGAACATCTTAAAGAGGCAATGTGCCAAGCATCGGTATTAGCTACACCAGACTGCACAAAAACCTTTATTGTGGAATGTGATGCTTCAGGAAATGGAATTGGTGTTGTTTTAATGCAAGATGAAAGACCCATTGCTTTTGAAAGTCGTCCAATCAAGGGAAAGTTTTTACACAAAGCTATTTATGAGAAGGAAATGTTGGCAATACTACATGCACTTAAGAAATGGCGACCCTACCTAATGGGAAGGCACTTCAAGGTAAAAACGGATCATGATAGCCTTAAATACTTTTTTGAACAAAGATTATCCTTTGAAGAGCAAAAAAAGTGGGTCACAAAGATGTTGGGTTATGAATTTGAAATCATCTGCAAAAAAGGGAAGCAAAATGTGGTGGCAGATGCACTCTCAAGAAAGGATGAGGATGTGGAAGCAGTGTTGTGTGCCATTTCTATTATCCAATCAGATTGGATAAACGAAGCATGGGAAGAATGGAAGAATGATGAAGAAATGTGGGCACTTATTTGAAAGTTACAACAAGATTCTAGTACATCTGATACATTTAGCTGGCAAAATGATTCATTATGGTATAAAGATCGCTTATACCTCTGTAATAATTCCCAACTCAAACAAAAGATTCTTATGGAATTGCACACTTCTCCCTTAGGAGGGCACTCAGGATTTTTAAAAACTTACCACAAGGTTAAGAAGGAATTTTTTGGGATGGCCTTAAATTGGATATTCAAAAGTTTGTGGTGGAATGTTTGGTTTGCCAACAAAATAAAGTTGAAATAATTAAGACCCCGAGTCTATTACAACCTTTATCCATTCGAAGCCAACGTTGGGAGGAGGTTTCAATGGATTTTATCACAGGTTTACACAAGTCTAAGGGAAAGAGTGTCATCATGGTGGTAGTTGACAGACTTACCAAGTATGCAAACTTTTGTGCATTATCGCATCCATTTAAAGCCAGTACAGTTTCTACTGCATTTATGGAAACAATTCAAAAGCTACATGGAAACCCAAAGATTATTGTAAGTGGCATAGATCCCATTTTCACTGGAAATTTTTGGACAGAATTATTTTCTTGTCTCGGTACTCAGTTAGCTCATAGCTCATATTATCATCCTCAATCTGATGGGAAAACTGAGATAGTAAACAAATGTTTGGAAGGATATCTTCGTTGCTTTGTATCTGATAAACAGACACAATGGGTCAAATGGTTGCCTCTGGCTGAATGGTGGTATAAGACTTCCTTCCATACAACAACAAAAATGACCCCATTTATGGCACTTTAAGGATATTAGCCACCATCCATCACATCATATTTAAGAGAAAATTCCAAGGTTCAAGCAATGGAACATCACATCGAGCATCAACAACAAGTCCTCCAACTCTTAAAGGATAACCTTGTGTTGGCGCAGAATAGAATGAAACAACGGGCAGATCAACATCGCAGCGAAAGAAGTTTTGATGTAGATGATTGGGTGTTCCTACGGCTACAACCATATAAACAAATGTCCCTCAAGCAAGCTAAGAAGGATAATAAATTATCACCAAAGTATTATGGTCTGTACAAGGTGTTGCAAGAGATTGGTACTATGGCATACAAATTGGAGCTTCCTGCAGCGTCTCGAGCGCACCCAGTTCTCCATGTTTCATGTTTAAAGAAGGTTATAGGCGACAAGCTCCCAGGTCAAACAATATTACTAGAACTTGACGAGGAAGGAAAAATTATTGGAACCGAAAGCAGTCACAGAAAAAAGAACTTGACAACTACGAAATCGATCAATTTCGGAGTATCTCATCAAGTGGAAGAACTTATCCACTGAAGATTCCACATGGGAGGATGAGAATTTTATATAGAAGCATCGAGAACTACTCAAGCATTGAGGACAACACTTTTTTTAAGGAGAGGGGCATGTTAGGTCCCTATAATACTAGTGATTACCCCATTACTATTGTAGTTGTATCCCTTATTAATATTGTTGTGCCCCTATTGTACCCATATTTTTATTACTGTGCCCCATAGAATCCCTCTATTGTTATTTTTGTGCCTTTATATTAGTATTGTTAGGTCGGCTGAGTTATATTGTGACTCCTTAGACTTCTATATATAGAAAGGAGGTTTTGTCATTTGAATCATCAAAGAATCATTCATTTGTGTAATGTAAAGGATGTTTCCCCCTCGAAGAGGCTGAATTCTAAGGTGTTGATCTATCTTTTCTATCTTTTTGTGAGCTGGTTTCATAACAATAATCTAGTTAAAACTACGGAAAAAATGATGGAGAGGATGAGAGTCATAGATAGAACACCCCTTAGAGAACCCTAGGGAGGACCTCAAAATCAAAACTCCAACTTTAGGAGAAATCCACCACAGATTAAACAAAGGGAACAAAAAGGCCCTGGTAATCAGCAACCAGTGAGACCTCCATTTCAGGAAAATTACACTGATGAAGAACTTGAATTGTCTGAAGAACTAGAAGAAAATCAAATAAATCTATTCGAAGAAAGTGAGATAGATCACATATTCCTAACCAAAGAGGAGGAAGACCAATTTTTTCTCTCTCAATCAGAAGAGATCCCATTAGAATAAGAAGATTATAAACAAGGATATCAAAATTCCATTATGGAGGTGCATAAATAATACAACTTAAGAAGCAAAAAAGTTATTAGAACTTCTTCCAGTACAACTAAAAATGATGCCCCTTCCTCTAGTCAACCAAAACCTGATTCTCAAAAAGAAATTCCTAAAAAACCTGATCTAAATGTCAAGGAAAGTGATAGATCTCAGACATCTTTTAATATAGAAACTAAATTGGCTAAGGTAAAGATCCCCATCCCTTTAACAGAATTGATGACCAAAAATGTATACAAGACTCAAGTCACGAAAACCTTAAAAATAGGAGGACGTTTAGACACAGTGAATTTGACTGATGACCATCTTGAACTCTTGTTTGGACCTGAAGTTGAGGATAAGCCTCAAGATGGCAATCTTCCACCTTTCTACATAAGACTGAACATCCATGATAAAATCTTACACAATGCAATGCTAGACTTTGGAGCATCTCACAATTTGATGGCAAGAGAAATCATGGAGAAATTAGGGTTAGGCATCACCAAACCATACAAAGACTTGCATTCTTTTGATTCAAACAAAGTTAGATGTCTTGGTCTGATAAAATATTTGTGTCACTCTAGTTCAGATACTTGCTAAGAGTCTAGTCATGGACATTGTAGTAGTTGGCATACCTCTAAAGTATGGGATGTTATTGTCTAGATCATGGTGGGAAGCTACAAGGCTCTTTGCAGATGGATATGACTTATGCCACCATTCCTGTGTTTGGCCAACCTAGAAGACTTTATAGGGAAACACTAATGAAGTACATGGTCAGCAGTCAAGATAAGCCTAACAATTATCCCCTCTATTCAGTACATTCAGACATGGACTCTTTTGTCTTATACAATGATGACTGTGTAGAAAATGAAGTTTCACCCTTAGAAGCCAAAGTCAGTAATACTGAAATAATAAAATTTAATATTGAAGAAGAAAATCCAGAGGGAGAAGCTTTATGGAACATTGATTTTGATGTAGTTGTAAGCAAGGAAGGATCAGGAGTTTGTGTGTGGGTTTTCAATTCACAAACTAGAAAAGTTGAAGTACATTCATATAAATTGAATTTTCAATGTAGCAATAATATAGCTGATTATGAAGCCTTAATCCTAGGATTGCAGCTTTTGAAAAAGTTAGGTGCAAAAATAATTTCAGTTCATAGAGATTCTGAACTCATAATTAAACAAATCAAATGGGAATACTCAACTAAACTTCCAAGGTTAAGGGCTTATAGGAATGTTGTTATAGATTTTCTTGAATTTTTTGTTGAGTATGAGTTATCTATAATTCCAAGAGGTAAAAATATCATAGCTGATGGTCTACCTACTTCGGCTAGCACTTGCAAAATTCCCTATCACACCCAAGTCACCAATACATAGTTGAATTTAAAAACAAACTAGTTGTTCCGGATAATATCAGGTACTAGCAAGCTTTTGGTAATGATGAACAGATTGAAAAAGTTTTGCAGTCAAAGGATGAATTCGAGTGTGCCAATATAGATATAGAATGTGTTGTAGATAATAATGTAGATAAGATGATGAATAACGTAGAATTGAATGAATTAGATAAATATCAAGAAGAGTTAGAAATTTTGCAATTGAAGGATAATGTTTTTCCAAGAGGGTTAGTTCCCTTAGAAGAGTTATTTGATTTCAATGATGTAGCAAAAAAGCCCAAAATTGAACCATTAGGGGCTGGGATAGAGGAATGCAACATAGGGACTACAGAGAGCCCTAAGATTATTAAATTATCCAAATCCTTGCCTCCTGATGAAAAACAGAAATACATTGCACTTTTGAAACAAAAATCTGATGTTTTTGCCTAGAGTTATGAGGACTTAAAATCCTATGACACCAACATCATTCAACATACTATTCCCCTTAAAGAAGACTAGAAACCTTTTAAACAAAAGCTAAGAAGGGTTAATCCACTCCTATTGCCTCTAATAGAAAAGGAAGTTAAGAAGCTATATGATGCCAAAATTATTGTACCTCTTAGATTTTCTAAGTGGGTTTCAAACCTAGTGCCTACAAGGAAGAAAACAAGAGAGATTAGGCTATGTGTAGACTTCTGAAACTTGAATAAAGCCTCTCTTAAAGATAATTACCCCCTCCCAAAAATGGATCATATATTACAAAAGGTAGTCGGGTCGAGTAGGATCTCATTATTAGATGGATTTTCAGGTTATAACCAGGTCCTGGTTCACCCTAATGACCAACAAAAGACAACATTTACTACACCATGGGGTACCTTTATGTATGTAAAGATGCCTTTTGGTCTGATGAATGTTGGAGCCACCTTCCAAAGGGAAATGGATTTTGCCTTTGCTGATGAAATTGGTAGGTTCATTGTCATTTATCTGGATGACATCACTGTATTTTCAAAGACTGGGGAAGAACACTTGCTACATTTAAGGAGAGTCTTTGAAAAATGTAGGAAATTTGGCATCTAACTGAACCCCAAGAAAACATTGTTTGGTTTTTAAGACGGAAAACTTCCAAGCCACATCACTTCCAAGGAACACATTAGAATTGATCCTAGCAGAGTTTAAGCTATCCTCAAAATTGACCCTCCCAAGAATAAGAAAGAAGTTCAGTCCTTCATTGGAAGAATAAAATTCCTCAGGATATTTATTCCCAATTTAGTAGAAACCTTAAGTTCCATCACAAATATTCTTAAAAAGGATTATGAAATAAAATGGAACTCTGAAGCCATAAAATCTTTCAGTGAAGTAAAACTAGCTCTAACAACTACTCGTGTATTGATTAGTACAGATTTCACCAAAGATTTTATGTTCTTTTCTTTTACATCTGATCATACTATTGCGGTTGTTCTATTACAGAAGAACAGTGAAGGACAGGAGCAACCAATAGCTTTCTTTAGTAGGGATTTAAGGGATGCTTCATTGAAATACAATATAATGGATAAATAGGCTTTTGCCTTGGTAAAAGCACTAAAGGACTTTAAAGTTTACATTTTACACTCCCATATAATTGCATATGTACCTAATGTTACTGTAAAGGATATTTTGACACAAACTGATCCTGATGGAAAAAGGGGCAAGTAGATTGTTGTTATGTTGGAATATGATCTTGAAATCAAGCCTACCAAGTTGATTAAAGGTCGGGGATTGGCAAAACTGATGGCATAAGCTAATTTCCATGCACTTGATATAAATTTCATAGCTAAACTAGATGAACAGGAAGAGAAGGCGACTCCACATGTATCAGAAGCCTTTCTTACCTCTCCGTGGTATGAAGACATTCTCTTTGTACTACAAAATTTACAAGCTCCTCCAGGTTTGACTAAAACTAAAGAAAAATTCTTAAGTTAAAGGTTGTGAGATTTTGTATTTTGGATAATAATATATATTGGAAATATGCAGGTGGAATTTTACTTAACTGTGTGCTAAAATATGAAGCAGATAAACTTCTACAGGAATTCCATGAGGGAGATTGTGAAGGAAATTTATACTGGAAGACAACAACAAACAAAATTTTAAGGGCTAGCTTCTACTGGCTCACCCTGTTTGCAGATGTCCACATGAAAGTCACCACATGTCATTAATGCCAAATATTTGAAGGAAAAAAGAAAATTGCTACCCCTACCCTTGAAGCCCATATCAGTTGAAACTCCTTTTCAGAAATGGGGTTTGGATTTCATCAGAGAAATACACTTGAGTTCCTCAGCCCAGAATAAGTGGATCCTTACAGCCACCGACTATTTTACGAAATCGATTGAAGTTGTACCTACAAGACAAGCCACAGATGCAATAATCATTATTTTTTTAGAAGGAAACATTATTGCTAGATTTGGACTCCCAAATAAGATAATTTCTGATAATGCAGCTACATTCAAATCAAAGAAGATGGTGGAATTTTGCAACAAGTATAACATAATATTGGGTCACTCTACTGCCTATTACCCACAGGGAAATGGGCTAGCAGAGTCTTCAAATAAAATTTTGGTTAATATCATCAAGAAGTTGTTGCAGGATAATAAAAAGTCTTGGCATAAAAAATTAATCAATGCTTTGTGGGCTGATAGACTCACTACCAAAAAATCCATTGGTATGTCCCCTTTCCAACTAGTTTATGGGATAGATGTTGTTTTTCCCACATCCTTAGGAATCCCTGTTTTGAAATTACTGCAAGAATCCCAAGTTGAACCTAATGACCTGCAGAGAAGAATAAACCAGACCATACAACTGCAACAATCAAGAGAGGAAGTCTACAATAAAACCCAAGTCATCCAAGAGAACATCAAGAAAATTTATGATAGGAGAACCAAAGCTGATGATTTCCAAATAGAAGATATTGTACTGAAATGGGATTCAAGAAATGAGGACAAGGGTAAGCATGGCAAGTTTGATAATTTGTGGAAGGGACCTTACAAAATTGATGCTTATAGAGGGAACAATGCCTTTTTTCTGAAAGATATGTCTGGAGCAGAGCTGCCTAGTGGACCTGTAAATGGTAGAATTCTTAAACATTACTTCCCTCAAGAATAAATCACTTTCCATTTAAGTAATTGTGTATACCATTTTATTTTTCTACTGTCAGTGAGGGTGGTTTCCATCAGAAGTTGAAGCCTGAAGAGAAGGCCATAAGCTCCTAATGAGATGTTGCCATATCTACAACAATAAATAGATCAATTCAGATGCAGAATGAAGATTGAAGGCAAAGGACCAAGGCTATTGATCCAAGTGTTCTTAACACCTCATAGGGAGGATGTCATCCCCAACTGGAGCCACTATTAGGGTCCTATGATTCATAGTTTCAATTGATGATTGGTTATTTCCTTTCATTTGATGAAATTGTAAATAATATTATATTCTGCAAATGATTTACAAAAGAATATATATATTAAAAAAAGTATATGAAAAAAAAACCATGAAAGATGTATGCCGGTGAGAAAGTTGAAATGCCACCAAAAAGATCAAAAAATGCATTAAAATTGCTTTGGAAGTTTTTCAAATAAAAGTGTGCAACTTGTTGAAATGCCACATAGAAATAAATTGTATAGTTTGATCATATTGTTTAATCATGATTAAACTAAGTAAAAGGGTTGCATAGATTAGATAATAAATCAACCATCAAGTCTAATCTTGGTTGAAATAAATAGGTAGATTAGAGGAATATTAACCAAAGTGTCTAAACTTGGTTAATTGCTTAAATATGCATTAAAATGGGGTTAGAAGCAACCTTAGGAAAATAATATGGGCTTGCTAATCAAAACACACCGGTAGGATTAAACTAATTATGTTTAGAGTAGATTAATCCTGATTTAATTAGTTTAATCGTGTAATTTAAGCACGATAAATTAATATGTAATAATGCACTAGCACTAAGGTTTGGGTTTTATAACAAAGGTCGAAAGCGACAAAGACTTTTTGTCGGCTTGTGGTATATGGCACGCGCAATCTAGCGGTTATGATTTACCCCACCCAGATCAACGACGAGGAATCAACTTCAGACCCCCCTGCCCATCCTATCTTTACCAACAAGGGGTGTTTGAAAAGCGGTATTCCTATTCCCGGGCCCCACGATACGTGGCGGGTGCTCGTCATTTCGTATCCCCCACCCGCTCCAAACTACTGACCACTTACCCCCCCCGAAATCTACCCATCTCTCGCCAACGGTCATCTCCACCCATTACATCATTCCTCTACCATGTCCCTACTTCCCCGCCACTCCTATTTTACCACGTAGCCTCCCCGCTCTAGTTTTGTTTTAATTTACCCATTACACTATGCCTGTTACCTCCTAAACATATACCACTTGAAAACCAATCTGTTCCATAACAAACCAAAAGTAATGAAAAACTCCCAATTGTCTATAAAATCCCCAAATCGATCATTGTCGCTCCTTTCTGCTCCCTGTCCTTATCAGAAAAACAGGCACAGGTTTTCAAACTGCCACCTCATCTGATCAATGGCTCAGTCACCCCTGCAGATCCCAATCAGCCAGTTTTGGCCATGCACTGGTCACATCGATCATTTTTTTGCATCAGGTTTTCGAATTTTCCTAGGTAAAAGAACAAATTCCTCACCTCTGCTCTGTTCCTGATATTCTGAGAAATGGAACCTAAGGGAAAGTCAAAATAAACCAACGAGAATCTAATGAACCCTTCTGTAATTGACTTGGACCATATACGTTTGCCAGATACACACTACAAAATTATAGAGACAAATTGTGAGTTCAACTTGTTCGAACTGCACAATTGGCTCAAACAAACCTTTCTAGACCAGAGTGATGAAATCAACCTCTAGGAATCCCTCTTGCCACAATTCATGTTTCCCCAGACTCATCCTTTTCTAGACTTTGTCATGTGGTGTCAATCCAGATATATTCCTAGCCAGAGAGCCATTGTGGCCTAGAATGGTGACATTCTGTTGACCATAACCCTAGAATCCATTAACCAAATGTTGCAAATCCCCCAGGGTGACTCTTTGAGCCCTTTTTATGTAGATTCCCTCATGGAACTCTACCAAAAGTTGACCTTCCCTTAGAGAGCTAGGATATTTAAGATTTTTCTACCAGAAGATGTTCAACTCCCAAAGAAGAATCCCCCATACCCAACCTCTATGTTTCCTGAAAAACTAAACAAATTTTGTCATTAGTATCTTGTCTACTAGGACACCACTGAGATCAATGGGTAGATGATCCTATTTTAGGTTTTCTGTCCATCTTTTCCACAGAAGAAAAACCTTCTATAACATTTAATTTTAGTCAATTCCTTGCAGATAACATCCATGACCAATTCCTCAAGATCACAACAGAAGGAATGTTTAAACATTCATCAGTGTTAGTGTACATGTTTTTGTTTCATCGGGAAAATAGGTTTCCAATGACCTTGCAGAAATTGGATGATCAAGGTAATGCACAGTCAGTTATATAGTGGACCTCTTTAGTGAGGAAGAATTCCAGTGATTTCACCTTCAGTGACTTCATTGATCAGTTTATTTATACAATGGTGTGTCTTCTAAACAACAATGTGGAACCTAGGATAGGTTATGAGATTCAAAGAAATTTACACCTCAATGATCAAGCCAAAACAAGAAACTGGTACTTGTACCATAACTACACCGAAATCAGAGTGTATGGTTGTGAGCTGCCACCATACAGATTGCCAAAATATGTTCCTATGAGAATTTTCTCATTGGAGTATATCAGGAAAATGATTAATATGGATGATTTACATTTTGTCTCAGCCAAGAAGAAGGCCCAATTCAAGATCAAAACATAGGTGGGGCCATTCATATGCAACAACAGGGCAACAGACACTGAGGCAGATACACGTTTCAAGCATATTAAATTTCAGTTAAGTTTCACATGGTCCTATGACCCCTTCGACATAATTTCTAGTCTAAGAGTGGAGCAAAAGACCACTCCTTATTCTCATACTCCCAGGCCCAAAATTGAGAAGTTTATGAACAAATATCAATGGGAAGAGAACACCTTGCAGGAAGCTGAGGAGCAGATTTTATCTACAACCACCTCATAAACACTAGTCCCTCAGGAGGAACGTGATAAAAGGCCTAGAGAAGAAGAACCTTCTCATGTGACAAAAATTGAAGCCAAGCAGTTCTTAATTTATACAAAGAGCCCCAAAAATAATCCACCACCAATTTTTATGCAGCATGAAGAATAACAGACTACTATAGTCATGACAAGTAAACATGTTTCAACAACACCATAAGATATTTTTGTAGGTACAAAACAAGTTGACATTTTTATAGGCTCTCCATCTTCCTCTGCTTCACAAGATCCTCCATATGTAGCTCAGACAACAGACTTGGCTCAAGGCCAAATAGAGCCTAATATTTTTGCTAAGTACAAAGCAATCAAGCAGAAGAATGAAATGTTAAAATCTAATACTTACACTCAGTTCTGGAAGCAAACTACTACTTCCCAACACAGGCTTTTGTCAGCCTTTGATACTGAACAAGGGAGAATGCAGATGGCTTTCCTGCAAGCACATGTTCCTTTTCCTAAATCACCAACAGACTACAAGAAGACAATATTCTCCTTTGATACAAATCAGATCCATCTGATTGATCAGATGGACATGCACAAATAGACTGGAGAGATGTTGTATTCTACATTGACTAACACTGCCATGACAACTTCAAAATTGCAGGCCTTCATCAACAACATATAGTCGCAACTAAAGCTGTAGAAAATCTCATCCTTGGCAAGATATACTAGGATTAAGTCATTAGAGGACTTATTCATAAAGCTAGGTTATGAATCTAGTGATGTAAATGTAGTGGAGGATATTGTAAAGAAGAAAAAAGTTGATATAGCAGCTCTCAGGAATCAGCTCAAGATGCCATCTATAGAGGATCCTCAGACCAAGGAAATGGGAGAACTATAAAAACAAAAGGAAGACATGTTCAAGATAATAATTGAACGTAATGTCCATATTAGAGAAATGGAGGTGGAACTAGAAATATTACTCAAAGAGAAGGAGAAATCCTCACAGTTGGCTATATTCCCACTTACAACAGTACCAATTGCAATTGGAGGAGTAGAAGAGGCTTCAACATCAACAACAACACCAACATCGACTACATATTCTACCATTGAATTGGTTAAAGCCATGTAGGAGATGTCCATTGAGGGAAAGGAGATTGAGAAATTTAAAGAACATTTGAGAAATCTATAGGAACAGAAGTTGAAGAATGACAACTCAAATATAACAAAGTTACAAAAATGTCACAGGCTTGCTCAAAGAATAGAGTTTTTAGAGGGTGAGTCAGTGATGGCTCAAAATCTAGCACAGGATAAAGAAAACATATGGACAGATATCAATGCATCTATAACTGAGATTTAGCCATCAATCCAAATCATTTTCGAGCATGAGGAGTTTATGCAGAGGTCAAAAACATTGATAGAATAAGTGAAGGAAGTATTGGGAAATAAGCCAATTGAAGCAGGAACATTGATCAAACTCTTAAATTCTAAGACTAGAGAAGAACTAGAGGAGCTAAAAATTGAAGATAGGACTGAAACCATCTTAGAAATCAAGAAGGTTTTGCAGAAGAGAAACCTGATGGTTCAATTAGAGAACAAATGTCAGACTCTGGAAACTGTTGTCCAGAGATTTCATACCAAGTTTAATCTACTGAATCAGAGAGGTCTGTCAGGTTTAGTGGCCATGAATGACAGGTTAATCAACTTGAGTGACTATAGTCAAAAGCTTTACACTATTGCTAAAGATAAATCCAAGTTTGTAGGGGTAAAAGGAAGTATGAAAAGCAAAGATTTCTTGGAGGCTTTAGATTTTGATCTCATCATCAAACATGAGATTAAACATATTTTCATCAACAGACCCACCTTTGAGAAATATACCGAAGTTGATGAAACATATAGAAAGCTAATAAAACTTTCTATCCCCAGTGAAGATCTATGGGATCACTTGTGTGAATTACTTGAGTGAAACATTTTTCATCTCAAACAACAAGGCAACACCTTTTTGGGACCAATCATCAACAACCTTCCTCGACAATAGTGCCAACAGCTCTAGTAGTTCTGAATTCCTAAATTTATGTACTATTTATGTAATATGTTTTAGATATTTTAGGATTCTGTCTTGATCTTTTGACATTAAGATATTTTGTAATTAATTTCCTATAAGTACTTCATAATTCGAAGTAATAGAGGTTGATGTTTTATGTAAAAGAAAGGACCATTGATGTATATTCGTTCCACCGAGTTCCAGTGGACACATTTCACTAATACATAATCTTTTTTAGGATTCCTATGTTAGATTTTTTGGTGAAGTGATCTTCTCTCTGTTATTGTGTTTTCTCTATTTTCCTTATGTGTTTCTTTTCTCTATTGTTTTAAAGAAAATTAAGTTTAGGATTTCTTTTAATAGCACCTTGTTTTGGCTTAAAACAATATAAATGTTTTCTACTGAAGTTAAGCAATAGAATTCTTAATTTCTCTCTGTTTAATGGATACTTAATCATTTCTCTTTTTCCATCTCATTAAACATATAAGATCCAATAAATTTTGCTACCTTGCCCTATTAGACCTGTTTGTAAATGTTGAAATAAATCCATTTGAAGTATATTGCATCCATTACCCAATGGTGTGTTGTTACATGCTCAACCAAACCAAATCTAAAACCAAGCCCTTGAACTTCCACAACTAGACTAATAACTCAAAATAAACAAATCTAAATTTGAAAGAGAGATCCCTCTCTGAAGTTGGCAAGGCTAGATCTCAGCTTCCAAAGTGGTTTTGTGGTTACCTTTCTATTTCTTTCACAGTCTTAAGAAATACATAGTGCTAACAGAACTATTGTGAATCTTACGGAAGATTTATTCAATATGTGGGAATTGACATTGATAATGAAGATTTAATGTATGAAGAAATCAAAGGAACATTATTTGAAATGTCTTTTATCTAGAAGAACTAGTAGAGACTAGTTGCCATAAACCTTAGGAGTGTTTTCAGCAAACATTAACCTATCCCTTAGCTGAAAATCAAATTAAGAAGAATCTTAATCATAATAGTAATATGCCATTCCATGAGTTTGATGAAAATGTACAACAACCTTGCCAGTATTTTAATGATCAAAATGAGATCAAGTTAGTCAACAGAGTTTTCAACATTCTTCAAATGACCAAGAAAATTATAGGGACAACCATCTAGATATATTTTTAAATCAATCATTTTCTGGGTTTTTGTCTCGTGGTGAAAATGGTTAAAATTAGAATTTTGAAAGTGCACACATGGAAACTCTAAGCAGTGAAACCAATCATGAGGATAGCTAACTAGAGTTGTAAATAAACACTGAAGAAAAGCGAGATTTTTATACTCCTTGAATGACACTAAAACTACTCTTGATTTTACATCCTTGGAAATGACAAACTCGGAATTTTTTAAAGGCCAAGATAACAGTCTCATCGAGTCACAAGAAAGGGAAAATTTAAATGTTTTTGTTGCACATGATGTGGTAGTTTTGTTTGAACCTGTTCAAGAATGTATAGAGGTTTTTTCTGATGTGAATGGTGAACAACCTCCTGCAATGTTTTTTGAGTATGATGTTGAGAATCAAGATATAGATAGGAACAACCAACATCTAATCATGAAAAGAATGCGTTTTTGTTGGTAGATCATCAAGAAGAGGTTAATTTGCATATTTTTGATGATTTTTTGGCTAGCCTGTTGGAGTCATCAGTGCAGGCAGAGTTTTTGTTGTCTATGGACTATGGGTTTCCGTTTCAGCTGGAGCTTAAGTTTGTTTTTTAGAACAATGAAAACAAATTCCATTAGGTTAGATTAGGAAATGGCATGCAATGAGTTTGGTTTTTCAGCAGTGAGTTTTTCAGTTTTCAGTTTGCAGTGTGCAGCAATGTGTGGTTTCTAGTTGTAGAGTTAATTGGTTTCAAGTAAGGTTACTAGTTTTAGGTAAAAGGTTGAGAGCATCCAATGGATTAGGCTAGTGGTCTATGGGGTTCTTGCTGCCATCCATGATTAAAACCATCCCCATGGAGCCAATTATTATCATATTTTTTAGTTTGATTTTTTTTAAGCGCTGACAATGGGAGTGTTAGTGCATTTTTTTAAATGGTCAGTTAAAACTCTTTTTTTTTCCTGTATAACACAATAATTTCAGCCAAAGTTTCCAAACAAATGAGAACAGACTTTTCAAACTGAAATAGATATTTTCCTAGAACATACTCATTTAAAATAACCTCTCTCGGTTTTCTAACAGCTATCACAGTTTTGGAGATTCGAATGTCTTTCTCGACCCTATTTTTCAGAATTTCGCCAATTTTATTTCCTTAAAATGTGAAGTGCATGTGTGTTGTTCCAAGCTCGTGGGCATATTTATGTATTTGTTTATTTTGCATCTAGAAGAAATAGAATATCAAATGGCAATCACAGTAGATAGAAGATTGGTGTTATGCAGATGATTGGATGAATTATAAAGTAAAGGACATATGTGGCAATCAAATCACAATTTTCTAGGCATCCAAATTAGCATTTGAGGTGGTTGAGGATTTTATTCATCTCTAGATGTCAAATAATTAAATTTAACAACTTCACATCAAGTTCCAGATCTTGGGAAATAATTGTAAATAAGATTCATCTTTTTAGGTACATATCCAACACATCATGAACACCTGGCAACATGGATCAACCGTTAAATATATTTCTAGATTCCAAGGGAGGCGTTCCATATTTTTAGGTTAAAAATATGCATTCGAAGGACACATGTGGTAACTAAGCATCAACCAAATAATCATTATTGTATTCATCTATATTTAAGGAAGAGTGAACGGGCCAGTTCTAGCTTCTTTAGAGGATCGAATTAGCTCCATATCACATATTTTCATGCACAAAATCAACAATACGAGATACATCCAAGTTTCAAGGTAGAGATTAGATCTATCTTTTTTAGGAGATTTAACTAGCAGCCTTTAACCATTCGAGGTCTTTTTGCAATCATTTAAGATTTAGTTTATTTTTTATATTTTTGTTTAATTTTATTTCCAGAAAAATAGAAATAGATTGAGATTCTATTCTCTATATATTTTATTTTTCATATGTAATAAGGGTTTGGAAGCTTGGAAAAATAAAACCTTGGTGTATATTATTTTTTGATACCAATAGAACCTGCTGCAAACAATATTACTGGATTTCAGAGATTCATGTGTGGAAAGTTTCCAGTCAGTTTTCAACTGTGTTTTTCCTTCTCCGTTGTCTTAATTTGAATTCATGGATCTTTAGTATTTGAGTACAATGTTATGAATCATAATTCTTCGTGTATGCTATGTTCATGATTATTCAGATACTTGTGTGTGTTTTTTTAGCTTAAATGTCAACTGCAGAATTCACATGGTTGTTCTGTCTTTGATGTTTACTTTTATTGTGTCATACCATATCTTGTTAACAATTGTTCTAATGTACTTGTTGTTATATTACCTCTGTTAGACTTTTTTGTATGGTTTGTAGCTAGTGTTTTTACATTAGAGACACCATGCCTGATGGTTTTAACTTTCCTTTCCAAACCAATTTCATGTTACCCAACAAAACCTAGCCATTAAGATGAAGTGACCTACTGCTAAAAGTGACCAAGAGTGGTAGGGTTTTCAAAGAGAGAGCCCTGCCTGACTCCGAAGGGTCAGCTTCCAAGTCCAAAGTGGTTAGAGGTTAACTTACAGTTTTTCCCCCACAGCCAGGGTTTTCTCTAAGTGATAACGTTTGGTGCCCTTGCTGGGGAGGCGAAAGCTTCAAGAAAATATCCTCGAAGAAATGACAATGATCAGATTTGACAACTGATGGTGAATAGTGGTCAAACAAAAAGCGGTTGTGCACCCTTCACCAGACGAATCCATTGCCAAACAATCCAGAGTTCATGGAGACTCCACCGTCCGAAGAATTTGAAGCTTGAAGAATATATTGATGGCTCCATTGGTCGAAGACTCAGTTGTCTGAAGAACTATTTGGCGACTCGACTATCTCAAGATGGATCCACAGTATGAAAGGTATGTTCCTATGAATCATGTTCATATTCTTGGCTTTCTAAATCATATTCCTTGTATAGATTGACAATTATATTTTCCAAGGTTCAAAGATGAGGATGGGGATGTTGCTGCTCTTCATTTGGAGAAAATTCATATGCATATACATAGGCTTAGGGTTAATTTTCTTGAAGACTACCTGATGAAAATTTTTATGGCAACCTTAGAAGAAAACACAAGATTTTTGTATGAAAGGTTGCCACCTACTAGTGTTTATTCTCTTAAGTATTTTCATACTGTTTTCTATGAGAATTATAAGGAATGCTCCCAATATTCATCACTTTTTGAGAATTGTTGTGAGTCTTTAAAAATATTTTTTCAATATGTGGGAATTGACAATGATAATCAACATTTAATGGATGAAGAAACCAAAGGAGCACTGTTTGAAATGTGTTTTCATCATGAAGAAATAATAGAGACTAGCTACCATAAAGCGCAAGAGTGTTTTGAGCAAACAATAACCTATCCCTTGGCTGAAAATCAAATTGAGCATAATCTTAATGATGACAGTAATATTCCATTCCATGAGTTTGATGAAAATGTACAACAACCTTGCGAGTCTTTTTGTGATTAAGATAGAGATAAAGATAGTCAACATTGTTTTCAACATTCTTCAAACAACCAAGAAAATGATAGGGACAACCATCTAGATATATTTTTAAATCAGTAATTTTTTGGGTTTTTGTCTCATGATGAAAATGGTGAAAATCAGAATTTTGAAAGTGCACACATGGAAACTCTAAACAGTGAAACCAATCATGAGGATAGCTACCTAGAGTTGCAAAGAAATACTGAAGAAAAATGGGATGTTTTAAACTCCTTAAATGGCACTCAAACTACTCTTGATTTTACATCCTTAGAAATGGGAAACTCGGAAATTTTTAAAGGACAAGATAACAGTCTCATTGAATCACAAGAAAGGGAAACTTTAAATGTTTTTGATGCACATGATGTGGTTGTTTTGTTTGAACCTTCTCAAGAATGTATAGAGGTTTTTTCTGATGTGAATGGTGAACAACCTCCTGACATATTTTTTGAGTATGATGTTCAGAATCAAGATATAAAATAGGAACAACCAACATCTAATCATGAAAAGAATGCTTTTTTGTTGGTAGGTCATCAAGAAGAGGTTAATTTTCACGTTTTCCATGATCCTTGGGCTAGCCTGCTGGAGTCAGTGCAGACAATTTTTTTGTTGTCTATGGACCATGGATTTAAGTTTTGTCTGGAGTTTGAGTTTCCATTTTCCTTTTCTTTTTTTAGAAAATTGAAAACAAAATCTAGTCATTAAGCCTGCTGCTTGCATAGTTGCATTGGGTTTTTTATTTCCCCTGATTGGGCAAAGACTTTCAATAGGTTAGAGTAGGAAATGGCATGCAATGATTTTGGTTTTTCAGCAGTGAGTTTTTCAATTTTGGTTTTCAGTTTGTAGTCTGCAGTAGTGTGTGGTTTTCAGCTGCAAATTTAATTGGATGCAAGTAAGGTTTCCAGTTTCAGGTAAAATATTGAGAGCATACAATGGATTAGGTTACTGGCCTATGGGGTTCTTGCTACCATTCATGATTGATAACATCCTCGTGGAGCTAGTTGTTATCACATTTTTTTGTTCAAAATTTTTTAAAGCACTGACAATGGGAGTGTCAGTGCATTTTTGGAAAAATGGTCTGTTAAAAATCTGTTTTTTCTTAGAAAACATAGTAATTTGGGCACATTTTACAAACAAATGGGACAAAATTTTCAAAACCCAAAGAGGTTTTTTTCTTTTTGAAATGGACTCATTTAAAATAATCTCTCTCAGTTTTCTAACAGATATCACGGTTTTGGAGATTCGAATGGCTTTCTAGACCCTATTTTTCACAAATTCGCCAACCTTCATTTCTTAAAATGTCAAGTGCATGTGCATTGTTCCAAGCTTGTGGGAATATTTATGCATTTGTTTATATTGCATCTAGAAGAAACATAATATCAAATGGAAATCACAGTAGATAGAATATTGGTGTTATTTAGATGATTCGATGAATCGTAAAGTAAAGGACATATGTGGCATTCAAATCACAATTTTCTAGGTATCCAGATCAACATTTGAGGTGGTTGAGGATTCTCTTCATCTCTAGATGTCAAAGAATTAAATTTAGCAGCTTCATGTCGATTTCCAGATCTCGAGCAACAATTGTAAACAAAATTCATCTTTTTAGGCACATATCCAACACATCATGAACATCTGGTAGCATGGATCAACCGTTAAAGATATTTCTAGATTGCTAGGGAGCGGTTCCATATATTTAGGCAAAAAATATGTTTTGAAAGACACATGTGGTAACTAAGAATCAACCAAAGAATCATTAGGGCATTCATCCAGATTTAAGGAAGAGTAAACATGTTAGTTATAACTTGTTCAGAGGATCAAATTAGCTCCATATCACATATTTTCATACACATAATCAACAATAGGAGATAGATCCAGGTTTCAAGGCAGAGATTAGCTTTATCTTATTTAAGATATTTAGCCAACAACCTTTAACCATTCGAGGCCTTTTTGCAATCATTTTAGATTTGGTTTATTTTTTATATTTTTGTTTAATTTTATTTCCAGAAAAATAGAAACAGATTGAGATTGTATTCTCTATATATTTTATTTTTCATATGTAATAAGGGTTCAAAACCTTGGAAAAAATCAGACCTTGGTGTATATTATTTTTTTATACCAATAGAACTTGCTACAAGCAATATTACTGGATTTAAGAGATTCATGAGTGGAAAGTTTCCAGTCAGTTTTCCACTGTGTTTTTTCTTCTCCTTGGTCATAATTTGAATTCATGGATCTTCAATATTTCATAAAATGTTATGAATTAGAATTCTTCATGTATTCTATGTTCATGATTATTCAGATACTTATGTGTTTTTTTTTCAGCTTAAATGTCAACTGCATAATTCACATGGTTGCTTTGTCTTTGATGTTTACTTCTACTGTCTACTACCATATATTGTCAATAATTTGTCTAAGGAACTTGGTGTTATATTGCCTAAGTTATACTAGTTTGTATGACTTGTAGCTAGTGTTTTTGTATCAGAGACTCCATGCCCAATGGTTTTATCTTTCCTTTCCAAACCAATTTCATGTTACCCAACAAAACATGGCCATTAAGATGAATTACCTACTGCTAGAAGTGACCAAGAGTCGTAGGGTTTTCAAATAGAGAGCCTCTCTGACACGGAAGGGCTAGCTTCCAAGTCCAAAACAGTTAGAATTTACCTTAGAGTTCCCCCCCCCCCCCCCACAGCTAGGGTTTTCTCTAAGTGATAAAATTTTGGCGTCGTTGCCGGGGAGGTGAAAGCTTCAAGGAAATATCCCAGAAGAAACAACAATGATCAAATTTGACTTCTGATGGTGAATAGAGGTCAAACACAAAGCGATTATACACTACTCACCATACAACTCCATTGTCAAACAATCCAAAGTTCATGGTGACTCCACTGTCTGAAGAATTTGAATCTTGAATAATGTATTTATGACTCCAACGGTCGAAGACTCAGTTTTCTAAATAACTGTTTGGCGACTCCACTGTTTCGAGATGGATCCACAATATATAAGGTGTGCTCCTATGAATCGTGTTCATATTCCTGGCTTTCCTAATCATATTCCTCGTATAGATTGGAAATTATATTTGTCAAGATTCAAAGATGAGGATGGGGATGATGCTTCTCTTCATTTGGAGAAATTTCATATGCATATACATAGGCTTGGGGTCAAATTTCATGAAGAACACCTGGTGAAAATGTTGATGGAAACCTTAGAAGAAAATGTCAGATCCTGGTATGAAAGGTTGCCAACTACAAGTATTTATTCTCTTAACGATTTGCATATTGTTTTATATAAGAATTATAAGGAATGATCGCAATATTCATCACTTTTTGACAATTTTTGTGAATATTTCGAAATATTTATTCAATATGTGGGAATAGACATTAATAATGAAGATTTAATGGATGAAGAAATCAAAGAAGAATTGTCTGAAATGTCTTTTCATTAGGAAGAACTAGTAGATACTAGCTACTATAAAGCTCAGAATTGTTTTCTGCAAACATTAACCTATCCCTTAGGTAAAAATCAAATTGAGTAGAATCTTATTGATGACAGTAATATGCAATTCCATGAGTTTTATGAGAATGTACAAGAATCTTGCTAGCCTTTTCGTGATCAAGATAGTCAACAATGTTTTCAACATTTTTCAAACGACTAAGAAAATGATAGGCACAACCATCTAGATATATTTTTGAATAAGTCATTTTATGGGTTTTTGTCTCATGATGAAAATGGTGAAAATCAGAATTTTGAAAGTGCACACATGGAAACTCTAAGTAGTGAAACTAGTCATAAGGATAGCTACCTAGAGTTGCAAATAAATATTGAAGAAAAGCGGGATGTTTTAAATTCCTTGAATGGCAATGAAACTACTTTTGACTTTACATTCTTGGAAATGACAAACTCAGAAAGTTTTAAAGGCCAAGATAACAGTCTCATTAAATCACAAGAAAGGGAAACTTTAAAAGTTTTTGATGCACATGATGTGGTTGTTATGTTTGAACTTGTTCAAGTTGTCCTAGTGGATATTGGTGGCCACCTATCTATCCACTTGTACCCCACCATTGTTTCTTTCAGTTTTTTCAGTTTCCTTAATTGTAGCACAATTTACTATTTTTTGTAGTTTTATGGGCCTTGAACTTTCAGAGCCATTTTGAGGCCCTAAACAACGTTTTTTTGGAAAATGGGAAAACATGAGTCTTTATTTAATGATTTTAGTCAAAATTTATAATCCTCAGATAGATATTTCTAACAAGGTATCGTGCACGTTGTTATCTATGATAACCTCGACCCTGTTGCAATCAAGATTTTTAAAAGGGTCGTGTCTATTTAAAGACCCTTCATCTTTTAATGGCCCAGATTATCACTCCGCCAGATCAACGACTGATAATGCTTTTCGGCCCCCCCTTTCCATCCTACCTTTACCAGTCGGGGGGGTCTGAAAAGTGGTTTTTCCCACCGGGGCCCACTGCTACGTGTCCCTCCTACATGATTTCGCACCCCCCCTCTCAATACCTCTTACCACTCGCACCCCCCTCTGAAAACCACTCAACCCTTACACCCACTCCCACCATAACATGTGCTCCCGATTACGTCACCCTCACTTCCACTCCACCTCCACTTCCCCACTGCCACATATCTCCTCCCGCCTGATCCCACTCTCGATTACTGTTCCATCTCCCGGCCTCCATCCACAATGCACCAACCCAGCCATGGACGTCCACTCCCGTCCTGATAGTATGTTCATTCCCTCCAATCCCCAGTTTCCATGTGGCCCATCCTGCATGAACGGTTCTGAGAGAAGTGGTCCTCCTGCTTTCCTTCGTAAACGCAAACCACGATGGGATTTCCAGATTTATCAACAGCCTAGATCAATGAACACTTCCTCTTCGTGAGACAGTAAGAGTTTTTTTAGGCATTTCTTCAGCAGCATGATCATTAAAGAGACAACAAGAAAACATGGCAGATTCACATTGAAACAGTAATGGCACTTTCAAACATGTTTCATACAAAAAACAACACTCTTATCAATAGGATAAACAATATTTCTCATTTAAAAGCCCAGAAACAGTGCAACATAATTCAAAAGGTTGGATGCTTTGGATTTCCACAAATACAGTGCCAACGCTACAACAGTTTTTATTCTCCTAAAAATTTGTAACTGTTAGATAGGCTATGTTCATACAACTTCCATTTGTATTCGAATTCTGTTGTAACAGAAATTCCAATGAAGTCTCAAAGTTTTATTAATCAGATAGGAATAGGTCTCTAGAACAAGGGATTGAATTAGGCCCAGGTGGTAAGATAGGTAAATAGATCTTTCTTTATAAATAGGTAGATTTCCAACTCTAAGAAGCATTGATTTGGAATGTGAGAAACTGGCCTTCTGTAATATTTTGTTCTTGTAATAGAAAATCTGCAACACTCTGTTTTTGTACTTGAGATTCTTATTATGGATTTTATGAGTTTTTATTTTGTTGTTATTAGTTTTACATAGTATCTTGATTACTTGGAAATCTGTCATACAACTCCAATTTCCTTCATTTACTGTGTATCATTGTGGGTGTTCATTTGTATCAGTTTTAAAGCCATAGATGCCTCAACTTCCATTAAACATTGTTGTTGATCATTTTTTGTTTTAATTTGACTCCATGCCCAATGGTGGCAGTTATCACATTTTTCTTCACCTACAAAAATCACAAAAAGAGATCAGAGTTAGTCATCTGAATTTTGAGTTTATCACAAGTCATTTTATAAATATTTTGAGAGAGCCCTCTCAGATTGGAAGGACTAACTTCCAGTATAAATTTGGTTTGAAATAGTTACATTTGGTTGAAGGTTGATACAACCCAACCTGTCCCAGCTGAGTGATAACATTTTGGTGCATCTGCCAGGAGTCCGAAAGTTATATCATCCTGGATGTTTCATTTCAATAGTTGAGCTCTTAAAGGTAGTAGGAGATCAGATTGTTCAAGGCTGCATTTTTTCCTTGGTGACTCCACTGGTACTTTCAAGTTAAAGGTGGCTTCTAAGAAGATTCATACGAGGAGCAATCCAGACCCTAATCCACTAGAAATAGTTGATGATCCA
This sequence comes from Pinus tabuliformis, assembly GCA_031772625.1. NCBI lineage: Eukaryota > Viridiplantae > Streptophyta > Pinopsida > Pinales > Pinaceae > Pinus > Pinus tabuliformis. The sequence goes on along the minus strand of CM062817.1, from coordinate 521,804,902 downwards.
GAAAAAATTCTCAGAAAAGATGCTAGCTCATCAAAATTAGGTACTTCATTTCTCTTAAGATCTACCTCATTACCCTCTAGAGATATTCAAGATATTGAAGGTATTAGATTTGATGAAGAGTATAAGCCTATATTGCTCAGATCTAAATCAGAGAATGATTTACCAAAACTAGAGTTAGATTCTATTTTTGAGATTCCTAAAGAAGTTAAAGATAGGTTTTGGGAAATTGTTGCATCAGAATTGTCACTTGAACAAGAGTCTTTAGAAAAACTAAAAGAATTTGATCCTTTTGAACTTTTGTCAAGAAAAGAAATTGGTTTCCCTTTACTTGAAAGAAGTACCTTTACTTCGAAAAAAAAAGTCTCTGTCACTCAAGCCCCTTCGAGTACATTTGCTTTCATCACTACCCCTACTAGTTTCATTTTTACCCCTCCTGTTGGAATTTCTGCTAGTATTTCTGCTATGGCAGGCCTTGCTAGATATGCTCCTCTTGTTTTACCAACCATACTTCATGACTTACCTCAAGGGTACTCCACTAGAATAAAAAATTTTGGAAGTGAGGAGGGGATAATTGTAGAACAACATGTTGACCAGTTCAATGACTTTATAGACCTGGAAGAGGTAGATTATGAAGATGTTAAAATGAGATTGTTTGTACAGAGTTTCATTGGTGAGGTGAAAAAATGGTTCAAATCTTTAACCCCTGGGAGTTTACATGATTGGAATGAATTAGAAGATGCCTTCTTAAGGAAATGGGGAAGTAAAGTTAATCTTGTACAAGCCTTGACTGAATATAATAATTTGAAGAAGGCCAGCCATGAATCAGTGCAAGATTTTTCAAAAAGATTCAATAAAGTCTACAATTCCATTCCTGCTCACATTAAGCCTCCCCCAGGAGCTTCTCAGTTACACTATGTTGAAGCCTTTGATTATGAGTTTTCCATCCTACTAAGAGAGAGAGAATCTGTTACCTTAGCTGACATGCAGAATGATGTTGTGAAAGTGGAAGTTAATATGGCTGCAACAAAAATATCTAAAGTGGCTAAAGGAAAGTTAAAGGAGGAAGAACAACCTTCCACCTCTTCTGATGTTAAATTTGATACCATGATGAGAACAATGGAAAGACTCATGGATAGATTAGCCCTTGGAAATAATCCTCCTGCTGCACAACCTGAGACACAAGTTAGAAATCCAAACTTCAGAAGGGTTCAAATCCAACAGAGGCAAAGAGAACAAAGAAATCAGCCTGACCAACAAGTTAGGCCTCCTTTCCATCAAAACCTAGTAGATGATGAGGAAATGCCACCAGAAGTCTGAGAAGATACCATTCATTGTTTGGATGAAGATGAGAAAGGAATGTTTTTAACAAAAGAAGAACATGATGAGTCTTATAATGACTTGCATGGTGATGAAACTGAGCCACAATCAAAATACTTAGAAGGCTATCAACATGCTATTCTAGAGATGCAAAATCAATATAATTTGAGAAACATAAATGTTCCTGTAGTTGCAAATAAAAATCAGCCTAAGAAAGATGCTCCAAAGGTTGCAGAACAAAAGAAAGAAACCCCTGCAAAGGAAGTTGAGAAGACTGTTATAGATCCATTTGGGCACATCACTCCCATCATCCATATCAGTGTTTTAGGGCTCATTAGATCCTAATTCTAGTTGCTACCTGCCCTAAACAAGTCGCCCTTTTGAATGCCTCCTTCCCAGACAGTTTCATGACCTGAAGACATCCTGAAATGACCTCTAGAGGAACAAGCGCAGGTAGGCCCATGTAAGGGTGCGCTATAGAGTAGTTGAGTCCATGCCAAGGTGCTCTGCAGAGGACTTAGGCCTTCATTCACTTGCACTGGGCAAGATTGAGCGAAATTCACATAGGGTTTGGGGAATATTCTTATCTTTTGGAGTCATATAGAAGGTTCTCTCACTTATCAACTCCTATGAGCTCGAAAATGGATGGGGAATGAATTAAGATGCATCCTATCCTCTCATCCCTTCCTCCATGGAACTAATTCTAAGTATGGAAGGCCATGCAATACCACCGTTTATGACATAACCTCCTTCATCTCCCTATAAATTGACCACTCATCTAAGTGATCAGGGGCTGGACTATGTTGAATTGTAAGGAGATAATGTTGCTATGAGAATTGGCTTTGAAGCAAGTATTGTAATGCTACAAGTTTGTCATGCTTTTGATGTGATGTGGATGGGATCCAAGCTGGAGGAATGACTTTGAATCAGACACAATGGTTGTAATTCCTTCTTCTATTCAATAAAGTATTTGAACCTTTTTCCCATATGATTGTATTGTTATATGATGCTTATATGTGTGAAATGTATCTAATTCCATTTACTTATATTCAATAGATCTTTTGCTTTGATCGATTCTTTGTCTTCTATTTGTGTTTATAGGTACTTCTCAAGCGTGTAAAGTACAATAAGGAGCGACAGGATTGATACAAAGGAGACAAGAGGAAAGTGGAACTACAAGTAGGTCTTCTCATTTTCTTTGTCTTATCTATTGCTTATAGGAAAAGGCTAAAGTGCTTTAAACTATTGTTCTAGATATGGCTACTTATCTAGGGAATTAGTATTTATCCATAGCTACCAAATTATCCAAAACAAATTGGCGACCATACTGGGGAACGATCATTGTTCCAAGTAGCTTATCCACATCCTAGGACACTCTAGTAGACCTTACTTCCTTTCATTGATTGTATTTCATCCTTGTTGAAGTGTTATTTGGTCAAAAAGTGAGGTGAAATGACTTTTGAGTGGCCTCTCACGAATCAGCGCAGGCTTGGTCAGGGGACAGTGCTCTGCAGAGCACCCTTGAGTGAGAGACAGTGCTCTACAACGCAGTTAGGCCCTCTCTGACCTGCGGTGATCCACGTTAGGGAAAATTGTCACCTTCAGATTGGGTTTTTTCTCCAAATTTCCTTCTATTTATGCTTGCTGAAAGATCAATGATTGTAGTATGTCTCTGAAATCAACTTGTATTTCCTCTTTCCAACCCTACTTTGACTTTATTGATTAATTCTTCTTAAATGTTTTCTTTATCATTATCAATCCATAGTCAAAGTTAGATTATATTCTATTAATCTTTGTTCGAAATAAAGTGTTGTAAAAGTATTCTTTTCCTTCGAAACAGAATTGTCGTAAAGTGTTCGTTCTTATTAAAGATTGATTGATTGTATGTGCATTAGTTTCCTTTTCTGTTCATCATAATGTTAAGGGAATCGAAAAGAAAAACTTGCATCGTTCATATTGTAGTTTGTGAATGCTTGAAAGGAATAGCTAGGGAAATTGCATTAGATGTGTTCTTTTCTCTTTGTCAAAGATCTGATTGCTTTATCCCTACTAGCCAAGGTTTTCATTGTTCAATTGAATGAGAAGAATTCTTATCATATTATTTTCATTTTAGGAATTTCAAATATACATCACATGGTGAACCTTGAAAGGAAAATTATAAAGAAGATCAACTTAAAATTTATCTGAATTTACCTAATGGAGAATTGTCACCTAACGAAAAACATTTAGAGGTCTAGGCTAGAGACGTGTTCCGACATCGTAAAACATAGCATATGTTGCTAACTTGTCTGAAATACATCCCGAGTGTGATACCTCAATCCACGTGTGTGAGTATACCATAGCTCGTCCACGTACCTTCGGGTATATAGGGTGGTGTTACAGTACGTAAAGTATATGGGAATGCTCTCACTGTGCGGTTTTGCAATAGACAACACTAATACCGATTGGGACTCCACGTACTTTCGGGTATATATGGGAGGAAAACACTAGGTTGCTATCCATCCTTAGGTAACCGAGTTAGCCGCCTTGTACACTGTGATACATCAAACACAACATTTGGGGAGATTGCCTGCCCGTACTTCTTCGTTCGCCTGGAGGTATTCTGCAGTTCACAACTGCTTGGTAAACCTTTTGCCTAGATTATCCCTCTTTTTTTTGTTATGTTACTTTGATTAAAATAAAATTAATTGACCGCGGATAACATCCTCCATGCTGACTCCTTAGTTGATCTTAGGTTGAAACATATGGCGACAAATACGGAGTCCACCGATCAAGGAATTCCTTTTGATGGGAATCCTAGTCCTTTTCCTCCTTTTGGAAATATTGGTGCTCCTTATATGGCTACATTGTCCCTTCTTGGATTTACCATTGGCTTGAAAATATGGTTGTTTTCAACCTCCTTGGTTCAAAATGTCGTGATTTCTCCACAATCGAGTACTCATCCAATTGGACAAAATCAACTTCTAGTTGATCCTAAAGTTGACCCTTTGCCTTCTTCCTCGGTTGCTTATTCCTCCCCTTCTTCCTCTTCGCCTGGTGAAAGTATTGGTACTAGTAACCAGGTGGCTAAGAAGAAGAAGAAAGGGAAGAATAAGAAGAAGAATCAAATTCAGCAAAGGGGAAACCAAGCAACCATTGCTTTGAATGCAAAATTTGATGAGAAACCCTCTGTCAATCCTCACAAAGTTCGATATCCATGCAAAATTTGTGCGAGAGACCATCTTCTTCGAAATTGTCCTGATATTCCTTAGATATTAGAAGAATGGTCTTCTCGTTCACATCATCCTGTGCCATCAACTTCTAGAGATCATGTTGGTGACACACCATCAACTAGTGGTAGGAAAGTTCATGTAAAAAAGGGTAAAGTTAAGTTTCCCTGTAGGTTATGTGAAGGGAATCACCCCATTCACCTTTGTCCCTATCTGGATGAAGCCAAAAAAGTGTTGGATAATCGTCCTACTTCACTGGAGCGACTTCCATCTAGTTACAGGAAACTCTCCCTAAATCCTTCACTAGTTGATGAATTGACTGACCAAAATCAACCTTCGGTCAAACCCACTCTCTCTAAATGTGAATCTCATGAGTCTACACCTGACCCATCGCAGGTCGAGGAAATAGTTGACCCGATTTCACCTTCAGTTAATCATACCTTTCCCGAAGAGAGTGAATATGATACCACTCAAGTTCTTTTTGTTTCTTCAGATTCCAATGAGCTTGGAGGCAATCTTGCTATTCCATCAAGGCAGGAGGAAAATCCTCGTTCTCGTAACTCAAGGGGATAATTCTCCCTTTCTTATGGTACCCCCTCCAAGTAGTCTAGTCACTTCCTTTGATTGGAATCGATTGGTAAGATTCTGTATTCCTTCTTATGTGCCTTTCCAGATCATAGTATAGTTTTATAATATGATTGTATCTCTCACTATTATAGATGAAGGCGCATCTGTGAGTATCCTTTCCTCTACTACTTGGCTAGCGCTCGGTTCGCTGCCACTTGTGCCTATTACCTAGAATTTGTTGGCTTTTAACAGAGGAACCAGTCAACCATTAGGGGTCCTTCCTCAGTTGCCTATTACTTTGGGAGGAAAAATCATTTATCTGGATGTGATGGTAGTCCTTAGCCCTTTAGATTACAATTTACTTCTTGCGCGCAACTATGTTTATGACATGGGAGCTATTGTTTCAACACTCTTTTGAGTGATGTGTTTCTCGCATGAAGGTAGAATTGTCACGTTGACCAGCTTTCATTTCCCGGTCCAAGTGTGGCTTCCAATCAACCATCTTTCCTTAATGATCCTTTTGTCCCAATGGTATCTTCCCCACCACGGATCAATTATGTGGCAACCTGTTCCATGCCTACATCAACTGATGATCAATTTCATGATGTTGTACATTATGTACTGAGGGCATTGGAAGTAGATCTCAGTTTCCTTGATACGGATCCCTTCCAGAGCATTGTTCTCCCATCAAATGAGAACCTCTTGGAAGTCATGACCTCGTATGGGTCGTGATCAAGGAACATGAGGATAGTTCCTTGTCTTGTGTCAACCTCGTTAAAAAATGAAACCAAGGATATGAGGATAGTTCTTTTACTGTGTCAACCTCATTAAAAAGTGAAAAAACTCCCATAACTATAGTTACTTGTCTTGTTTCAACCTCATTAAAAAGTGAAACACGGAATCTAAGCAGAGTTCCGTGTCTTATGTCAAGCTCATTAAAAAATGAAATAAGGTCCCCTCGAGCAAAGTTCCAAGTCGAGTCTTTGATTAGATCTCGTAAAATCCCAGTCGAGTCTTTCAATTGATCTCGTAAAAGAACCTTCATTCCATCCACCTGATAGCCATGAGTAGTCTACTTAGGTGAATGTAATGAAGCTTGGGGGGCATGCACCTAGTGGTAAAGTTTCCCTGTAGTTTATGTGAAGGGAATCACCCCATTCACCTTTGTCCCTATCTGGACGAAGCCAGGAAGGTGTTGGATAACTGTCCTGCTTCACGCAACGACTTCCATTTGGTTACAGTAGACTCTCCCTTTCATCATGATGGGGGAATGTAAACCAATCTCAAGCATAGTTCTTCATTTCAATCTTGTGTAAAAATGAAACTGAATTCAAGCATAGTTCTTTGTTTCAAGCTTGTCTAAAAATGAAATTGAATTCAAGCATAGTTCTTTGTTTCAAGCTTGTCTAAAAATGAAATTGAATTCAAGCATAGTTCTTCATTTCAAGCTTGTCTAAAAATGAAACTGAATTCAAGCATAGTTCTTCATTTTAAGCTTGTGTAAAATGAAACTAAATCCAAGCATAGTTTTTTTCGTTTCAAGCTTGTGTAAACATGAAACTGAATCCAAGTATGGTTCCCTATGGTTCAAGCTTATATAAAATGAGCCCATTTCCATTTTAACCCTCGTGATTTCCATTCTATGAGCCTAATCCATCAGATGAGCCTTGGTTTTTCTCCTTCCATCGTCACTATTTGCTTGGTCGATCATACACTTTCACTTGGTTGTTTTACCTTTTTTGAGGAACAATTGCAATCACTAGTCTTATTAGCTAGCCTCTTCACATAAATAAACATGTTTTGAGAAGTTACAACATCACTGGAACCAATTACTACCCTAGACACCACTCGTTCCTCAAAATGGAGTCCTCTTTAAGCTCTTTTAAGACTCTCGAAATATGAAAAGATTGTCGAACGCTTGTCCTTTTCAGCTCGTTAACGGATTGGAAACGACATCTACTCAGTATAAGTTTAACCCTTTTTTGGGCTGAGATATATTATTTACTGAAAAGGAATACATTGATTGAACATGGTCAATAGGTTCTCTCTTTTATTGTTTTACGTTTTTTCAGACTTGACAGACAAATTTACGAAAAAGAACTTGTGGAGTTTCCATTTGTCCCTTTTCAAACTCTCTAAAAATGAAAAGGACCGAGTTATCTTTGTCGTTAAACTCGTTAAAACATCAAATAGTGACAAACTTATCCATCTAGACAAGACCGAGTTTCACCTTCGCTAGACTCGTTAAAACATCACATAGTGATGGATTCACCCGAAGGGTGGAATTATACAACAAGCATATGTTATCCTCCTCAAGCTTTATAAAAATAAAGAGGTATTGGTCAGCAATCACTGGGGAAAATAGGAAAAGGGGAAAACCACTTTATGGTAGTAGGTCGCTCTTGAACATGACACTTTCACTCCATCACCGTGACTATTTGGGTTGGGTTATCAACTTGATGGTTATCATACCGTTGGTCTATCATACCATCCATCACTTTTTTTTGGGTCAATGCTACCAATTCATTTTAGTGTCGCTGACATGTTCAAGAGAAGTCATTCAGTCAAAATTCATCCTTTGCAATACCATAAACCTTCATTTTCATGACCGCCATTCCTGAACCTTGTGTCGTCAGTCAAATTCCATCTCCAAAATCACTACACTCGTTTCGTGTCATTGATGTGGGATAAATCAAGGCCCTCCTGCGATAAGTCGCTTCTTGTCGACATCAATACATTATCCAAGAAGTTGACTTAGAAACACCCTTCCAGTACCTTGAGGCTTGCATACATCAATGGCAGGTTTCTTACTTTTGGCGATAGGTTGACATCAATGGCCTTCGACTAAAAGAATTTGTATGGTGTTCTACATCAAATCATCCATTCACAACATGCAGAATTTACTGCAATACCTTGAGGATCATTATCATTATTGGTGATTTCTCTTGCGTCTGTTAACGACTTACATCATTGGCTGGTAATCACATGATGTCTTGCCATGTTTGACTTCAGATCACATATTCACGTGGTTAGACTCGTACTTGAGCGAACGATTGAAAAAGATAGAAGACCCTGGATCTAGTTTCATCCATCCAGGCTGCGATTTCAAGAGTACTAAATCATATGTACAATGGCTTTACATTAATGGTCATTCTGATCATGGGTCTATATTTGTAGACGACTATCTATGTACATGTAATGAAAGTTTATATGCTGAGCCTGGGTATGCCTTCCCTCAATAATTCATGTAAAAACCAAATGTCATGGTATATGTATTGTAATTGATGCAGGTCACCTTCCACTTCGAAACCTCCTCATCACATCGTAAAGCATTTCATTCGACATTTGCATTTTTTGACATCAAGCTTTAGGGGGCAGTCGTTACAGATCCATTTGGGCACATCACTCCCATCATCCATATCAGTGTTTTAGGGCTCATCAAACCCTAATTCTAGATGCTACATGCCATAAACAAGTCACCCTTTTTAATGCCTCCTTCCCAGACAGTTTCATGCCCTGAAGACATCTTGAAATGACCTCTAGAGGAACCAGCGCAGGTAGGCCCATGTAAGGGTGCGCTGCAGAGCAGTTGAGTCCATGCCAGGGTGCTCTGCAGAGCACTTAGGCCTTCATTCACCTGCGCTGGGCGAGATTGAGTGAAATTCACATAGGGTTTGGGGAATATTCTTATCTTTTGGAGTCATATAGAAGGTTCCCTCACTTATCAACTCTTATGAGCTCGAAAATGGATGAGGAATGAGTTAAGATGCATCCTATCCTCTCATCCCTTCCTCCATGGAACTAATTCTAAGTATGGAAGGCCATTCAATACCACCATTTATGACATAACCTCCTTCATCTCCCTATAAATTGACCACTCATCTAAGTGATCAGGGGTTGGACTATGTTGAATTGTAAGGAGATAATGTTGCTATGAGAATTGGCTTTGAAGCAAGTATTGTAATGCTACAAGTTTGTCATGCTTTTGATGTGATGTGGATGGGATCCAAGCTGGAGGAATGACTTTGAATCAGACACAATGGTTGTAATTCCTTCTTCTATTCAATAAAGTATTTGAACCTTTTTCCCATATGATTGTATTGTTATATGATGCTTATATGTGTGAAATGTATATGATTCAATTTACTTATATTCAATAGATCTTTTGATTTGATCGATTCTTTGTCTTCTGTTTGTGTTTATAGGTACTTATCAAGCATGTTAAGTATGGGAAGGAGCGACAGGATCGATACAAAGGATACAAGAGGAAAGTGGAACTACAAGTAGGTCTTCTCATCTTCTTTGTCTTATCTATTGCTTATAGGAAAGGCTAAAGTTCTTTAAACTGTTGTTCTAGATATGGCTACTTATCTAGGGAATTAGTATTTATCCATAGATACCAAATTCTCCAAAACAAAGACACAACCAATTTTCAACTTGAGAATGAAATCTCAAAGATAATGATTGTTGTTCCCTTTGGAGAAATAATATTTACAAAATACAGAAAGCAAATTGTTAGAATGCTTAATGTTGAAGCTGGATCATCTAATATTTTGAATTTGCATGAAGATCATCCTACTGTGTTCCTAGGGCCTAGAGCAGAAGATGAGCAGAATGAAGAGGTACCACCTTTCTATGTGATTTTAAACATCCATGACATGACAATACATAATGCTATGTTAGATTTAGGGGCATCACACAAGCTAATGCCTAAGGTCATCGTGGAAATATTAGGTTTAGACATAACCAGGCCATACAAAGACTTGTTTTCATTTGATTCAAAAAGGGTGAAATGTATAGGTCTAATAAAATATGTGGTTGTTGCTTTAAGTCAAATTCCTACTAAGACTATATTGATGGATATTATTTTGGTTGATATTCCACCTAAGTTTGGCATGTTGCTATCAATATCATGGGCTACAAAAGTCAAAGGAACCATTCAGATGGATATGTCCTATGCTACTATCCCGGTTTTTGGTGAACAAAGGAGATTATACAGAGAACCTAGGATGGCATATATGGTTAGCAGTAAAGACAAACCTCAAAATTTCCCAGTATTTGCAATGGAGACAGAATTGGGCTCATCTATACTCTTCAATGAAATCACCAACAACACAGAAAATTAGCACACAAAAAAGGAGCAGCAAGTTGAAGAAATTGATAGGAAAGGGTAGTGGCAAATGAGCTTTGATGGTGTTGTAGGAAGAGAAGGAGCTGATGAAAGCATATGGATAATTAGCTTGGGAGATGAAAGTAATTTTTTCTCTTATACACTCAATTTTGATTGCACAAATAATATGGCAGAGTATGAAGCATTGGTTTTGGGTTTAGAAGTCTTGAAGAATTTAGGTGCAAAGAAAATCTATGTTTTTGGTGATTTTGAATTGATCATCAAACAAGTTAACAACACCTATCAAACCAAGAATGTTAGAATGAAAGCATACAAAAATCTGATTCTTGAATTACTGGAAAATTTTGAAGAGTATAATTTCACCATCAAGCCTAGAGAATAGAACAGTGTTGTAGATTCTTTGGCTGTTTCAGCAAGATTATTTACAATTCCAATTCATTCTAGAAATAAATATGAAGTTGAAATTAGGCATAAACCTGCTATACCTGATAACATAATAAACTGGAAAGTGTTTGATAATGATCAGCGAGTCAAAAATTTATTGGAATTGAAAGAAAATTTTGAATCTATTCAAGTTGACCAACAAAACATCTTTGCTTAAACAAAAGCCAATACCGAAGTTGTTCAACTCAAAAAAAATTGTATTCCAAAGGGACTGATTCCTCTTGAGACGTTATTTGACCAGAATGATGTGACCCAAAATTCGAAGATGAAATCTGATGATGAGGAGGTTGAGACTTAGAATCTTGGTACTTCAGAAAATACAAAGAATGGCAAGTTGTCCAAATTTCTTTCTCTTGAGGAAAAAAATATATCTAGTTTTGATGAAGAAATACGTAGATATTTTTTCTTGGAGTTATGTTGATTTGAAAAGCTATGATCCAAATGTTATTCAACATACAATACCAATAAAAGAAAATGAAAAACCTTTCAAGCAGAAATTAAGAAGGATAAATCCATTGCTCTTGCCATTGATTGAAAAGGAGATTAAAAAGTTGTTTGAAGCAAAAATCATAGTACCATGGAGATTTTCCGAGTGGCTGGCTAACCTGGTGCCCATGAGAAAGAAGGATGGGGAAATTAGGATATGCATTGATTTCCGAAACTGGAATAAAACTTCATTAAAAGATAATTATCCACTTCCCAAAATGGATCATATTTTGCAAAGCTGTTATGGAACCAGCTCAAGAAAGGATAGAAAAGATAGATCAATGCCTTAGAATTCAACCTCTTCAAGGGGGCAACCTCCTTTACATTACATAAATGAACAATTCTTGGATGATACAAATGAAAAGACCTCCTTTCTATATATAGGAGTCTAAGGGGTCATAACATAATCAGAGCCGACATAACAATAATATTGTAAGGGCACAATAATAACAATAGTGGGCTTCTATGGGGCACAATAGTAACAATATGGGAACTACATGGGTACATCAATATAATAAGTGGGTTATACTAATAACAATAAGGGGTTACACTAGTAGTATAGGGGCCTAACATGCCCCTCTCCTTCAAAAAGTGTTGTCCTCAACACTTGAGTAGTTCTTGATGCTTCTGTATAAAATTATTGTCCTCCCATGTGGAATATTCAGTGGGTAACTTCTTCGAATTGATGAGATACTCTGAAATTGATCGATTTTGTAGTTGTCGAGTTCTTGTTTCTGTGACTGCTCCAGGTTCCAATATGATTTTTCCTTCCTCTTCAATTTCTGGCAATATTGTTTGAATTGAGATCTTTTGCAACTTTTGAATAAGTGGCCATACTTCTTTGTCCTTCTTCCATTCATCCCTTGCTTCATTTATCCAATCTGTTTGGATAATATAAATAGCACAAAACAATGCTTCCACATCCTCATCCTTGAAGAGTCTTCCCATTCAGTAAGGTCGCCATTTTTTAAGTGCATGTAGTATTGCCAACATTTCCTTCTCATAAATATCTTGCTTGAGATGTAGCAGTAAAAATACCAAATCACCTACATCAAAACATTTTTCACCTCGATGTTGATCTACCTGTTGTTTCGTTGATTTTGCACCGAAGTGGTGTTATCCTCTAAAAGTTGGAGAACTTGTTGTTGACGCTCGATGTGATCTTTCACTGCTTGAACCTTTTTCTTCTTGATATGTCCTTCTATCTCTAGAGTTTGAGGAGTGGTAATTTCTTCCAATCCTTTACAAGATATGGTCGGATTCATTTCTTGATGCTCAATGTGATCTTTCACTTCTTGAACATTTTTCTTCTTGATATGTCCTTCTATCTTGATAGTTTGAGGAGTGGTAATTTTGAACAATGAATTACAAGATATAGTTGGATTCATTTCTTCTTTCTCGATGTGATCTTTCACTTCTTGTACCTTTTTCTTCTTGATATGTCCTTCTATCTTGAGAGTTTGAGGAGTGGTAATTCTTGCCAATGCTTTACAAGATATGGTCTGATTCATTTCTTCTTTCTCTGGGGTGGGGTCCTGGCGTATATCTTCTTCTTTTGATGTTTCTTGATCCTTTTCTTCCTCCTCTTCATATTCTATGTAAAATAATTTCTTCTCAGCACACTTATGACCTTTAGTGCATTTGCTATCACAATTGTAACAAAGCCCTTTTACTCTTTCCAATTGTTGTGGTGTTGCTCTAAAGAAGGTGTTTCTCTTTGTATCCTCATAATGTGCTATCATTTCCTTTGTGAAAATTGACCACGTAACAAGTTGTTTACGAGAACAAAGCCCTTTCTACCATAAAAATTGATCTGGTTCTAAATATGAAGATGCAATACATACCTTTTGTAATAGTTGTACACCATTAGATCAAAATATTGCTCCATCTGAAGTATCCAATTTACCGGATCCTTGCCATCAAACTTCCTCATCTTGCTTTTTCTTGATTTTAGGAGCTCGACCTTGAAACGACTGTAACTCTGTACTTTCAGATCTTTAAGTTCTGAAATTGCGATCTATAGTAGTCCTCTGTGTCCTCTTTCCAATGCCACTAGTCTGATCCAAATTGGATTCGCTAAGGAAGAGTTATGCACAATCTCCCAAGATGACTTGATTATAGACCTTTCCAGAAGAGCGAACTTGTATGAAGTGCCACGTGTCATTGTTTCGACCTTTGGATCTGAAAAATTCATACAAGAAACTACAGTCCGTCCTCTTTCTGTACCTTCTTAGGAAATTTCAATCTGATCCCCAGAGAGAAAGTTATGACGATTTTCCCCAGGTCACCTGTTTGGAATGTAATTCAGGAGTCTGCAAAAAGACCAACTTCCTCAGATCATATCTCCGCAAATGTAGCACGACAAGCTCTGAAATTTGGACCCAAGGTTCAGCGAGATTTCTTCTCAAATGGGTTTTTTTTGCAACTTCTGAAACGTCGCAAAAAAAGAGTTATAGCGAAAATGCCACGATGACCTGTTTGGAGCCGCGAAACCCTAGAATCCAAGGCTTTGATACCAAATGTTATGGAACCAGCTCAAGAAATGATAGAAAAGATAGATCAACGCCTTAGAATTCAGCCTCTTCGAGGGCACAACCTCCTTTACATTACATAAATGAACAATTCTTGGATGATACAAATGAAAAGACCTCCTTTATATATATAGGAGTCTAAGGGGTCATAACATAATCAGAGCCGACATAACAATAATAATGTAAGGGCACAATAATAACAATAGTGGGCTTCTATGGGGCACAATAGTAACAATATTGGCACTACATGGGTACATCAATATAATAAGTGCATTATACTAATAAAAATAAGGGGTTACACTAGTAGTATAGGGGCCTAACAAAAGCATTGTAGGATCACGAAGGATGTTGATGCTAGATGGTTTCTCAGGCTTGTTACACTAAAATTTGTCACCATGACTATTTACAGTGAGTATGGCTCCATCAACTGTCATACTATCCTACTTGGCAAGTCTCATACCTCTGCTCCTCATGTCAAACTCCAAGAAAGAGAGAAAGTCTTTAAAAATCTATATAACTCTGGTTAGGCAGTTTCTCTTGGCCTCACCTGCGTGTACGCACCTCCAGTTCATAAAACCTGCGTACTTGTACGCTCTGTCTGTAAAGGGGTGGGTGCGTACTCCTGTAAAGGTCAAAAGGCGCAAGTTTCACTTCAAAAAAGTTACTTGTAGTCATTTCTAGAGCATTCTAGAAGATGGTTTGACGTGGATTGAGCGCCTCCAGATGGTTCATGCATCCCTATGTAAGAGGAACTTATCCCATGAAGAGGGGAGCTATCCCATTGAAAGAGGGGCTTATCCCATTCATGGTGGACCTGATTAACTTCCTCCAAAGCACTATAAATACAGGCATTGGGCCAGAGGGAGGGGAGGTTGAAAGCTAAAGATTCCTAAGGGTAGATGTTGCTGAAATTAGGACTCCCTTATAGAGCTTGAGAGGAGAGATTCCCATCATTTCTTAGCTTCATTTGGAAGTGGGTGAGCTGATCAAAGTAAAGGAAAACTCTTGCTGGACCCTGGGAGGGACCTGCACAACACAAAGGCTCAGGTTGTAATGGTTTCTTTTGTTTTCCACTTAATACAATTAAGCTCATTTTTCTCAACAAGTTGTTATACATGATTTGTTTCATATACTCCTTGGTCTGTATGATGAATATGTTTTATTTTATGAGTTATTCAGGTGCTATGTAATCGTTTGCTTGTTAGTGAATGCAGGTTTTGAAGAGAAGGAGGAGCTCATCCGGATCGGAGAGACTGGACTACTACAAAGCGTTGGGCTAAAGGTATGTTATAAACATCTGATTACTTGTATTCTAAATGCATATTTAGGGAAAGATAGTGTTTAATTGTCTTGTTTGTCACTAGAAAGCCTTAGCTTCTAGGGAGGTTGGTTTTGTCTGCAAAATTGACTCTTTCCGCATGAAAAAATGGTGACTCCACTGGGGACCTTCATGATTTGAATGATTTCTCCTTTGTGTGAAACTTTGATTTGAGAAAAGTCATTTGCTTTCTGGTTTTTGGCTGTTTCACTGTGCATTTGGGTGGAATAGCTTAGGGTTAAGTTAGTTTTTATTTTTTCTTGGTTTTGCTAGCAGTACACACCCTCTGCGTTAAGCACAGTGCGTACTTCTACGCACTGCAGCTTTGTACACAGAGCGTACACGCACCTGTGCAAACAGGTTGCCTGCGTACCCTGTCAAAATTGAGAAAATTTCAATTTTTTCCTTTTTGCCTCTTAGATTTTGTTTATAATTTGTTTTTGCTGCCCAGATCCACTGTTCACCTGTCAGAAGCTTTCACCTTGGTTAATTTCATTGGCGTTCCTGCTCTCAGCTTTTATCAATTGGGTGTTTTGAGTCTCTTTTTTGAGAAATTCTAAATTTTATTTCCTTTGGTCATTACTTGGAGGTTTGTCTCAGTCTTTTCACAATTTTGCATCTTTTTGCTTTTGTTTTTGTAAAAAAAATTCCCCCTCATTCGCCGGGGGGGGGGGGCTAAATTGTGTATGAGTGTTAATCGCCTTTGAGTGTTTTTATTTTTGATCTTTGGAACTCTCGCCCAATTTTCTCGACTTGCACTTGATTGGTTCTTAGATTACATTAGAATCATCTTGTGTTTGAGAATTCTCTTGCATAGATCACATTTGCATAATTAGAATTCTCATTTTCAGAATGTTATTGAAAAATGTGCATAGATTACATTTGCATACTTTTCAAGTGAATTGTGCATAAATTACAATTGCATAGTTTACATTCTAAAAAATCAATTGTAGATTTAGATCAGTTTTCTTTGATTTGAATTTACACAAAAATAAAAATAAAAAAAAACTATTTTGGAATTGATTTGCATTAGTTTTTCTTGATGAAATTAGTGCATTAGAGAATTTGTTATATTTTCTCTTAGTGATCAATTTTTTTGCATTGTTGGAAGTGAATGGAAACTCTCTCTTTACTTTAGTTAGGATTCATCGAATTGAAAAGATTACATTATCATATTCGATTGCATTCAGTTGAGTCGGGTCATAACACCATTGGTTTCGTATCCATTTACCCATTTGAGTAATAACAGCCTTAATAACACAGCGCTTAATTAAAATTCATCTAGTAATTTTTACATTTCTAGGGCTCTGATACACCAACATAGCTTAGGCTAGTGTCTTGGAGTAGGGAGTAATTAACTCTCCAAGACAGCAAAACCAAACAAGTATCTTATCTTGCGGTAGGATAAATACCACTGTTACATTTATGCTCTGGGAAAGCTCCTCTTAAAGGAGAAGCACGAGATCATGTCCGAACCAGTGAGGGGATCAATCCTCCTTCATTAGGAACGACGCCAGATACGCACATACTACAAACGGTAAACCTCGGATTAACCATTGTCGAGGAGCCTGGGGTCACTTGTCGGTAAACCTTGGATTATTATCAAGGAGCCGGCAAGGGGATTGAGCTTGTTACTCTGCCCTTGCGTGCTATCGGATCGTAGACTATTCCCCCAGGTATATTTGTTGCTATTGGTGACCTTAGTGACTATTATCTTTAGGGTTCTACCCAAGGTGACGGTGGAGGGAAGATCCCACTGTACCTGGAGCAGACGTCGGCTAGACTCACTTGGATTTTCTGGGGGGTTCACTTCACTCGAGACGGTTAAAGTGGAGGAACTTGGTCCAGTCTATTCATTAAGCAGGTTTCCGGGGTAACTGTTCCAACCGCCATTTCTGTATTGAATTCTGCAACGTTGGATTTCATCACCAACTAGTGTTTTCGGTACGGAAAGTTACTGTTTGTGTGTGGTTTGACTCCTAGATTTGATAGCGCGTGTTAATTTGTTTGTTTTTACTTTTAGGGACCATAGGTGTGAATTGTGAATTTTAATTGTTAGGTGTGAATTGTGAATTTTAATTGTTAAGTGTGAATTGTGAATTGTTAATTTTTAGTTTTAAATTATTAATAAAATTCACTAAAGTTGAATATAATGGCAAATGTTCCGGAATTTATCAACCTAGGAACCCCTCCTAACGAGAATCCTAGTACTTTTCCTTACTTTGGAAATGTTGGTCCTCCTTATATGGCTACTTTGTCATTACCTGGATTTACAATAGGTTTACCGATATGGTTATTTTCAACTTCGTTGGCCCCAAATACTCCAATTGTTCCACCTCAACCGAATGCTTCACCTCAATAGAGTTCACCATCTCAGCATCACCAACCTTTTGTTGACCCTTTACCTTCTTCGCCTAATTTTTCTTCCTCCGTTTCTTCCTCTTCGCCTGGTAAAAGCCTTGATGCTAGTAACCAGGTGTCTAAGAAGAAGAAGAAAGGGAAGAAGAAGAAGAAGCAAGATAAAAACGAAGTCAACCAACCAACCATGGATGTAAGTGTTAGTTGTGTTGAGGAAAATTCCGACATGCATCCTAAACCCAAATACCCTTGCAGGCTTTGTAAGGGTGACCACTTCCTTGTCAATTGTCCTGGTATTCCAAAGGTCTTGGAAGTATGGTCAGAAAAATCTCATCAACTTTCCATTGATCCATCAACCAGTGATAGTCAGGTTCCTGGGAAAAAGGGTAAAGTTAGGTTTCCTTGTAAATTATGCAAAGGGAGTCATCAAACTCACATTTGCCCTCACATGGATGAAGCCTCAACATTGTTGGAAAACCTTACTGTTCCACAGCAAGAATTTCCAACTGGTTACCGTAAACTTTCTCCCAACCTACCGTCAACTGATGGAGTGATTGATCTAGTTTCAAGTACAGTCGATCGCACTCTTTCATTGGAGAGTGAAACTCATGTCACTCAGGTTGATGATCCATTAGTTGATCAAGTGGTCGCTTCAATTTCACATTCGGTCGACCCCACTTTCCCTTTAGAGAGTGAACTTCATACCGCTCATGTTCTTCTTGTTACATCAGATTCTTCTATGTCGGGGGGCATTTCACCTGTTTCTACAGAACCCCCTCCAAGCACTGAGGTCTTTTCCTTTGATTGGAATAGACTGACAGAACCTCGTCTTCCTTCCTCCATCCCTTTCCAAATCATTGTCAAGGCTAGTGGTAGGGACATACATCGTACTCAGGTAGATGAAGGTGCTTCTGTTAGTATTTTATCCTCAACTGTTTGGAAAGCTTTGGGTTCCCCTCAGCTTGCGCCTATTACGCAGAATCTGAAAGCTTTTAACAGAACCATTAGTGAACCTTTAGGGATCCTTCCTAAGTTTTCTATTACCTTGGAAGGTAAAACTGTCTGTATTGATCTTATGGTAGTTCGAGGTCCCTTGGATTTCAATTTACTCCTTGGGCGAGACTATGTTTATGCAATGAAAGCTGTCGTATCGACACTCTTTCGCGTGATGTCTTTCCCTCACAATGGCAGTATTGTGACTGTAGACCAGCTTTCGTTCCCTAGTCTTGTTTCAACTACCAATAATATGACACCCCTAAATGTTCCTGATTCTAAAGTGGTATCTACCCTGCCACGGGTTAATTATGTGGCAATTGGTCCCATGTTTTCAGTTACCAATGTAAGTGAGCCTCTCACTGTTTGCTCATCTTCCTTTGATTTAGATTCGGTAATTGACATGGAAAACTCTATGGGATTACTTGAACACGATGTTCTTATCCCTTTTGAGTCCCTTGACATGTGTTCCTTCCAGAGAACTATTCTTCCTTCTGATGAAGATCTCTTGGAAGCCATGATCAGGGTGTGTCCATTGACATGTCTTTCTTCCAGTTAGAAGCCATGATCAGTGTCGCGAGGATAGTTTTTTCCTGTATCAACCTCGTTAAAAGATGAAATAGGTTGTCGCGAGGATAGTTCCTTTTCCTGTGCCAACCTCGTTAAAAAATGAAATAGGTGTCCGTAGAGCATAGTTCCTTGTCTTGTGTCAAGCTCATTAAAAAATGAAACAAGGATTTTAGAGCATAGTTCCTTGTCTTGTGTCAAGCTCATTAAAAAATGAAACAAGGATTTTAGAGCATAGTTCCTTGTCTTGTGTCAAGCTCGTTAAAAAAGAAACAAGGCGTCATGAGCATAGTTCCTTGTTTTGTGTCAAGCTCATTAAAAAATGAATCAAGGTTTTTAGAGTAGAGTTTTTGTTAGGTAGATTGTATAGAGTAGAAGCGAGGATAGTTTGTTCCTCTCTCAACCTCGTTAAAAAATGAAATTGGATGTTACGAGGAAAGTTCCTTTTACTGTGTCGGCCTTGTTAAAAAATGAATCAGTGAGTACGAGGAAAGTTCCTTTTACTGTGTCGACCTCGTTAAAAAATGAATCAGTGAGTATGAGGACAGTTCTTTTCCTGTGTCAACCTCGTTAAAAAATGAATCAGTTGGTCAGAGGACAGTTCTTTTCCTGTGTCAACCTCGTTAAAAAATGAATCAGTTATTTGAGGATAGTTCCTGTTACTGAGTCAACCTCGTTAAAAAATGAATCAGGTATGAGGATAGTTATTTTCTTGTGTCAACCTCCTTAAAAATGAAACAACTCCCTTTTCAAGTTAAATATTGAAAGTAAACCTTCATTCCATCCACCTGGTTGAATGCAATGAAGCCTGGGGGGCATGTACCTCGCTTTGCATCATTATCCTGGGAGCGTGCGAACTTCTTGAGCATAGTTCCTTGTCTTGTGTCAAGCTCGTTAAAAAATGAAACAAGGAGTCTTGAGCATAGTTCCTTGTCTTGTGTCAAGCTCGTTAAAAATGAAACAAGGTTAGGTTAAGTAGGTAGATTGTAGAGAGTAGTTTTGAGCATAGTTCCTTGTCTTGTGTCAAGCTCGTTAAAAAATGAAGCAAGGAGTCTTGAGCATAGTTCCTTGTCTTGTGTCAAGCTCGTTAAAAATGAAACAAGGGTAGGTTAAGTAGGTAGATTGTAGAGAGTATTTTTGAGCATAGTTCCTTGTCTTGTGTCAAGCTCGTTAAAAAATGAAACAAGGAGTCTTGAGCATAGTTCCTTGTCTTGTGTCAAGCTCGTTAAAAAATGAAACAAGGGTAGGTTAAGTAGGTAGATTGTAGAGAGTAGTTATGAGCATAGTTCCTTATCTTGTGTCAAGCTCGTTTAAAAAATGAAACAAGGGTTTTGAGGATAGTTCTTTTCCTGTGTCAACCTCACTAAAAAATGAAACAACTCCCACGAGTCTTTCCAAGATTTCGAAAGTAAACCTTCATTTCATCCACCTAGTTGAATGCAATGAAGCTTGGGGGGCATGTACCTTGATTTGCATCATTATGTTGGGGGCATGCGAACTTATAACAAGCATAGTTTTTCATTTCAAGCTTGCGTAAACATGAAACTGAATCCGAGCATAGTTCTTTTCCTGTGTCAAGCTCGTTAAAAAATGAAACAAATCCTCCTCTACTTGAGTCGAGAGTTTGACTAGATCTCATAAATGTTAAGTTGTATATTTAGGTTAGTTATTTTAGTTTTTGCATAATTTTCTTACAGTTTTAGGTCGAGTCTTTCAAATGATCTCGTACATGAACCTGCATTCCATCCAACTTGTACTTAGTTGAATGAAATGAAGCTAGGGGGCATGCGCTCTAGCAGTTACGCTTAGGGGGCATCAAGCACAGTTTTCTCTCTGTTTCAAGCTTGTGTAAAAATGAAACTACTTTGAAGCATAGTTTTTCTCTGTTTCAAGCTTTTGTAAAAATGAAACCTATCTCGAGTCAATTTCAGTTATTTTCAAGACTCGTTAAACTCATGAAAATCCCGAGATTATTTTGCTATCTTTCATTCTCGTAAAACAAATGAAAATGCCGAGTTCTTTCCATCTTTTCCTGCTCGTAAATTAAATTGAAAGTCGGCCATATGAGTACATTTTTATCATTTTTTCGAACTCATTAAAACTTACGAAAAAGTGAAAACCATGAGTACATTTTTATCATTTTTTCGAACTCGTTAAAACTTACGAAAAAGTGAAACCTCAGAGTCATCTTTAAGCTCTTTTCTGACTCCTAAAATGTGAAAAGATTGCCGAGTTTTCTTTTTAGCTCGTTAAAACAGAATTAAAAAGACGGTCCTCTTACAGCCCTTTTCTGACCATAAAAACATGAAAAGATTGCCGGATTTTTGTCGTTTCAAATTCGATATTGGAAATAAAACGACGTGTCCTTGATCGCTTTCTACTTTTCAGATCAAAGACACTAATCATGAAAGTACTCCTTGGTCGTAAAAATCAAGCGGTTCTCTCAAGTATTATTTTATACTTTTTCGGGCTTGGGAGACACAAATTTACGAAAAAGTTCAACCCTAGAGTCTTCTTAAGTTTTTCAGACTCTGTAAAATTGAAAAACGCCGACATCAGAATCATCTTTAATCTCTTTTCTGACTCCTAAAATGTGAAAAGATTGCCGAGTTTTCTTTTTAGCTCGTTAAAACGGAATTAAAATGACGGTCCTCTTACAGCCCTTTTCTGACCGTAAAAACATGAAAAGATTGCCGGATTTTTGTCGTTTCAAATTCGATATTGGAAATAAAACGACGTGTCCTTGATCGCTTTCTACTTTTCAGATCAGAGACACTAATCATGAAAGTACTCCTTGGTCGTAAAGATCAAGAGGTTCTCTCAAGTATTATTTTATACTTTTTCGGGCTTGGGAGACACAAATTTACGAAAAAGTTCAACCCTGGAGTCTTCTTAAGTTTTCAGACTCTCTAAAATTGAAAAACGCCGAGTTTCTCCTATACTGGACTCGTTAAAATTTCACAGTAAAGGACCTGTTCGATTACAAACAGGAACGGACCACTCCTTCTTAGGGTTCGAATCTAAACTAAGTTGGACTCATCCGAAGGATGAGCTTATAATCAAGCATATGTTATCCTCCTCAAGCTTGCTAAAAATAAAGAGGTACTTGCCAGAAATGGTGGGGGAAAAGAGAGAAAAATGAGCCTATTTGTTATCCTTTGTCTCAGAAGAAACCTTATCACCACTCTTGAACACGACACTTTTCATTCACCTGGGTTGGGAAATCCTTTGCCTAACAGTTGATCAAACCACATTGAAAATCTTCAACCGGTTCCGGGTATTAACTTTGGGTCAATTATCACCAAGCCATTTGTCGTGTCGTTATGTGTTCAAGAGGTCACTGCAAATAAACCATTCATCTGCAAAATACCCGTCATCCATTTTGACCATCCCTAAGTCAGTCCTTATAGCTACATTTCTTCAACTTGATTTATGATTTCGTGTTGTGGGCTTGCCTGCGACAGGTCGCTTTCTATCGACATCAGCACATTATCTAGAAAGATGACCTAGAAATCGTTAGTACCTTGAAATTTGCATGCATCAATGGCAGGTTTCTCGCCTTTGACGACAGTTTACATCATTGACTTTCGATTGAAGGATTCCGTGACATGTTCGACATCAACACATTCATTCACATCTCATGGATTGTACTGGGTACTTTGAGAACCATTGACATCACTGGTGGTCTCTCTCACACTTGTTAACAGTTTACATCATCGACTGGTAATCAAGTGGTTTCTACCATGTTCGACATCAACTCATTTATTCGCATGGATAGAATCGTACCATTTCGGGAAGTAGAAATGAAGACCCTGGATCTAGTTTCCACCATCCAGGCTGCGAGGAGTTTTGTATTCATTGTATAGTAGACTAATCATAAACAAATGGCTGCGTCCATACTGTGTCTACAAGAGTCTATGATTATGATGTATTGCGAAATCATTCTTATAATCATAGCAGTAGTTAGTTTGTTAGTTAAAGTCTTCAATCTGAGTATGGGAATGCCTACCTCAGTGATGATATGATCTTACATATGTATTTTGTGTTGAATATTTGCAGGTTCCGACTGGGCTCTCCACAAGATAATCCTTGAAATGATAAAGCACTTCACCCTTCCTAGATGATATGAAACCCTAATCTACTACAGGCTTCGCACTTTAGGGGGCAATCTGTTACACTAAAATTTGTCACCATGACTATTTAAAGTGAGTATGGCTCCATCAACTGTCATACTATCCTCCTTGGCAAGTCTCATACCTCTGCTCCTCATGTCAAACTCCAAGAAAGAGAGAAAGTCTTTAAAAATCTATATAACTCTAGTTAGGCAGTTTCTCTTGGCCTCACCTGCGTGTACGCACCTCCAGTTCATAAAACCTGCGTACTTGTACGCTCTGTCTATAAAGGGGTGGGTGCGTACTCCTGTAAAGGTCAAAAGGCGCAAGTTTCACTTCAAAAAAGTTACTTGTAGTCATTTCTAGAGCATTCTAGAAGATGGTTTGACGTGGATTGAGCGCCCCCAGATGGTTCATGCATCCCTATGTAAGAGGAACTTATCCCATGAAGAGGGGAGCTATCCCATTGAAAGAGGGGCTTATCCCATTCATGGTGGACCTGATTAACTTCCTCCAAAGCACTATAAATACAGGCATTGGGCCAGAGGGAGGGGAGGTTGAAAGCTGAAGATTCCTAAAGGTAGATGCTGCTGAAATTAGGACTCCCTTATAGAGCTTGAGAGGAGAGATTCCCATCCTTTCTTAGCTTCATTTGGAAGTGGGTGAGCTGATCAAAGTAAAGGAAAACTTTTGCTGGACCCTGGGAGGGACCTGCACAACACCAAGGCTCAGGTTGTAATGGTTTCTTTTGTTTCCACTTAATACAATTAAGCTCATTTTTCTCAACAAGTTGTTATACATGATTTGTTTCATATACTCCTTGGTCTGTATGATGAATATGTTTTATTTTATGAGTTATTCAGGTGCTATGTAATCGTTTGCTTGTTAGTGAATGCAGGTTTCGAAGAGAAGGAGGAGCTCATCCGGATCGGAGAGACTGGACTACTACAAAGCGTTGGGCTAAAGGTATGTTATAAACATCTGATTACTTGTATTCTAAATGCATATTTAGGGAAAGATAGTGTTTAATTGTCTTGTTTGTCACTAGAAAGCCTTAGCTTCTAGGGAGGTCGGTTTTGTCTGCAAAATTGACTCTTTCTGCATGACAAGGCTATAATCAGATATTGGTACACCATGATGATCAAGAGAAGACAACTTTTACCACACCATGGGGAACATTTATGTATGCAAAGATGCCTTTTGGACTTATGAATGTAGGAGCAACTTTTCATAGAGGTATGGATATTGCATTTGTAGATGAGATAAATAGGTTTGTAGTAGTATATTTGGATGATATTACTGTTTTTTCTAAAAAATAAGAAGAACATCTCAAACACTTGGAGAGAGTCTTCAAAAATGCAGAAAAATCGGTATTTCTCTAAATCCTACTAAGAGTATTTTTGCTTTGACAAAGGGAAAGTTGTTGGGTCATATTATATCAAAGGAAGGAATTAAGATTGATCCAAGTAGGGCTTCTGCTATCTAGAAAATTGGTCTGCCTAGAAATATAAAAGAAATTCAATCTTTTTTAAGCAAAGTGAATTTTGTGAGAAGATTTGTTCCTAACTTTGCAGAAATTGTGAAACACGTCACAAAGATTCTTAGGAAAGACTGTGATATTAAATGGAAAAAAGAGGCTAAACATATATTTGAAAAAAAAAAGGCTCTTACGTAGGCTCCAATCCTTATAAATCCTAATTTTTCAAAGAAATTTATGGTTTTTACTTTTGCTTCAAAACACAAAATTGCTGGAGTATTTTTGCAAAAAGGACAACAAGGTTATGAACAACCTATTTCATTTTTCAGTAGAACACTTGGAAATTCTAAATTGAAATATAACATCATGGAGAAGCAAGCTTATGCTTTAGTGAAAGCTCTTAAAGATTTCAGAGTGTATGTCATTCATTCACACATTATTGCCTATGTACCTAATGTTGTAATAAAGGACATATTAACTCAAGCTGATCCAGATGGTAAAAGGAGTAAATGGATTGCTACTCTGCTGGAGTATGATTTGGAAATTAGGCCTACAAAATTGGTAAAAGGACAAGGGTTGGAAAAGTTGATGACTCAATCAAATTTTGACTGTCTAGATATTAATTTTGTAGCAGAAAATTCAGATACAATTGAAGATGAAGAGCTGATCCCTGTTGAAGAAAAGTTTACAATGTCAGATTGGTATAAAGATGTTATCTTTGTACTACAAAATCATAGATCTCCTCCTGAACTAACAAAGTCAAAATCTAGATTTGTCAAGTTGAAATCAATGAGATATTGTATTTTGAATAAATGTTTGTATTGGAAAGATTCAGGTGGAATACTTCTTAATTGTCTATTGGAAGATGAAGCTGAAAAGGTGATCGAAGAGTTTCATAAAGGTGATTGTGGAGGACATCATTACTGGAGAGAAACAATGAATAAGATACTCAGAGCAGGATTTTATTGGACTTCAATGTTTAGATATGTTTACATAAAGGTTGCTACTTGTCATGAATGTCAAATATTTGAAGGAAAAAGGAAGTTACTCTCATTGCCTTTGAAGCCCATTTTTGTTGAAGCCCCTTTCCAGTAGTGGGGGCTAGATTTTATTGGTGAAATACATCCTACATATTTAGGCCAACATCAGTGGATCCTAACCGCCACTGATTACTTCACAAAGTGGATTGAAGCTATTCCCACAAGGCAAGCTATAGATGCAGTCATTATTCAATTTCTGGAAAATAACATCATGTCAAGATTTGGTTGCCCAATGAAGATCATCACTGATAATGCCCAAGCTTTCAAATCAAAGAGGCTGGTAAGATTTTGTAACCAGTATAATATCACTCTTGGCCATTCTACAACTTATTACCCCCAAGGTAATGGCTTAGCTGAATCATCAAACAAAAGTCTAGTAAGAATCATTAAGAAGATTTTGCAGGAAAATAAAAGGTCATGGCATTTAAAGCTCAGCTGATAGAATTTTTACTAAAAGATCTATAGGAGTTTATCCTTATGAGTTAGTTTATGGAAATGAAGTTGTTTTTCCTAGTTCTCTTGGAGTTCCAGTCATGAAATTATTATAGGGACTAGAAGAAGAACCAAATGTTATCCAAAGGAAGATCAACCAACTAATTGCTCTGCAAGAAAAAAGAGAAGAAGTCTACAACAATCATTAGCAATCTCAGAATAGAATTAAAAATACTTTTGACAAAAAGACCAAAGAAGAAAATTTTAGTCCTCAAGACGTAGTTTTGAAGTGGGAAGCTAAGATTGAAGATAAAGGAAAACACAGCAAGTTCAAGAATCTCTGGAAGGGGTCGTATAAAATTTCAGCTTACCATGGGAATAATACATTTATATTGCAAGAGATGGATGGTCAACTATATGCAGGAGGACTTGTTAATGGGAGGTTTCTCAAACATTATATCTCTTGATCCAGTTGAAAGAAATACCATTGTATATATTCCATTTTTTTTCTTTTTTCTTTGTTTATCTCATTTGCAGGTGTGGATGATATATTTGACAAGTTTTAGCCCGAAGTGAAGGTCATAAAAACTTGGAGATTATGTCATCATTTTCAGTTTTCAATAAGGCAACTAGTCTACTAGTTCTTTGTTGCACCGTAGGGGCGCAACATCCCCATTGGATCCATTGTTACCTATGATAACCCCAACCATACTATGATCGTGATTTTTAAAAGGGTCGAATTTATTTAAAGGCCCCTCATCTTTTAATGGCCTAGATTATCACTCCATCAAATCAATGGCTGATAATGCTTTTCAACCCCCCTTGACATCCTACCTTTACTGGCAGGGGGGTCCAAAAAGTGGTTTTTCCCACCGGGGCCCGCTGCTACGTATCCCTCCTACATGATTTTGCATCCCCCCTCTCAATACTTCTTACCACTCGCACCCCCCTTCAAAAACTGCTCAGCCCTTACGCCCGCTCCTGCCTTAACACGTGCTCCCGATTACGTCACCCTCACTTCCGCTCCACCTCCACTTCCCCACTGCCATGTATCTCCTCCCGCTTGATCCCACTCCCAATTACTGTTCCATCTCTTGGCCTCCATCCACAATGCGCCAACCCAACCATGGACGTCCAATCTCATCCCAGTAGTATGTTCATTGTCTCCAATCCCTAGCTTCCATATGGCCCATCCTGCATGAAAGGTTCTGAGAGAAGTGGTCCTACTGCTTTCCTTCGTAAATGCAGACCACAATGGGATTTCCAAATTGAAAAATGACCCAGATCAATGAACGCTTCCACTCCATGAGATAGCAAGAGTGTTTTTCGACGTTTCTTTAGCAGCATGATCATTAAAGAGACAACAAGAAAATAGGGAAGAGACACAGTGGAACAGTAATGGCACTTTCAAACATGTTTCAAACAACAAACAACATGCCTATCAGCAAGATAAACAATATTGCTCATTTAAAAGCCCAGAAACAGCGCAACAGAATTTGAAAGGTCAGATGCTCTAAATTTCCACAAATATAGTGCCAACGCTATAACTGCTTTTATTCCCCTAAAAAATTGTAACTATTGGATAGGCTTTGTTCATACGACTTCCATTTGTATTTGAATTCTATTGTAACAGAAATTCCTATGAAGTCTCAAAGTTTTATTAATCAGATAGGAATAGGTCTCTAGAACAAGGGATTGAATCAGGCCCAGATGGAAAGATATGTAAAGAGATCTTTCTCTATAAATACATAGATTTCCGACTCTAAGAAGGGTTGATTTGGAATGTGAGAAACAGGCCCCTTGTAATATTTTGTTCTTGTAATAGAAAATCTGTAGCACTCTGTTTTTATACCCGAAATTCTTATTATGGCTTTTATGAGTTTTTATTCTATTGTTATTAGTTTTACATAGTATCTTGATTAGTTGGAAATATGTCATACAACTCCAATTTCCTTCATTTATTGTGTATCACTATGGGTGTTCATTTGGATCATTTTTAAAGCCATATATGCCTCAACTTCCATTAAACATTGTTGTTGATCATTTTTTGTTTTAATTTGACTCCATGTTCAATGGTGGGACTTATCACATTTTTCTTCACCTACAAAAATCACGAAAAGAGATCAGAGTTAGTCATTTGAATTTTGAGTTTATCACAAGTCATTTTATAAATATTTTGAGAGAGCCCTCTCAGATTGGAAGGACTAACTTCTAGTCTACAGTTGGTTTGAAATAATCACATTTGGTGGAAGGTTGATACAGCCCAACCTGTCTCAACCGAGTGATAACACACGTCAAATGAAGATCGTATGCCAAATTTACAACCTCAGGAAGTTGATGTACCAATTTACCTTAACGGGGCCCATGTTTTTGGTGCTTTATCTCCTAGGGTTAGGTTTTTGGATGTTTAGGGTTTTTAACTGTTTCTTGACATTAAATAAGCCTTCTAGCCTCATTATAACACAGTTCAGAAGCATGTAACCGTCACATCTCTTCTCAAAGATAAGCTACCATCGTCTTAGCTAGTTTATTTATGTAGTATACATAGGGGGGATATTATGGGGTATAGAGGGAGGTACCTAAGGGAATAATGTAATAATGTGATGGGTCATAGTTAATAAATAAAGTGGTTATCCCACATAATGTAAGGGACCACAAGTAGTTAGGAATAATGTGATAATCCCATTGTATTAGATGTATGGTATTGAGAGACCCATGGTATTGTATGTATGAAGCCAATATAGAGGCTATAGAATATTCATTATGGGATGTCAATGATTATTGTATTGGCAAGCATATGGCTTGTGGAGTGTTCTCCTTCCTTAAGGAGTAGTTGCATGGTGTTGCCCTGCCTTAAGGATTTTAATTAATAAAGAGAATCATTTATATATTTTGATCTTATTATTTATGAACACGTTTCTTATTTTCATATATTTGTAAGTCAGATATATTACAAGTGGTATCAGAGAACTTTTTTGGGTGGAGAGGGGAAGCAATTTTTTTTTTCATTTTTTGTAGGATTTTTTTGGGTTAGAAAGTTTGCAGATCAGATCTAAAAATTTTGGTGCTAAATTTGCAAAAAAGAATAGCATATCTAGATTCTTTGCGAAAAAATACCCAAATTCAAAAAAAAAATAAAAAAAATCAGTTGAATCGGAATTTGGATGAGGGATATATCGTTGATTTAAAACCAATTGTGTTGCAGAAATTTTTCTGATGACAATTTGTGGACGACAACTCTCCTGTCAATTTTCAGAGTTTTTTTGTAGAAATTTAGAAAAAAGATTGCAAATCTGAGCTCCTTTTGAAAAATTACCCAATTTGAAAAAAGAAATGGTCGAATTGGAGTCTGGATGATGGAAATATCGTTGATTTAAAATCAGTTGTATTATAGAAATTGTTCTGACGACAATTCGTGGATGGCGGCTCTCGTGTCAGTTTTCAGATTTTTTGTGTAGAATTTCAGACAAAATAATATATATATATATATATATTGGATATATGAGATTCTCTTGAAAAATTACCTAAAAAAATTAAAAATTGGTCGAATCGGAGTCTGGATGAGGGAGATATCAGGTTGGGTTTTTTTGTTTTATTTATTTATTTATTTTATTTTATTTTTACGGCAAGACAGTTGCAGCACGGATATGAGTTCCAGAGTTTTGAGATCGAAATTTCAATTACATGGGAAGATGAAAAATGATCGTTCCATTCAAAAAACGGGCTATAATAAGGATTCCGGACTATATTGACCGAATTATGGCCATTTTAAATTTGCTACATAAAGTAGGTAAATTTTTTCGAAACCCTCATTATATTTCATGGCTTCTACTGAGATGATTTTTACAAGACATGATAATGGTCCCACTATTGAAGAATTCCTAAAAAATCTTAAGTCAACATGGACGACACTTTGGAAAGATGCAACACGACTTTATTTGAAAATTGAGGCAGCCAAATGGCAGGACTCACTTGACACCCAAAAGTTGGTAAGCCTTCTTGATGAAGAATTTGAAAAATTCCTTATGGAAAAATGGTCTCATGCTAGAAAACAGGATAATGAGAAACATAAGGGGTTATTTTCTGCTGGTATCTCCTTATTACAGGTTCATGGATGTATTCAGAAAGAGAAGATCATTGTGTCTATCAATCCTAATTGCAAGCATAATTTTATTAATGTTCATTTGGCTAAAAGATTGTAAGTCTCAGACAAACAAATGGAGCACGCACATATTAATAATGAGGAGGTGCAAGTTTATAAAGATTTGAAGATTTATATGGATAAGTATGTATTTCATTCTGATTTTTATGCTTCAAATATGGCTAATGTGGATGTTGTTTTGGGATACCCTTGGATGGAATCTGTTGGAAATATCAATATTAATGTGTAGAAGAAATTCCTGAAGTTCTGGTATAAAAAGAAGAAAATTACATTATAGGATATTTCCATCAATAAACAGGTAGAGTCCAAGGAGGCTAAAGCAGAAAATGTTGCAGGTACTGGCACATCAGATGAGAAGTCAATGGTTGAAGTAATACTAGAATATAAGCAACAACCACAGGCGCCACAACAGATGCCAGATACTAATCAAGCTCCATTAGTTGGTGAATTAAAGAAAGATACACCTTTGGTTAAAGCTTCAGCATATCACCACCCACATCACCTAGCAAAAAACAACCAACAATATGGCAATGAATTAGCAACAAAGACAACAATCCCTGCACGACACATAGACAGGTGTGACAATCCACGCACGACACATCAACACAGATGAACCGCCAGGATCAACTCCCATCTCAAGCGCGCGAGGCACCGACTAGATCGAGTAATCACCTTTCTCTTGGATGGCTAGATGCACATGCATGGTATCAATGGACTACTCTTTTGAGTAGATCTTATTATTTGTGTTCTTCTGTTTCGAGGATGAAACATGTTTAAGGGGTGTGGAATGTAGTATACCTAGGGGGGATATTATGGGGTAAAAAAAGAGGTACCCAAGGGAATAATGTAATAATGTGATGTGTGATAGTTAATAAATAAAGTGGTTAACCTACATAATGTAAGGGACCACAAGTAGTTAGGAATAATGTGATAAGCCCATTATATTAGATGTATGGTATTGAGAGACCCATGGTATTGTATGTATGAAGCCTATATAGAGGCTAGAGACTCTTCATTATGGAATGTTAAAGATTATTGTATTAGCAAGCATATGGCTTGTGGAGTGTTCTCCTTCCTTAAGGAGTAGTTGTAAGGTATTGCCCTACCTCAAGGGTTTTGATTAATAAAGAGAAACATTTCAATATTTCGATCTTGTTATTTATGGGCATATTTTCTATTTTCATATATTTGCAGGTTAGATCTATTACAAGTTCCATTTCTGTATGTAAGCATATTTTAGTTATTTGATATTAATGGAATGAAGTTTTATTTCCGTTGCATATCAATGTATATGAGTATTTCTATATTTTGTTTTGTTCTTGCATAAGTCTAGATCAATGGTATCAAAGAGGTCTTCTCTTTCTCTGTTTTTCTTTGCATGTCTCCAACGAGGTTAGGGTATAAGGAGTTAGGGATCGAACAGGTTGAACCTTTGCAAGATGAGTCTCGCAAACCTCGATAACCTCCCATAGCAAAAGAAAAGAAAGATGAGGGGGTAGGAGATCCTTTCAAAATATTGCTCGAGGAATCCCTCGAGAAACAATGGAATGCAATGATGGATAACTTTGCCCAAATCCTTTGGTGGCTACCCACAAGCGACACATCTTCATCCAACAGCCACTCTGGAGGCGCCACTCCTTTTAAGATACAAGTTAAGTTTGATATTCCCATATTTGAGGGCTAGATAGATGCAAACATCGTAGATAGATGGTTAAATCTATTGGAATGATATTTTTTAGTTCATGAGTTTTCCAATTGTGAAAATAATACTTTTTCACTTCTCAAAGCCACCCCACACGTAATGGACTGGTGGGAAACCTACTGTGAACAAAAGGACAAGACTGAATCCTCACTGTTTTTAGCCGCATCGACTTGGAATTTTTTTGAGATGCCATCAAGGAATAATGTTACCCTGTCGGGAGCTATGAGCATAAATACATAAGGTGGACCAAATTGTGGCAGGGAAGGGACCAAGATGTGTCGGAGTTCACAAATGTTTTCCATACCCTTTGCACGAAGTTGGGTATCAACAATTCTTAGTGGCATTTGGTACTCAAGTACCATGATTGTCTACACAAGTACATCCAGGATAAGATGGAGTTCCTGGACATATCCTCGGAGTAAAGGATATCAGAGGTAGCACTGCCTACCCCCATTTCTTTTATCATTGCGAAGCAATGTAGTAAGATAATTTCCTAGACAGGGAAATTTGTTTTCCTTATGATTCACCTTCAGGGCAAGAAGAAGATTATGGCCATGGCCTCTAGATAGGGCTCTTCTGCATGGCAGCAACAGATGGAAAAGGTTGTGGAGGAGTATAGGGACATATTCACCTCACCCAAAGGGGTATCTCTACACTGTTAGTCAAGCACTCCATTGATCTAACCCCGGGCGCACCGCTACCCAATGGATCGATCTATCGATGATATGTTATGGAGAATGATGAAATCAAGAGGTAGATTCATGAGTTGTTGCAAAAAGGGCACATCAGGCCAAGTTCATCACTATGTGGGAACCTGATCATGTTGGTACAAAAGAAGGAAGGGACCTAGAGACTCTGTATTGACTATTAGATGCTAAACATGATCACTGTCCGAAAGAGGTACCTAATCCCACAGATTGGTGACCTTCTAGAGCAGCTTAAGGGGGTCAAATATTTTAACAATATTGAATTGAAGTCTGGTTATCACCAGGTATTGATTGAACCCTCCAATGTGTAGAACACTGCTTTCAAATCCAAGGAGGACCTTTTCGAATGGCTGGTCATGCCTTTCAGGTTGACATATGCCCTCGCAACCTTCATGAGGATAATGGATGAAATCTTGTGACCTTTCACCAACTTATTTGTGGTGGTGTATTTGGATGACATTTTATCTTCAGCCATATTTGGGAAGAGCACCTCCACCATATTCGAAAGGTCCTCCAAATCCTACGACAACACAATTTGTGTGCCAATTTAGGGAAATGCACTTTTGGTATGACCCAAGTTCAATATCTTGGGTACATCATTGATGAGCGCGGTGTGCCTATGGACCCACCCAAGCTACAAGTCATTCAGGATTGGCTAGCCCCAACCACTCTAATAGAGCTTCTCATCTTTCTGGGTCTTGCCAACTTCTATCACAGGTTCGTGTTGGGGTTCTCTCATATCACTTGGCCCTTGACTCAAGTCACCAAGGGAGGGGCAGAGGTAAAGTTATTTTGGTTTGAATCCCAACAGAATGCATTTTTCGAGTTGAAGCATCACCTCTGCTCTGCATCAGTGCTCACATTACCGGACCTACAACAACCATTTGAGATCGAGACATATGCCTTTGACTATTCTATTGGTGTAGTTCTTACTCAACAGGGGCATCTAGTGGCATATCACAGTGAGACACTTTCAGACACAGTTTGAAAGTACTCCACCTATGAAAAAGAGATTAATTCCATTATGCAGGACTACCGAGAATGGAAGAATTACATTATGCGGAAGGAAATGGTCATCCACACAAACCACTGACCCCTACAATTCATACATATACAAGGGAAGTTGCAAAATGATTGCCATAAGAAATAGTCAACATACCTGCAACAGTTACATTTGAACATTAAGTACAAGAAGGGAAGAACCAACAATGTTGCAGACTACCTCAACAGACCATCGGTCATGGCATTGACCACGGTGCTTGACTCCTGTGGGCACGAGACTGTGAGATGGCCGCATCTTTACAAGAGTGATTTCGAATTTGACAACACATACCAGATGCTCCTATAAGGCAAACAAGTTCAAAATTTTCACCTCTAGGATGTATTATTATGCCACGTGGGACACATCTATGTTCCTTCAAGCAAGCATGCCAAGATGATTTGGGAGATGCACTATAGTCGGATCGATCGAAATTTCAAGGTAGAGAAAATATTGGTAGTGCTGCATAAATATTTTTATTGGCCAAACCTTCGACATGATGTTGGGAAGTACATAAGATCCTGCATTGCCTATGCCATTTCCAAACCGACCATCAAGAAGAAAGACCTATATACTCCTCTTCCTACTCCTAGTCAACCTTGGGAATCCATTTCCATGGATTACATGTCGGACCTTCCTTCTACTAAGCATGGTAATGACTGTGTTTTCATGGTCATCGACAGATTCTCTAAGATGGCCATTCTGGTAGCTTGCAAGAAGAGAATCACAACAGAAGCCATTGTTAATCTCTTCTTTGAACGAGTGTTGGTGCACTTTTGGATCCCACAGTCCATTATCTTAGATTGGGACAACGAGTTCCTGAGTACATTTTGGTCAAGTCTCTGGTCGATGGTGGATACCAAACTCACTAAGTCCATGAATTTTCACCCCCAAACTGATGGCCAAATAGAGGTCGTCAATATGATGATTGTACACATTCTGTGCATGTACAACTTGAAGCATCCACACAAATGGGATGAAAGCCTCCCCTATATCTAGCACAACTACAATAGAGCTCTCCACAACTCAACTGGCCACAACCCTTTTTAGGTGAGAATGGGATTCTAGCCACTATGTCCCATTGATGTGGCCATAACATTTGCAGCTACTCCAGCAGCTTTGACTCATGTCTAGTCTGAAGCTGAAAGGGCTAACATCTTCATTGAGTGCATTCAACACATCTACCATCAGGTCCATGACATATTGGACAGATCCAATGCTAAGTACAAGAAACGACATGATCACATCAGTTGCCACACAAGTGCTATGTGGGCAACAAAGTTTGTTTACATTTGTAGAATGAGCGCCTCGCTAGGCCCCACCGCAAGCTTTGCCCACTCTGATATGGCCCTTACACCATCACTAAAGCTATATGGGGTAATGCTTTCGAGATCAACATTCCAACATTCCTTGGCCTGCACCTAGTGTTCAATGTGGATCGCCTTCGACCACACTTTCCACCATTATTGGACACACCAAACATTGCAGAACAACTCACACCAACAGAGTTAAACCCAGATTGCATGGAACATGCCACAAATGATCGGATCATGGACACACAGATCAAGAACACTTGCCAGTAGAAGATCCAACTATATCAGGTTGTCAAAGTTGGCCAACTCTTTCACCATGGAAAGTGGCTCACCAAGGACCAAGTTCAACAAAAGTTTCCCCATATCATGGAGGCACTCAACGTAATGGGGACCATTGCTTCCTAAGGGGGGAGAACTAAGATAGGTGCATATTGGTGGCCACCAACCTATTTCACTTGGACCCCCACCATTGTTTCTTTCAGTTTTTTCAATTTCCTTAATTGTAACACAATTTACTATCTTTGGCAGTTTTTTAGGTCATGAACTTCCAAAGCCATTTCGAAGCCCTAAACGAATTTTTTTGGAAACTAGGAAATCAAAATGCTTGGGTTGACTTTTCTTGTTGAAAGTTTTAATCCTCGGATAAATATTTCTAATGAGGTATCGTGCGCGTCAAATGAAGATCGTATGCCAAAGTTACGAACTCGAGAAGTTGATGTACCAATTTACCCTAACGGGGCCCATAGTTTTGGGGCTTCATATCCTAAGGTTGGGTTTTTGGATATTTAAGGTTTTCCATTGTTTCTCAGTAATAAATAGGCCTCCGAGCCTCATTGTAACACCATATAGATGCCACATCTCTTCTCATAAATAAGTTACCATTGCCTGGGCTAGTTTATTTCCATTTTTGTATGTAAGAATATTTCAGTTCTTTGATATTAATGAAATAAAGTTATATTTCTACTACATCTCTATGTATATGAGTATTTCTGTATTTTTTTGTGTTCCTGCATAAGTCTGGATCAATGGTATCATAGAGGTCTGATATTTCTCTGTTTTTGTTTGCATGTCCCCAACAAGGGCAGGGTATAAGGAGTTAGGGCTTGAATTGGTTAAACCTTTGCAAGACCAGCCTTGCAAACCCCGAAAACATCCCATGGAAGAATAAAAGAAAGACGAGGGGGAAGGATATCCTTTCAAAATATTGCTCGAGGATGCCCTCAAGCAACAAAGAAACAAGATGATTAATAACTTTTCCCAGATCCTTGGTGGCTACACACAACCAACACATCTTCATCCAATAGCCACTTTGGAGGCACCACTCCTTTTAAGGTACACGTTAACTTTGATATTCCCATATTTGAGGGATAGATAGATGCAGATGTCATAGATATATGGTTAAATTTGTTGCAAGGATATTTTTTAGTTCATGACTTTTCTAATCGGGAAAATATTACTTTTGCACTTCTCAAAATTGCCCCACACGTCAAGAACTGCTGGGAAACCTATTGTGAACAAAATGACAAGAGGGAATCCCCACTATTTTTAGCCACACCCACTTCGATTTATTTTTGAGATGCCATCAAGGAATAATATTACCATGTCGGGAGCTATGAAGATAAATACATAAGGTGGACCACATTGCAGCAGGGAAGGGACCAAGATGTGTCATAGTTCACAAATGTTTTCCATACCCTTCACACGAAGCTAGGTATCAAGGATTCTAATCAGCATTTGGTACTCAAGTAGCACAACTATCTACACAAGTACATCCAATATGAGATGGAGTTCTTGGACATATCCTTGCTTGGCATTGCCTATCGAGGCACCCCCAAGTCACAAAAGATTAAAAAAAAAAAAAAAAAAACCAAGGCGAGGTGACCCAGGACAACTTGCCAAAGCTGCAAGTGAAGAAAAACACCACGAAGACCAAGAAGAACATATGGAAATGATGTGAAGTCCATAAGAGCTGCAATCACAACAAAAGTGAGTGTCAAGCCAAGCAGTCACTAGTGGCCGAGTTGAAGGCTTCCGAATCAGATGCATGTTCTAACTCTGAGTCAGAAACTGAAAAGGGGAATGATAAAGGGAAATAGGTTATCATTGCAAAGCTTAGTTCCACCATTGCCACCACCAAGATCTAGAAGGATGAGCATGAAGATCCAAAGGAGGGGGAGCGTCTCTTTCACTCACAAATGTGGGTGAAGGGTTCTCTGTTGCAGTTCATTGTTGACATTGGGAGTCAAAAGAACCTCATTTCGAAAGAGGTCATGAAGCAGTTGTGCCTACTAACCACACCACACCCACAACCATACACCATCAAGTGGCTTCACTGAGGGCGAGATCTCCACGTAAGGCAATAGTGTCGCCTTCCCTACAACATCAAGCCCTTCACAAATGAGGTACTTTGTTATGTTTCTCCTCTTGAAGTTTGTAATGTATTATTATGCAAACCATACTTGTGGAAACAACATGTTGTGTATGAGTCTAAGCCTCCCACTCCTATTATTACTTTGGGTGATAAGTTGTACAGGATACTAGAGGTAGCACCACATATCACCATTTCTTTGATCACTGTGAAGCGATGCAGTAAGATCATTTCATAGACTAGGAAAATTGTTTTCCTTATGATTCGCCCTCAGGGAAAGAAGAAGATTGTAGCCATAGCCTCCAGATATGGCTCTTACACATGGTAACAACAAATGGACAAGGTTGTGGAGGATTACGATGACATATTCACCTCGCACGCAAGGGTACCTCTATAGTGTCAGGTCAAGCACTCCTTCAAATTGACCATGGGTGCTTGTTACCTAGTGGACTGATCTATTGACGCTCTATTCTAGAGAATGATGAAATCAAGAGGCAGATTCAGGAGATGTTGCAGAAAGGGCACATCAAGCCAAGTTCATCACCCTATGGGAGCTCGATCATGTTGGTACAAAAGAAGGATGGAACCTGGAGACTCTGTATTGACTATCAGGCGTTGAACAAGATCATTGTTCGGAACAGGTATCCAATCCCATAGATTGATGACCTTCTGGACCAGCTTAAGGGGGCCAAATATTTCAGAAATATTGACTTGAAGTCTGATTATCACCAGGTACCAATTGAACCCTCCGATGTGTGGAAGACTACCTTCAAATCCAAGGAGGTCCTTTTCGAATGGTTGGTCATGCCTTTTGGGTTAACAAATGCCCCCGCAACCTTCATGAAGTTAATGGACAACATCTTGTGACCTTTCACCAACTCATTCGTGGTGGTGTATTTGGATGACATTTTGATCTTCATTCAGAGTTGGGAAGAGCACATCCACCATATTATAAAGGTCCTCCAAACCCTACGACAACACAAGTTGTGTGCCAATTTGGAGAAATTCACTTTTGGTATGACCCAGGTTGAATATATGGGGCACATAATTGATGAGCAGGGTGTGCATGTGGACCCAGTCAAGATACAAGTAATTCGAGATTGGCTAGCCCCAACCACTTTAACATAGCTCCATTACTTTCTAGATCTTGCCAACTTCTACTGTAGGTTCGTGTTGGGGTTCTCTCATATCACTTGGCCCTTGAGTCAAGTCACCAAGGGAGGGGCGAAAGAAAAGTTCTTTTGGTATGAATCCCAATAGAAGGCATTTTCTGAGTTGAAGCATTGCCTCTGCTATGCACCAATGCTCACATTACTAGACCTGCAACAACCATTTGAGATCGATACATATGCCTCTGACTATGCTATTGGTGCAGTTCTTACTTAGTAGGGGCATCCAGTGGCATATCACAGTGAGAAACTTTTAGACATAGTCCAAAAGTATCCCACCTATGACAAAGAGATGTATTCCATTGTGTAGGCTTGTTGATAATGAAAGCATTACATTATGGGGAAGGAAACAATCATCCACACAAACCACAAACTCCTGTAGTTCATACAAACACAGGGGAAGTTGTAGAACGATCGCCATAAAAAATGGTCCACATACCTGCAACAGTCCCCTTTGAAATTAAGTAAAAGAAGGGAAGCACCAAAAATGTTGCAAATTGTCTTAGTCAACTGTCGATCATAGCGCTCACCACAGTCCTCGACTCTTATGGGCACAAGACTGCAGGGTGGCCACATCTTTACAAGAGCGATCCAAAATTCACCTATACATATCGGACACTCCTAGAAGGCAAGAAAGTTCAAAATTTTCACCTACAAGATGCACTGTTATGCCACCTAGGACACCTTTGTTTTCCTTCAAGATAGGATGCCTAGATGATTTGGGAGGTGCACTACAATTGGGTCACTGGACATTTCAAGGTAGCGAAAATAGTGGCAGTGCTACAGAAGTATTTTTATTGGTTGAAGCTTCAACAAGATGTTGGGAAATATATCAGATCCTGCACTACCTATGCCATTTCCAAACTGACCATTAAGAAGCAATGCCTATATACTCCTCTTCCTACTCCAAGTCAACCTTGGGGATCCATATCCATGGATTACATGTCGGGGCTTCCTTATACTAAGCATGGTAACAACTGCGTTTTTAGAACAGTAAAAAAAAAGTCCAGTCATTAAGTCAGTTGCTTGAATGGTTGCATTGGGTTTTTGATATCTCCTGATTGGGCAGAGAATTTCAGTAGGTTAGAGTAGGAAATGGCATGCAATGAGTTTGGTTTTCAGCTTAACTTTTTATATTTAAGTTTTCAATTTATGGTGTGCAACAATGTGTGGTTTTCAGCCGTAGAGTTAATTGGTTGCAAGTAAGGTTGTTGGCTTCAGGTAAAAGGTTGAGATCATCAAATAGGCTACTGGTCTATGGGGTTCTTGCTGCCATCCATGATCGACAACATGCCCATGGAGCCAGTTTTTATCACAATTTTTAGTCTGATTTTTTTTAAAGCGCTGACAATGAGAGTGTTAGCACGAATTTGTAATAAATAGGGTTAAAGCGCAGACAATGGGAGTGTCAGCGCATTTTTTTAAAAATGGTCAGTTAAAATTCTGTTTTTTCCTGTACAACAAAGTAATTTTGGGCACGGTTTACAAACAAATGAGAATGATTTTTTCATAAGAGAAAAAGGTTCTTGTTCGGAACAGACTCATTTAAACTAACCTCTCTCGGTTTTCTAATAGATATCATGGTTTTGGAGATTCAAATGTCTTTCTAGACCCTATTTTTCAGTAACTCGCTAGTTTTATTTTCTTAAAATGTCAAGTGCATGTGCGTTCTTCCAAGCTCATGGCATATTTTATGTATTTTTTATTTTGCATCTAAAAGAAACAAAATATCAAATGGAAATCACAGTAGATAGAAGATTGGTTGTTATGCAGATGATTCGATGAACCATAAAGTAAAGGACTTATGTGGCATTCAAATCACAATTTTCTAGGCATCCAAATCAACATTTGAGGTGGTTGAGGATTCTCTTCATTTCTAGATGTCAAAGAATTAAATTTAGCAACTTCATGTCAAGTTCCAAATCTCGAGCAACAATTGTAACCAAGATTCATCTTTTTAGGCACATATCCAACACATCATGAACACATGGCAACATGGATTAACTGTTAAAGATATTTCTAGATTCAAGGGAGTGGTTCCATGCTTTTAGGTAAAAAATATGCATTCGTAGGACACAAGTGGTAACTAAGCATCAACCAAAAAATCATTATTGCATTCATCCAGATTTAAGGCAGAGTAAATGGGCTAGTTCTAGATTCTTCAGAGGATCAAATTAGTTCCATATCACATATTTTCATGAACATAATCATTCAAGGTAGGGATTATATCTATATTATTTAGGATATTTAACCATCAACCTTTAACCATTTGAGGTCTTTTTGCAATTTTTTTTTTTTTAGTTCCAGAAAAATAGAAACAGATTGTGATTGTATTCTCTATATATTTTAATTTTCATATGTAATAAGGGTTCAAAACCTTGGAAAAAATAAACCTTGGAGTATATTATTTTTTGATACCAATAGAACTTGTTGCAAGCAATATTACTGGATTTTAGAGATTCATGTGTGGAAAGTTTCTAGTCATTTTTCGCCTATGTTTTTTCTTCTCCTTGGTCATAATTTGAATTCATGGATCTTCAGTATTTGAGTATAATGTTATGAATTAGAGTTCTTCATGTATGCTTTGTTCATGATTATTCAGATACTTATGTGTCTTTTTCCAGCTTAAATGTCAACAACAGAATTCACATGGTTGCTCTATTTTTGATGTTTACTTCTACTGTCTCCTACCATATATTATTAAAAAATTGTCTAAGGAGCTTGCTGCTATCTTGCCTCTGTTAGACTAGTTTGTATGACTTGTAGCTAGTGTTTTTGTATTAGAGACTCCATGTTTAATGGTTTTATCTTTCCTTTCTAAACCAAATCCATGTTACCCAACAAAACCTAGCCATTAAGTTGAAGTGACCTACTGCTAGAAGTGACCAAGAGTGGTAGGGTTTTCAAAGAGAGAGCCCTCTCTAACTCGGAAGGGCTAGCTTCCAAGTCTAAAGTAGTTAGACGTTACCTTGGAGTTTTTCCCCCATAGCCAGGGTTTTCTCTAGGTGATAATAGCTCGGAGGCATACGTATGGACACCACCTGTTAATTTTTCATAGGGCTACATTATTCTTTGCTTTGATAATTGAATTTCATCATTAATGCATTAAGTTCCCCCCATATCATCATTACATTATTCAGATCTACACCATTATTCGTCAACATATGAAATTATATTGAAATAACAATGTCATCATCATCAATGCAATAGAATATAAAAGGAACAGTAGAAGAAAAGCATGCACACACATAGAGACACTAGGATTGGTCCGAGACCACAGAAAAACCCACTATGGGGAAAAATCCTTGCAAATATTCTTCTTCTTAGATCGTCATCAAATAATATAGCAAAAGATAATACAATGATCCATAACTTTATCTATGCAGCTAAATAATTATGATATCCACGAATAAGATCTAGTCATGCTTAAAACAAAACCCTCATACTAATGGCTGTAATGTGCTATCACAAACTGAAGTCAACTGCTATATATTGTTGTCACTATGTCGAACATTGTCGAACACTGTTTTCATTGAGTGAAGACTTTGGAATACTAAAATCTCATCTTTGAGTCTCAGACACAGGGAGGAGAAGTTGTGTGAGCAACTATAGCAAACCTGGACGCTCTCTGTGAACTATGTGCCAGCAACTGTGGCAGTCTGGACACTCCCATACAATTTTGTGCATGCGTCCAGGGAACAACTCATCATATCTACTAAAAAATCCTTGGTCACTCCCTTAAATTTATTGTGTGTGTCTAGGAGAGCCTGGATGCTCTTAGGACCACTCTATGCGAGCGTCTGGGGACCAACACCTCCAAATCTGCCTCTTAATCCCTAGACGCTCCATAAGCCTCTGTGCCAGCGTCCAAGGCTCTTTGGATGCTCTCATAACCACTGTGTGCCAGCTTCCAGGGACTAAAATTTCTTGTTCTGTGCCAACGTGCATAAACCAAAAAACCGTAACTCAGAGCGAACCTCACCCTTGTGATTTCAAACCCTTGTGTGAACTCCTTATGTCGAACCTGTGCGAACCAAGACAAAAGAAGAGAGAATATAGCTTGATCGAATGTGTTCAGATGAGCTTGATGTATGGGGTTAAGGCTGACCCAAATAGTTACTCATGTGGTTAGGGCTAACCCATTCCATAACACATGTATGAATAAAATAATCATAACTCAACTTCCGCTTGACCAAATTGGGTGATATTTAGGTTGATTTTGGTCCTCTCGAAAATAGGAATCTAATGTAATCATAATATTGGTCATTTGAGCTGTCCAAGGTGGAATTTGACCGCATTTGCAAAAATTAACTCTCCCTCTCAAGTAGGGAGAATTCCACCTACCAATAACTGTTCATCAAACATTATTCCATTCTGAAATCTTCAAGTGTCATCACGTATCATCATTGATCATATTTGTCATGTAATCATCGTGCCATGTCCATCTCAAGTGTCTAATCATCACAAATCATCATTGTTCATCTCAATATATTCTTTGCTTATTCCTTCTTATCTCTTGATTGTTCCTGCTCGTATGCTGAACATTCTCGAATCTAGAAAAAGAAGAATTTGTTACTGGAACGGGAGCTTAAGCTACCACCCTCTATCCATAACGATGCTATCTGTAATCTCTGTCATCGTACTGCTACCTAGAATACCATCAATAGTCATCAGAGAGCATATCATCAAGGAGCACACCTCAACTTGGAACCACATCGGGGATCACGTCTCGACCCAGAATCTCATGGGGGAGTGTTATGAAACCAGCTCAAGAAAAGATAGAAAAGATAGATCAACGCCTTAGAATTCAGCCTCTTCGAGGGGGCAACCTCCTTTACATTACATAAATGAACAATTCTTGGATGATACAAATGAAAAGACCTCCTTTCTATATATAGGAGTCTAAGGGGTTATAACATAATCAGAGCCGACATAACAATAATAATGTAAGGGCACAATAATAACAATAGTGGGCTTCTATGTGGCAGAACAGTAACAATATGGGCACTACATGGGTACATCAATATAATAAGTGGGTTATACTAACAACAATAGGGGGTTACACTAGTAGTATAGGGGTCTAACATGCCCCTCTCCTTCAAAAAGCGTTGTCCTCAACGCTTGAGTAGTTCTTGATGCTTCTGTATAAAATTCTTGTCCTCCCATGTGGAATATTCAGCGGGTAAGTTCTTCCACTTGATGAAATACTCTGAAATTGATCGATTTCATAGCTGTCGGGTTCTTGTTTCTGTGACTGCTCCAGGTTCTAATATGATTTTTCCTTCCTCTTCAATTTCTGACAATATTGCTTGAATTGGGATCTTTTGCAACTTTTGAATAAGTGGCCATACTTCTTCGTCTTTCTTCCATTCATCCCTTGCTTCGTTTATCCAATTTGGTTGGATAATATAAATAGCAAAAAACAATGCTTCCACATCCTCATCCTTGAAGAGTATTCTCATTCGGTAAGGTCGCCATTTTTTAAGTGCATGTAGTATTGCCAACATTTCCTTCTCATAAATAGCTTGCTTGAGATGTAGCAGTAAAAATACCCAATCACCTACATCAATTTTTTTTTCACTATGATGTTGATCTACCTGTTGTTTCGTTTGATTTTGCATCGAAGTGGCGTTATCCTTTAAAAGTTGGAGAACTTGCTGTTGATGCTCGATGTGATCTTTCTCTGCTTGAACCTTTTTCTTCTTGATATGTCCTTCTATCTTTTGAGGAGTGGTAATTTCTTCCCGTCCTTTACAAGATATGGTCGGATTCATTTCTTGATGCTCAATGTGATCTTTTACTTCTTGAACATTTTTCTTCTTGATGTGTCCTTCTATCTTGATAGTTTGAGTGGTAATTTCGTCCATTGAATTACAAGATATGGTTGGATTCATTTCTTCTTTCTCGATGTGATCTTTCACTACTTGCACCTTTTTCTTCTTGATATGTCCTTCTATCTTGAGAGTTTGAGGAGTGGTAATTCTTTCCAATGCTTTACAAGATATGGTCTGATTCATTTCTTCTTTCTCTGGGGTCGGGTCCTGGCATATATCCTCTTCTTTTGATGTTTCTTGATCCTTTTCTTCCTCCTCTTCATACTCTATGTAAAATAATTTCTTCTCATCACACTTATGACCTTTAGTGAATTTGCTATCACAATTGTAACAAAGCCCTTTTTCTCTTTTTTCTTCCAATTGTTGTGGTGTAACCCTTGTAGGTTGTGGAAGGCTAGGAGAAACAACACGTCCATCTTTAAAGTTGTGAGGGGTAGACTTCCTTGTTGCCATAATTTTACTTTCAAATATGTCACAAATCCCTTTTACTCTTTCCAATTGTTGTGGTGTTGCTCTAAAGAAGGTGTTGCTCTTTGTATCCTCATAATGTGCTATCATTTCCTCCGTGAGAATTGACCACGTAACAAGTTTTTTACGAGAACAAAGCCCTTTATACCATAAAAATTGATCTGGTTCTAAATATGAAGATGCAATACATACCTTTTGTAACAGTGGTACACCATGTAGATCAAAATATTGCTC
Source organism: Pinus tabuliformis (assembly GCA_031772625.1). NCBI lineage: Eukaryota > Viridiplantae > Streptophyta > Pinopsida > Pinales > Pinaceae > Pinus > Pinus tabuliformis. The sequence continues at coordinate 521,759,924 of CM062817.1, read as the reverse complement.
CATCTAAAGTATCCAATTTACCGGATCCTTGCCATCAAACTTCCTCATCTTGCTTTTTCTTGATTTTAGGACCTTGATCTTGAAACGACTGTATCTCTGTACTTGCAGATATTTAAGTTCTGAAATTGCTACCTGTAGTATCCCTCTGTGTCCTCTTTCCAATGCCACTAGTCTGATCCAAATTGGATTCTCCAAAAAGGAGTTATGCACAATCTCCCGCAGTGACCTGATTATAGACTAGTTCAGTAGAGCGAACTTGTATGAAGTGCCACGTGTCACTGTTTCAACCTTTGACTTTGAAAAATATATAAAAGAAAATTATAGTCCGTCCTCTTTCTGTACCTTCTTACGAAATTTCAATCCGATGCTCAGAAAGAAAGTTATGACGATTTTCCCCAGGTCACCTGTTTTGAGTGTAATTCAGGAGTCTGCAAAATGACCAACTTCCTCAGATCATATCTCCGAAAATATAGCGCAAAAAGCTCTGGAATTTGGACCCAAGGTTCAGCGCGATTTCTTCTCAAATGGGTTTTTTTTGCGACTTCTGAAATGTCACAGAAAAAAGTTATAGTGAAAATTCCACGATGACCTGTTTGGAGCAGCGAAACCCTAGAATCCAAAGCTCTGAAACCAAATGTTATGAAACTAGCTCAAGAAAAGATAGAAAAGATAGATCAACGCCTTAGAATTCAGCCTCTTCGAGGGGGCAACCTCCTTTAAATTACATAAATGAACAATTCTTGGATGATACAAATGAAAAGACCTCCTTTCTATATATAGGAGTCTAAGGGGTTATAACATAATCAGAGCCGACATAACAATAATAATGTAAGGGCACAATAATAACAATAGTGGGCTTCTATGTGGCACAATAGTAACAATATGGGCACTACATGGGTACATCAATATAATAAGTGGGTTATACTAACAACAATAGGGGGTTACACTAGTAGTATAGGGGCCTAACAGGGAGCTATACATCTATAACTCCGTATCTAGCAATAGGATATCCAAAAACACAGGGGAGCACATATTGACCCTGGGATCTCATCAAGGAGCTCAATCTCAACCTGGAATCACATAAGGTTATCCCAACCCATCCGATTCCCTACTGATCTTCCTATTAATGACCTTGAATAGTCATTTGGTAGAACACCTACATCATAATCGACTTGCATTGTACACCCCAAGTACACTCTCAACTCGTTGGTCGAACGAGGAGCGATATTCCTGACAAGCCGACTTGCTTATGGGTATGATGCTAACTGGGGTATACTCTGGGAAGACCAAACATGGGAGCAACATTCTCTGACCCTATGAGGATAGGGGAGCAACATTCTCCAACCCCAGGGGTAACAAATAGGGGTCATACGCTATTGTCCAGAGTTCCCTCAACCCCAGGAGCCCTCCATCTCAATTCTTTACCCTGGGAGCTCAAATAGTGAGGAAGAGTTGGCTCAGTGTTATCGATCAACGCTGCTCTCTTCATCAGCTTGTCTTAATAGCAATTGTTTCCTGTTCATACAGAACATCAAATAAAATATCATGTCAAATCATATATAATCATATAAATCATAAAATGATACCATAATCATCCTCCCTCTAAAGGAGGTGCCAACCACAAGCTTGAGCTTGTTTCGAACAACTACATTGTCTCAATATATGAGAGTATCTCGGTCCCAACTATAAATATGGGACTTCTTGCCAATTAGATCTCACTCTATGTCATCACAATGTATTCATGTCATATCCAGATCATGCTCAGATAACTCTCTAAGGAGATTCTTCATCTTGCCTCACAGCTAGCCATGCTAGCAACATCATACTCAACCTCAATCATACTATGGACCTCTCATCCAAGATATCATGGCAAATCTCATACTAAAGCAACATCCAAATGTGCTTATCAACAATAATCTCAAATATCAACAATACATCTATGCAGACACATATCATAGGAGAAATATCTCATTCTAAAAAATAGAACACCTCATGCAGATATTTCAAAGCATGCTCGGTGGCAACTCTATGTGAGTGAAGCAGCTCAATCATGAATTTATTCAGGTTCTATGTACATCATACATATACAGATGGATGTTCAAAACAGAACATAAATGATCTAATCAACTGTCAGATGCCATGTCAAGTTCAACAACAAATTGAACTTCAAATTAGAGTATCCAAGGATTTGCATTTTGATTATTCAAAATCATTTTCAAATAGTTTTGCAATATGGAATTTCTTTTCCAAATTCCATAAATCGATTCATCATGCAATGATACATCATTTTCAGCTTCAGAAGCCATCTCCCTTTGATTTAGATTATCAATGTCTCATCACCTATCACAAGTAGATCACCAAGATATAAAGCAAAAACCATATTCAATATCAAAGCCATACCTTGGAACTCACCATCCTGACTTCATCAGATAACTGTCAAATATATACATATCAAGATCGGGGAGCTTGCTTCATGCAATGCTTTAAATATAATTCCTTGCTAAGCCTAGCATAATTAGCCTTACATAAATCAATGTTGTACCATCACAACAACAAAGTCAACTCATCATAATTTAGAAGCTAGATCACGATTATTATCAAAGTCATCAATATCACAATATCAATTATTTCAACCAGGAGACAGGTGGAGCTCATATCAGATCATGACTTCATCATGCTAATAAGTTGTCATCAACCATGCATTATCAATCAGAACTTGATCAATTCATTCTCATAATACAAGTCATTTATGTTACTACGTGTAAATGCATACACCAAGGATGAGTCATGCAGGGTTCAATTTCATGTTGAATCACAACTATAAGTACCACAACCATTGTGCTAGGAACGAGGTGGCCAATACAAAATCATTTTTTTTTAATACTCACATAAGTCATTATGCCCACATAACGTAGACATTAGGGAAAATCAACAATCATCAAAGCATATCATTAGACATGAGATCAAGTCCAAATTCACTATCATAGAGAGATCTAAAGTCAAATCATATCTCAATCATCAATTCAAAGTTATTGTATAGTACTGCTCATATATATCAATCAACCAAATCATGCCAACCTCTTGTAGCACAAACATAGTGACATATCTATATGTATGTCCTAGTCACCTACAAACATAAGTTTAATCTGCATGTTCATGTTATGGAAAACATTCAAGATTTTCCTACTTTCAAATCTAACCATCTGCAACACATCTGTTTTAATAAGCATCTCCTCTCATCTCCTGTCTTGAAAGCTAGGTTCTTTGAGCTAATGAAACATAATAATAAGATCGAATTCACATATTTTTACATATACATGTCTATCTTTACATACACCAAATGGCTCTACATATGTGGAGGTTTGAACTTGGGTTGTCTATATGGTGGTGCTCCATGACAAAACATTAAATCACAATCTAACATATACAATAATCTTATATTTTTTCGTTATTATTATTACTATTATTTTTAGAGAAGTAATCTCCTTTGATTACATAAGGGATGCTTCCTCCCATTTGTAGATGGCATTTCTAGTAAACATAATGTTGTAGACTAATGCACCTAGGCCATATGGATTTGAATTTGGCACCTATTGACATATGAGTAGCTAAGCGACCAATAACATTGATGACAATCTGTTCAAAGAAAAGACATATAAGCAATAATTGAATTGTCATTATAAAAATATGTTAAAGTAATAATGACACCTTCCTTTATTGATGTTATTTTGCATGTTGACACTTTGGCCTTTGAGTTGTCATTAAGTAGCTACACCACCTTGGATTTTGAATAGTTTTTTTTTTTTTTTTACCAACATGTTCGTGGCTTGTAGGACTAGCATGTGGTCTAAGAAATCATGACTCAGGGGCATTTAACCCATCAAAATCACTCAGGGGTCACACCTGGCCTAGGCCACACCAACCTTTAACTTGGTTGAATTTCTTTTGGTATCTCCTCTTGACTACCATGAATTTCGAACCTTGGCCATCTTCCAAAATAAAACCCTTGAAATCTAGTCATGCAAGTGGGATTTGAATGAATAGTTGGAACCTTGTCTTCTCTTTGTTATGTAGTAACTTAGTCATATAAGTATTTATCTTTCCCTCATGCACTTGCAAATTTCTCTTATGTGTTTTAATATTTTGTCATTTGCACTACCACTTTGGGTTTTGGATAATTGGTACTTTGACCCACTAAATTACTTAGCAACTTAGTCATATGTAGATCAATATTTCCCTTGTGAGATTGCAATTGCCATGCATTGTGAACCTACATGTTTGTAGTGTTTTTATTTTTGTAGGTTTTAACCCTGTACAGAAATTACCTGCATACGAATTCTAAATCACAGAAAAATAAACAATGCGAGAGCATAACACATAAAACACATATACACAGAGATTTTCCCCTGGATCCCAAAACCGGGACTACCAGCTTGATTTTTCATTATATTCCTTTCAATGTTACAATACATATTTATACATGCCGAAGCATCCAATACCATGGATCGAAAACCATCGCATCCAAAACCATGGACTGAAAACCATAGGTAGGTTCGCCCAACCTAATATAGGGTCCAAACAAAATTTTCCCGGGGCGCTGCCTCAGACCTCGTAGAGGGGGCTACCTGCCCCCCTCAAACCCCCCGGACAGGGGGGGCTACCGCCCCCCCTGTGTCTCCCCCGCTACGCAATCGGTGCAACGAAGGGGGGGCTCCGCCCCCCCTGTAACCCCCTGGATCACTACGTGGGTTAGTCATGGAAAGAATATAACACAACCCAACAATCTCCCACTTGTTGTTTTCTTTCCACAGGGGGCCACAGGAGAGCTTAGTCATTTTTCCACCCCTGAAATGCCCATTGTTTCTCTACACCAAGAGAACTTCTTAGTGCTCACAAATTTTGTCAATGCATCTGCAGTATTCTTCAAAGTGTCCACCTTTACCAGCAACACCTTTTTGTCTTCTATCATATCCCTCACAAAGTGATACTAAACATCAATGTGCTTTGTCTTTGAATGATAAGTAGGGTTCTTTGCCAAGAAAATTGCACTTTGGTTGTCATAGTCTATTCTTATAGCTCCCTGTACTAACCCCATACTTGAACACAATCTCTGCAACCAAACTGCTTCCTTGCTTGCATGAGTGGCTGCCATGTATTCTGCCTCTGTAGTTTATAGTGCCACAACAAATTGTTTCTTACTCATCCAACTGACTGCACCTCCAAATAGGTTAAACACATACCCACTTGTAGATCTTCTCTGATCCAGATCTCCAACCTAGTCTGCATCAACAAAGCCACGAATATCCAACACTCTGTCCACTCCTGGTCTTCCTTGGTAGCACAAACCATAATCACTAGTGCCACGCAAATACCTGAAAACCCGCTTCACTGTTGTCCAGTGCTCCTTCCTTGGTTTTGGCATAAACCTACCCAATACTCCCACTGCATGTGCAATGTCTGGTCAAGTACAAACCATTGCATACATCAGGCTACCGACTGCACTCGCATATGGAACACGAGACATGTCCTCTTCCTCTTCTTGTGTCTTGGGACACTGTTCAGCAGATAACCTCACGCCTACAGAAATAGGAACCTTCACCGGTTTACTATCCTGCATATGAAACCTCTACAGTATTGTCTTGACATACTTCCTCTGGCTTAACCAGAGCTTCCTCTTTGCCCGATCTCTTTTAATTTCCATGCCCAAAATATAGTTTGCAGCACCAAGATCTTTCATGTCGAATTTGGAGGACAATTGGGTATTCAAATCCTGGATAATTTCTTTGTCATTTCCAACCAGCAACATATCATCCACATACAAGACCAGATAAATAACACGGTCACCAGTTAATTTAAAATACACATAGTGATCTGCTTTGCTTATGGTGAAGCCAAGTCCCCGTATAAATGTTTCAAATTTCTGATACCACATCCTTGGTGACTGTTTTAACCCATACAGAGACTTCTTTAACTTGCATACCAGTTCTTTCTTACCCTTCACCGCAAAGCCTTCAGGTTGCTTCATGTAGATTTCCTCTTCCAAATCCCCTTGAAGAAATGTTGTCTTCACATCCATCTGTTCTACCTCAAAATCAAAAGCAGCAGCAACAGATAAAAGTAACCTAATAGAAGTTACCTTGGCAACAGGAGAAAAAATATCACCAAAATCAATTCCCGGCACCTGGGAATAACCTTTTGCTACCAACCGAGCTATGTATTTCTCCACCTTCCCTTCTGCATTTGTCTTCTTTTTGAACACCCATTTGCTGCCAATGGGTTTCCTTCCAGCCGGCAACTCCACCAAATCCCAATCCTCATTTTTGTGCAAAGATGTCATTTCATCAACCATGGCCTCTTTCCAGAGTTTTCCATCCTCTGAATCCACTTCTTCCTTCACAGTTCTGGGATCATCATCAGTAACAAACAAAGTAAGATTTGAACAGAAAGCAGATGTACTATACCTTTCTGGCTGCCTTCTTTCTCGAATTGATCTTCTCAGAGCTGGAGTTTGTGGCTCTTCATCTTCTGATTCCTCCTCTGTTGTAGAGTCTGATTCTTCCTCCTTTAGCTCAAACTCTATCTTCTCAAGTTCCTTTGGTTGGAATTCATGTTTAATAACATCTTTCACCTCTCTGAACACCACATCTCGGCTGTACACAACCTTCCTTGTTACTGGGTTCCAAAGCTTATAACCCTTTAAACCATCCTTATACCCAATAAAGATGCACTTTTCAGATTTACTATCCAACTTGGTTCGTTTCTCCTTTGGAACATGTACATATGCATCACATCCAAATACCCTTAGATGTGAAAGAGAGGGTTTCTTACCAGTCCATACTTCTTGTGGAGTCTTATCCTCCAACGCTGATGAAGGTGACCTATTGACCAAGTAACATGCAGTATCCACCGCCTCTTCCCAGAATTCCTGTCCTAACCTGGCACCACTGAGCATGCTTCTTGCCCTTTCCATCAATGTCTTGTTCATTCTTTCTACGACTCCATTTTGCTGAGGTGTATATGGAGTAGTCTTCTGCCGTGCTATACCACACTTCTTACAGAATTCTTCAAATTCCTTGCTACAAAACTCTCCACCATTATCTGTCCTCAGCACCTTTATCTTCTTCTCTATCTGATTTTCCACGAGAGCCTTAAATTCTTTAAACCTGTCAAAGACTTCAGATTTCTTCTTAAGAAAATACATCCATGTATTCCTTGAGAAGTCATCTATAAATGATACATAGTACACAGACTTACCCAGTGATGGAACTTTCACAGGTCCAAACACATCACTGTGCACAAGCTCTAATATCTGTTTCACCCTCTTAGCACTAGAGGGGAAACTCACCCGATTCTGCTTCCCATATACACAATTTTCACATAAATCAAAATATAGAGAGCTATTACTCATACCTTCTACCATACCTTTACCATGAAGTATTCGAAGGCCCTTCTCTCCAATATGTCCAAGCCTTTGATGCCACAGCATGGTCTTCTCTCCAGAGACTACTATATTTTCAGCTCCACTTTCAGGAACCATAGAACTGTTGCACCCATCAACAATAGTGCTACCTTGCAGCTTGTACAGAGTTCCAGTCTGAACTCCTCACATCAATACCAGTGCGCCCCACACCGTCTTGCAGGTATCCTTCTCGAACATTGTTTTTACACCTACATCATCCAACTTGCTTACAGAGATAAGATTTCTGGCCAATGCAGGAATATGCAGAACACCCGGGAGTGTTCTAACCATTCCACCTTGCAACTTCAACTTTACTTTTCCGCAACCAATGATTCTAGCCTTCCTATCATCTCCTAAGAAGACATCACCACCATCGTATTTCTCATACTCACAGAACCACTCTCTATGGGGAGTGAAGTGAAAGGATGCACCTGAGTCAATCAGCCATGCCTCATGATCTACATGTGTACTTGAAGAAGCCAAGTACACATCCCCTCCTTCATCTGAGGTGGTTTTCGCCTCTGCAGAAGGAGCATCATCAGATCCCTTTCCTTTACCAGGAGCTTTAGATTTACAGTCCCTTTTGAAGTGCCCTTCCTTTCCGCATTTCCAACACACCACCTTTACAGGTTTTCCTGGAGATTTAGATCTCCCACTCGATGACTTATTTTTGTTTCTATTCTGGGACCGTCCTCGTACAGACAAGGCATCACCATTCTGGCTCTCCATATTTTTCCGTCTCATCTCCTCCGTCAGCAAGGCTGAGACTATTTCATCAAACTGCAAAGCAGTTGCATTGCTACCTATTGCAATAACCAGACTATCCCATGAATCTGGTAGAGAACACAACAAACTGATGCACTTATCTTCATCTGAAATTTTAATATCAACAGACGCTAACTGACTTACCACAGTATTAAATGTGTTCAGATGCTCTGTCACCGAGTCTCCATCTTTCATCCTCAGGTTATACAGCTTTTTCCACAAGAACAGTTTATTCACCAGAGACTTAGATTGGTACAAAGTCCCTAACTTGTCCCACAAAGCCTTCGCCATAGCTTCCCCTGATACATTCAACAATACTGAATCTGATACACACAATCGTATTTTGCTCTTTGCCTTCCGATCCAACTTCTTCCATTCTTCATCGGTCACTCCCGTTGGTTTAGTACCTAGATCTACCACGATCCACTGATCTTTATCCACCAACATATCCTCCATCTTGAGTTTCCACAACTCAAAACTCTGACCATTGAACTTCTCAATCTCTATCTTTCTGCTGCTCGCCATCTTCTTTCACCACCAGAATCGATCTCACAGATCTCCCACTGAACAGGGTCTACCACAGGCCCGAGCAAAACTCCTCAGCAACAAAGGCGTCCCCTTGAAGCCAAAACAGCTTTGATACCAAATGTAGGTTTTAACCCTGTACAGAAATTACCTGCATACGAATTCTAAATCACAGAAAAATAAACAATGCGAGAGCATAACACATAAAACACATATACACAAAGATTTTCCCCTGGATCCAAAACCGGGACTACCAGCTTGATTTTTCATTATATTCCTTTCAATGTTACAATACATTTTTATACATGCCGAAGCATCCAATACCATGGAACGAAAACCATCGCATCCAAAACCATGGACCGAAAACCATAGGTAGGCTCGCCCAACCTAATATAGGGTCCAAATTTTTTTTTCCCGAGGCGCTGCCCCGGACCCCGTAGAGGGGGGCTACCCGCCCCCCTCAAACCCCCCGAATAGGGGAGTGGTGCCGCCCCCCGGTGACCCCCCCGCTACGCAATCGGCGCAACGAAGGGGGCACTCCTCCCCCCCTCTAACCCCTCGGTTCACTACGTGGGTTAGTCATGGAAAGAATATAACACAACCTAACAATTTCAAATATTCTAAAAAATCTTAGAGAATATGCACGTCATTGGCAATGCAAGTAAGCATTATCGTGTCTTTTAAAGGCATGGGAGGATTTCTTAAAGAAATATTTTATTTCTTATTTACAAGAACCTCTTCCTTGCACTAATAGAGGGATGATGTAGGACAATGAACTAATGTTTAATTCTTAGCCACAACTTCACATTTTAAGTGTCAAAGTGGCATATTCAACTACATCTTCTCATTCGAGTAACTACTCATGTGTATATGGGAGGGATATTACACTCAAATGGTGGTAAGGTTTTCAATTCCCAATACTATCTCAATGATATTTATCTATTTTATTCTCCTCCACATGGGGCATAAGTTATTGTGGTAATAACATCTGTTTTTTGTGTGCACAAGCAATGTATTCATCCTCTTCTCTCACAAAGAGTCCACATAACCTTAATATCTCGAAGCTAGTTTCTACTCCAATTAATGTGCACCTTGGTTTATTTTGGTCATTTTTTTGTAATCCATCTCTTAGCATATATATTTTTTAACAAAAATTGGTAGATTTTTTTTTTTGTTAAGCTTGGCACGACCCTTCATTTTCTATTTATAAACAGCAAATTTACACCACATATATATGCTAGGTGGCCTCAACTTGCCCATTGGTAAACCAAGTCTATTGGCCACCTATCCTCGTTATAAGCCATCCAAAAATAGTAAAGATTCATCCTTTCTAACTAAGCTTAGTATGTTTCAGTTTCATGACAAGATGTTATATGTCTATCTATCATAAGCATGCATAATGTAAAGTAAATGCTACATGCATAAAGACAAAAAGAAACCAAATTAACTAACTATTCTTGTTGCTCTTCCGATGTCGATTCCACTGGTGTTGGATCCTTGATAGTTTCCCTAGGCATATCAGTCAATTCAATGATGCAAGGGATGTGCCTTTGAATTTTATCCAGTCAGATGTCCTGCTTGTGGAGCTGGAATTGGATTCGCTGCGAATCATGTTTGTAGTTGGGCATGTCTTGGACGAACAAAGCCATCCCCACAATACTTGTTCCATGGCCTTCCCCAATAGGCTTTTCATAAGCCAGTAGAGATATAAGGTCTGTTTGAATTGGGTTATCCTTCCTCTGGTATTCCCAGGATCGGGACTAATGTCCTCTAGTTCTCTATCTCCTCCTCTGTCTCACTATTTTGCTTAATTTCTTCCTCCCATTCTTCCAACAAATTACGGATTCCTACATCCATTCCCTCACGGTATGCCGTGACGGCTTCACTAATGAGATGTTCAACAGATTTCCTTCCTCTTCGCGGTTCTGATGTGCTCGGATCTTTGGCCTTTGCAAGCTCCCTCCCTCATCTTTTGCGACCCCTTCCTCCCACTGGACGAGCCATCTCCACTTTGTTCAAAACTTGTTCACATAAAAGAGGTGTTAACCTTTGTCTTTGGTTTTTGTTACCAACATTCTCCCTATTCCTTATCCTGACCCAATTATTCTCGAAACAGGCCATAGGTTGGGTGACAGCCCAGTCGTAAGACGAGGTATGTCTCCTTATCCTATCAGGCTTCTCTCTTCTCCCTTCCCAGTGTCGCTCATACCCTATATGGTTAGCGGTCCCCTCTCTCGGCCATGCAAGTATCCTCGTGCTCTGGTAAGCCTTCCCATTCCCCTCTGCCCAGTCAGCCTGCGCCGCTCCTCTGCTCTTATTATACCCATTCTTCCCCCCTGGGATCCTAATAGGTTTCTCTGCATGTCTCCTACTCCCTGTTCCCCAAGTCTTGCCAGGGTTTCCTCCACTTCTCCTCCCAACATCCCATACATTTGATTGTTTATCCTGAGCCTCTATTATTAGGTTGTAATCTACCCATCCCTAGTACCCAGCCTCTCCCGTTCCACCCCAAGTAACGCTCGAGGTCTCAATGCTACTCTCAGAAGGGGCCTCACGGCCACTGGCCATATCAATACCCAAATTCCTTACAGCCAGAATGCAAAACAACAAATAGCCACACAATGTCTACAATGCATTCCCCAGCATGTCCCCTAATTCTCCCTCCCAGTTCTCCCTCCCAGGTTTCTCCTGATCCCTCCAACGAAAAAAAAACCATGTCTCCATTGCAAGAGGGGTACAAGGCTAGGATACATACCTATTGTCGCTCCTTGGATGTTGTCAATGGTGTCGGTGCCTTCCTACTTTGATGCTCCAGCTCCAAACTCTGCAAACCATAATACAATTTCCCCTCACCTGTCTTGCCTTAATTGCTGCACCTCCCTCCTCATCCCTGCCGTGCCTGCCACCTTTCCCACCACCCTTGCATGTACTCATGTGAAGGGCCACCACACCCATCACCTTGAGCATGTGGGGGCAGTGGATTGCACCTTGCCTTTACTCTCCATAACTATTCGTCGTCCTTGCCAACCTCCAGCAGAGACCCCGATCGGGGTAAAAATGGTAGAAATTTTATTTTATCTTTACTAATATATTTTCTTAAAACAACTTCAAAGTTACAAACTACTTTGGAATGTATAGCATCAAACGAAGGAAATGATAATGTTGTGCCTCTTATAGCCCTAGATTGGTTAGATTTGATTCTTAGTTGCCAATGTCCATGTCATAAATAATTTGGTGCATAGTGTCCTCCTCCTAATATTTAGATGCATAGAATTGGTGGACATCCTATAATTTGAGGTTGTTGACTAATTGCTTTTGCTCAAATCGTGGGATAGGTTATGTATGCCAAATTTGTCATAATTATGAAATACTAAGCTAAAAACTAGTGTTTGCTCTTGGGAAGCTTTGTGGTGAACAAGAAAATGGGAGTCTTGTTATGTTGAATGGACTCTTTGTCCAAATGAAGGGTTCTCTAGATGTCTTGGCCTTCCATATAATCTATTAAAGTGGTAAACAAATGAGCTTGCCGTTGAGCCTCATAATTGCTTCTTTTTGACAACCTTTCCCCCCCTATTTTACTCCTTTTTTATCATCATAATAACCCAATGGGCAACAAATCACAAAATCTATGGCATGACAGGTATATAAAAGTCTTGTATTTCATAAGTTAGTAATGTTCTTTGTTATTAGTCTAATATTTTTTTAGCTACCAGATTTGGATGATTCTGCATCTAATGTTTGATTCTGCAGCTAAGTCCATTGTTTCATAGGTTCTAAGGTGCCAGCTGGATCGAGAAATATATAGAAATATAACGATCAATTGCTCTCCACGATTCCTTCCTATCTTCATGAGACATATTGGAAAATGAAGCTTCCAGTTACGTGGTCAAATGAAAAAGTCAACTCTATCAGCTAAACAGGCGAGCGTGGAATGATATGTATGCCTAATGATTTGCTTTGTTAATAGAAAATCGTTAGCAAATTTCATTATGATATCTTTCATAGTTAATTTTAGTATTTTTCTAAGCGAAGCTAGGCATGAAGCTCTGAACATTTAATGATACGAGCTCTATAAAAAGACTTCGTAAGCAAACATAAACAAAACTATTTTTGTTGTGCGAGAATGAGAATTAAGAACTCTGTTTTCAATTCAATTATAAAGAATCCTTCTTATTTTGATGCGTGGTTGATTGTTCAATTGGATCTCGTGACCATCTGCTTGTGGAGGGCCCCCTCAAGTAGTAAGGTTCTCTTATGGTTTTAAGTAGAATTTCTTTATATCATTTCGTGAGCTTATTTTCTAGATGCATCCTATAGAACGTTTTCCTTTGTTGATTTTTGAGTTAAATAGTAGTAGTATGATTTTCTTGTTAACTAATTTTCTTTATTGATTTAGAAGCACGTGAATAAAGTTTAATAAGTAATGATAACAACAATGAGAGTTTGGATTTAGATTAAAATCGTAATTCTTAAAACAAAGGATTTGATTACAGTTTTATTTCAAGCAAAAGTGATTTTTATTTTGAGCAAGTGGAACATATTTTCAATTCATTTTGTTTTTTCACGCAAGAGTGTGTTATTATGATAGATAAGTTGATTCCTTTAGAAAATTGAGTTTATTTCAAAGCATAATTTGGACATATAGCAGAGTGTGTGTTTTTATGAATTGAATTTCATTTTATAAGTGAGATTGATTTATAATTATGAGATTTTTATTGGTTGTGTGGATTTCATAATTAGATATAATTTTTGTAAGAGTGCAATTAATTTTCATAGGTGTGGGATTGATTTACTTTTATGCAGAGTTGTGAAAGTTTCTTTTGAAGCAGAGTGTGATATTTTCCATCAGTAGTCTTTGATAAAAGAGTGTGATCATTTTATTCTCTAGGAATAATTGCTTTACTCGTGTGCATTTCAATAACTTAATTTAGAATCCATATTTCGATAACTCAATTTAATTTAGAGGTGTGAATAACCAGAGACTTCTAACACATACATCGCACTTACACTTCATCAACTTACTAGCCCTGGACGATAATTTATGCAAGTAATCTTAAGTTAATTAAATTACCAAACACTTGCCATATTTTCTTGGGAAAAAAGTTGGACTTGGACACTAGAAACACCTTGTTGCTTGCCTAATGATCTAGGGGAAAACCTATTGAGAAATCAATGCTAGTAGTATATAGGGTTTGATTCCTCTTCCTTGAAAATTACTTGTGAATTATGTCAGCTTATTTTACTTATTAATTAGTTTATCTTTCATTGAGCAATTACCAAATTATATGTGTATGAAGATCATACGAACAAGAGACACAAGATGTATGCACTCAGCCAAACTCTTCCTTCAGTAGATTCAATTCAAGATGAGACACTTCTAAACTTCTTAGACCTAAACAAAGACTTTCTCCAACCACCAAATCAACCCTTCCTCCTTGTAGACATTCTTTGCTCAACCTTCCAAGTGTCAACTCTTTAAGGTGTAACTTCAAATCAAAATTTTGGCCCCAACAACAGGTTTTTGGTGCCCAACTTCATAACTTTGACCTTGCAACAGAAACATAATTTTGGCCCCATCTTCAGCCCAAATCTTCACAAGTGTGAGAGAAAGGTAGCCCAAAAACTCTATTTTATTCTTCCCAACTTCTCTTCTTCTTCTCCAACAACTTCACACTCTTTTCTAGCTATTACTTCTTTGAGATCGAACTTGTTGATGATGCTCTCCAAATGAAGTCGATTTGCTCAATATATAGGCTTTTTGTGAGGTTGAATTGCCCTAATCCAGTCCTACTTGTTGAGGGTAGGGCCGAATTGGTGTGGAGGTGACAAATTACATTTTTGACTAAAAAATATTTTTTTTACATGTTACAAAAGTCCAATAAGGGTCTAATAAAAATGACAATGACTCTGATGACTCAAGACAAAACCTAGAAGCCTTGAATGGAGGCTTTGACATAGAAAACATTAACCCAAGCATGAAAGGCATGCTTTAACAAGGGAATTAAATTAATAATAAAATTTATTTTGATAAGTACAATTATGAAGACCGAAACTAGTTACATTCTTCAACAAAACCTAGATCAAAGGAATCAAAGAAAAATTGGTGGAAATCACTAGAACTTCTAGAAACTAAATCACACTGACAAATAGGAAAATCATCCACATTATTGACAAAATAGTGATAGAGTGGACCTTCAATATTATAGACACAACCGACTCTTAGAAGCCAATAAGAGAACTCAACACATAAGAGCTAATATCCAATAGAAAAAACATGGAAACCTAAGCCATAATCACTCAAGCTTAAATTCCAAATAATTATCCATAGATGGGGTAGGTTATTACTAGATTGTTTCCATTACTCTTGCATATAGAGTGTGCATCCATAACCAATTCTATTATCCCACCACCGTTAAAACAAATCCATGCACAACATTGAAAGAGAGGACTAAAGTTAAGAATGTGCACACAAAAGGGAAATATGGGTGATACATAAGTCTTGTCAAATCCCTTCACCTAAAATGTAATCAATCTATCTTGATTGTACACCATGTGTTGATTAATGTGAGGGTATGAGTCACGATTTGATAATGAGATAAACTAAGGGATGTGGCGATAATATAACATCCCTCTTAGCAAAAAAATTAAATATAAGATCCCTCCTTTCCTTAGCATCCCTTCTTGAAGCTACGAGGTTTGATTGGCTTGATTTTCAGCTTTATAGTTTTGATCTTGAGGAACATGGAAGAACAAGATCTTCTGGGAATAACTAGCTTCCTTACATGATCAACCTATAATGAAGGTGATCTTGTTATTAGAAGGGTGACTTTCAAAACCATCACATTGATTACTAAACTCAAATCTCTAATAAATATCATACTCCTTATTCCCAATTTAGATGCAAGGAGTAGGTCACAAAGAAAAGTGTAAGCTTCAACTTGGTTATTCGAAGATTCTCCAAGACCCCATGCAAAGTTTGTTTCTAGGTTTCCTTTGGGATCATGAATGATCCCGCCCCTCCTCCCCCCAACACCTATGATCCCTCCATCTTTTAATGTATAAGCTTTTGGGCAAGTGTTAAGTATTAACATACATGCCATATGAACCTTGATGTTTTGATATCAAGGTTATAGGGAAAGCATATTTTATGACAAGTTTGTTTGGTGCTTAAGGCTTGTCAAATCTTTTGTAAAAGTAAGCTAACCTTGTAATGAAATGAACTTATTATACCTGCTGCTAGCAGGATATAATGTATTCATTTTGTCATTGACCTCTTATTAGTTTTCCTTTGACTAAAAAAAATTTAAAGTTTAGCCAAAGTTTAACATTATGAAATAAAATTTATTATTTTTAAATAAATTTAAATTCATTTATCTCGAATATTATTGGTTGAAATGTTTCACCTCTTATTGTGTAATGATGAAAAGAACCAATTTCAATGTAAAACATCATTAACTACTTGATCCAAGTGGCTACTGGTGGCCACCCACGAATTCCACGTGGACCCCCACCATTTATTCTTTCATTTTTTCAGTTTCCTTAATTGTAGCACAATTGACTATTTTTAGCAAATTTTCAGGTCCTAAACTTCCGGAGCCGTTTTGAGGCCCTAAACGACGTTTTTTTAGAAATCTACTACCTGCGATGGTTACTCTAAAATCATCTTTTTTGTCATAGTCCTTGGAGAGATCTTTCCAATGGGTTATCATGCGTGTCAAACAGAGATAATATGACCAAGTCACAACCCCAGGAAGTTGGCTGTCCAACTCACCCCAATGGGGCCCATAAACTCTTGGTGTTACATCTCCTCGGGTTAGGGTTTTGGTTGTTTAGGGTTTGCTCTTATTTTTCAATAATAAAAAGGCCCTTGAGCCTCATTGTAAGGAGTTCAGAGGCATGTAGCCGCCACATCTCTTCTCAGAGATAAGCTACCATCGCCCTAGCTGATTTGTTTCCATTTATGTTTGTAAGCATATTTCAATATTTTACATTAATGAAATGAAGTATTATTTCCGTTGCATCTATGTGTTTATGGTTATCTCTGTAATTTGTTGCATTCCTGTTTAAATCTGAACCAGTGGTATCAGAGCAGTTTGTTTTTTTTCTCTGTTTTTCTTTGCATGTCCCCAATGAGGTCGAGATATAAGGAGTTAGGGCTTGAACTGGTCAAACCTTTACAAGACCAACCTCGCAAATTTCGACAGCCTCCCATGAAGGATGAAAAGAAAGATGAGGAGGTAGGAGATCCTATCAAAATGTTGCTCGAAGAAGCCCTCGAACGACAAAGGAATGCGATGATGGATAGTTTTTCCCAGATCCTTCAGCAGCTACCCAGGGGCAATGCATCGGCTTCTAACAGCTACTCTGGAAACGCCACACCGTTTAAGGTATAAGTTAATTTTGAAATCCCCCTATTTGAGGGTCAGATATACACAAATGTCGTCGATAAATGGTTAAATCTGCTATAGGGTTATTTTTCCAGTTGGGAAAATATTATTTTTTCTCTTCTCAAAGCAGCCCCCCACGTTAAGGACTGGTGGGAAACCTACTACGAGCAGAAGGATGAAAGTACAAGCTCACTATTTTCAGCCGCACCCACTTGGAATTCATTCTGGGATGCCATCAAGGAGCAGTGCTACCCTGTCGGAAGCTATGAGGATCAATACATAAAGTGGACCATGCTGCGGCAGGGAAGGGACCAAGACGTGCCAAAGTTTACCAATATTTTCCATACCCTTCGCACAAAGTTGGGTATCAAGGATTCAGAGTAGCATTTGGTACTCAAATACCACGGTTGCCTACACAAGTACATCCAGGAAGAATTGGAATTCCTGAACATCTCCTCGCTCGGCATGACATTGTTGAGCCCCAGAACTACCTCTCTTCTACATACTTTTCTAAACCTTTTCTCTTCCATTTTCCCACAGCAGTGCCTCATAAGCTATCAAATATTGTTACATATTGAATCTAGGAGCACATTTAAGTGGTTTTCTAACTATATCCTTGTGTGTGCTATTTGATTTAGATTTTTTTCATTAGCTATGGAATGTAGCCACTTTCTACAGCTAATCTGCAATTCCATAGATGTTTCCATTGTTCTCTAGGTTACAGGTGTCAGCAAGTGAAACGAGGCACGTGGACAGCTCAGAAATGATCTACACATGGACAAGGTCCTATCTGTTCAACCGAATTCGTGAAGAAAGGTATCGGTCAAAGGATGGTCAAACAAGGAGTCCTATGTCAATTAGGTCTCTGTTCCAGCACGTGAAAAAGTCTGAGTCTGTTCCTGAGTTCATGGATCCACTTTTGACAGCTACAGGCCATCTCCATGATGCAAATCCAACACCCACATTTTGTAGATTTAATGTTTATGGATACCAAGAGGTTGAACTTATAGGTTCTGTCCTGTTTACGTGTCCTCTGTTGAAGATTTTTCTCAGAAAAGCAATCATCTATTTTCCTTTATAAATAAAGCGTTTGCAACACAAGTAGCTAGTACATATATTAGGATTGATGCTATTGTTTTAGCTTTTGTTTTGCTGTTGTAACGAGAAGGCATACTCTCTGTTTTGCAATATAAAAACTCTATTTTCTTATGACTGTGTAAAGCGTGGTTTTGAGGTGACAACATATTAGCCGAAGGCTGTGCAGAGGGCCCTTGCTGGCTAAGGTTTTGCTTTTCATTTTTGTAAAGTTTTCATGTGTATTTTCTCTTATTTCCATTGTATATTTCTCATAATTTGTTTATGGTATTAATCGTTTTTATTCCTGTACATGATTTTGCAGCATTGTCATATTTTTCACTAACACTGATCAGTGCATTTTAGGATAGGTTATGCTCGAGCTTTTGAATATAATTTTTGCATCAAGTAGTGATCTAAGATTTGCTTCTCTGCTGACTTTAGCTTTTAAATTTCAATTGTTATGCTTTGATTTTAGTAAGATTTGTTTGTTGCTATTAGCTAGTTTAGATATCAAGTTCTTCATGTTATTTGACGTTATCTCCGGTGCCATGGCTTAACCGGAGAAGTTAATTGGCGAGCTATCGGATTATAAGTGAATTAATTTGATTTTTCTTTCATTAATCTACAAGTATATAGTTTAGATATCAAGTTCTTCATGTTATTTGACGTTATTTTCAGTGCCATGGCTTAACCCGAGAAGTTAATTGGCGAGCTATCAGATTATAAGTGAAGTAATTTGATTTTTCTTTCATTAATATGAAAGTAGATAGTTTAGATATCAAGTTCTTCATGTTATTTGACGTTATCTCTGGTGTCATGGATTAACCTGAGAAGTTAATTGGCGAGCTATCGGATTATAAGTGAAGTAATTTGATTTTGCTTTTATTAATCTGCAATTTTTGGTTTTGAGTGCAGTAGTTTAGATTTTATTTCTGTAATTAGATGGACAATAGAGACAGTAACCTCATGATCAGTACTTTATCTTTTGCTTGATTTAAGTAGCTACATATTTACACTTTTGTTCAAGTATTAATTTTATCACTATCATGTTTTGAGATCTTTTGAAGTGCTAAGTTTTGGAAATTACCATAAGAGACATAAACCTTGTCTTAAAATCTACATCCATACTTGACCTTTAAAAGTATTCTTAAGACCTTAGAATAGGATTTCCATTTGCATTAGAAACTTTAGGAGACCAACAAGAACAAAACCCCAAAAACAAGATAAAAACTGAAAACAATAAAAGTAAGAAAGAGGTTGTCTTGCACATTTAGTGCGTCACACTTCGTCAGTTGATAATTAATGTAGCAATTTAGGACATACTAAATTGACTAAACAGGCATACCGATATGCCGTCAAGGTCGAGCAAAAGTTTAAATAGAAGAAGCTAGACTTTGGATCTGCGAATCCGAAGCAAGGGAAAGGAACCTCCAAACCACAGAACAAAGGATAAAGCCAAGGTGGGGTGGCCCAAGACAACTCACCAAAGCTGCAAGCAAATAATAGCGCCGCGACGCTGAAAAAGGACATGGAAAAGTGGTGTGAGTTCCATAAGAGCTCCACTCACAACACAAGTGAGTGTCGGACCAAGCAGTCACTGGTGGTCGAGCTAAAGGTTTCAAAATCAGATGCATGTTCCAACACTGAGTCAGAACCCGACAAGGGGAATGACAAAGGAAAGTAGATTATCGATGTGGAGCCCAACACCACCGTTGCCACCACGAAGATCCAGAAGGAGGAACCCGAAGATCCAGAGGAGGAGGAGCATCTCTTCCACTCCCAGATGTGGGTAGAGGGCTCCCCGCTATAGTTCATTGTCGACAGCGAAAAAGAACCTCATTTTGGCAGAGGTCGTGAAGCGATTGGGCTTACCAACCACAACACATCCACAACTGTACACCATCGGGTGGATTCACCAAGGACAAGATCTTCGCATGAGCTAGCATTGTCACCTTCCATACAACATCAAGCCCTTCACAGATGAGGTATTGTGTGACATTGCTCCCCTTGAAGTTTTTGATGTATTATTGGGACAACCATACTTGTGGAAGTGACATGTTGTGTATGAATCAAGGCCCCGTGTTGTTATTGTTACTTTTGGAAATAAGTTATACAAGATACCGAGGGTTACTGCAAAACAATGTAGTAAGCTCATTTCCAAAACTAGGAAATTTGTTTTTCTTGATGATACACCCTCAAGGAAAGAAGAAGACGGTGGCCATGACCTCCAGACAGGGCCCCTCCGCACGACAACTACAAATGGACAAGGTCATGGAGGAGTACGAGGACATCTTCACCTCCCCTGCAGGGGTTCTTCTGCATTGTCAGGTCAAGCACTCCATTGATCTGACCCCAAGTGCACCACTGCCCAATGGACCAATCTATCGATGCTTCGTTCTAGAGAACGATGAAATAACGAGGCAGATTCAAGAGCTATTGTAGAAAGGTCACATCAGTCCAAGTTCATCTCCCTGTGGGAGCCCAATCGTGTTGGTACAAAAGAAGGATGGAACTTGGAGACTCTATATTGACTATCGGGCACTGAACAAGATCACTGTCCGTAATAGATACCCAATCCCATGGATTGATGACCTTCTGTACCAACTAAAGGGGGCAAAATATTTCAACAAGATCGATTTGAAGTTAGGATATCACTAGGTACCAATCGAACCCTCCAATGTGTGGAAGACTGCCTCAAAGCCAAGGAGGGCCTTTTCGAATGGTTGGTTATGCCTTTCGGAGTGACGAATGCTCC
Organism: Pinus tabuliformis; assembly: GCA_031772625.1. Taxonomy (NCBI): domain Eukaryota; kingdom Viridiplantae; phylum Streptophyta; class Pinopsida; order Pinales; family Pinaceae; genus Pinus; species Pinus tabuliformis. The sequence continues at coordinate 521,738,956 of CM062817.1, read as the reverse complement.
TGCAACCTTCATGAGGCTAATGGATGACATCTTGCAGCCATTCACTAACTCATTTGTAGAGTTATACTTGGATGACATCCTGATCTTTAGCCAGAGTTGGGAAGAGCATATCCACCACCTCCGACAGGTTCTCCAAACACTGTGGCAACACAAGTTATGTGCCAATTTGGAGAAATGCACTTTTGGCATGACCCAGGTTCAGTATCTGGGATACATTATTGATGAATAGGGGGTGCATGTGGATCCAGCCAAGATCCAAGTCATTCAGGATTGGCCATCTCCAACCACTTTGACAGAGCTCCATAGATTTCTAGGTCTTTCCAACTTCTACCATAAGTTCGTATTGGGATTTTCTCATATCACTTGGGCCTTGAGTCAAGTCACCAAGGGAGGAGCGAAAGCAAAATTCTTTTGGTCTGAATCTCAACAAAAGGCATTCACAGAGTTGAAAGATCACCTCTGCTCAGCACCAGTGTTCGCATTACCAGACTTGCAACAACCATTTGAGGTCGAGACAGATGCCTTTGACTATGCTATTGGGGCAGTCCTTACTCAACACGCGCATCTAGTGGCATATCACAGTGAGACACTTTCAAACACAGTCCAGAAGTATCCCACTTATGACAAAGAGATGTATTCCATTGTCCAGGCCTGTCGACAATGGAAGCATTACATTTTGGGGAAGGAAACGGTCATCCACACAGACCACCGACCCCTGTAGTTCATACAAACCCAAGGGAAATTGCAGAATGATCACCATCAGAAGTGGTCCACATATCTGCAACAGTTCCATTTGAATATCAAGTATAAGAAGGGTAGCACTAATAATGTTGCAGATTGCCTCAGTCGATCACCGATCATGGCATTAACCACCATGCTCAACTCTTGTGGGCACGAGACTTTTGATTGGCCACTTCTCTACAAAAGTGACCCAGAATTCAGCCACACATACCAGACACTCTTGGAGGGTCAGCATGTTCCAGATTTTCACCTCCAAGATGCCTTGTTATGCCACCTGGGTCACCTTTGTGTTCCTTTAAGCGAGTGTGCCAAGATGATTTGGGAAGCACACTACAGTCGAGATGCTAGGCCTTTCAATGTTGAGAAAACGATGGCAATACTGCAGAAGTATTTCTATTGGCTGAATCTTCGACAGGATGTCAGGAAGTACATCAGATCATGCACTGCCTGCGCCATTTCCAAACCGACCATTAAGAAGCAAGGCCTCTATACCCCGCTGCCTACCCCTAGTTGACCTTGGGAATCCATCTCCATGGATTACATGTCAGGCCTTCCTTCCACTAAGCATGGAAACGACTGCATTTTTGTGGTCGTCGATAGGTTCTCAAAGATGGCCATTATGGCGGCCTGCAAGAAGAATATCACAGTCAAAGCCACTGCTAAAATCTTCTTTGAATGAGTGTGTGTACACTTTGGGATCCCATAGTCTATCATCTCATATTGGGACAACAGGTTCCTTAGTACATTTGGTCCAGTCTCTGGTTGATACTGGACACCAAACTCACTAAGTCCACAACCTTCCATCCTCAAACTGATGGCTAGATAGAGGTTGTCAACAGGATGATCGTACACATTTTTGCGCATGTACAACTCAAAGCATCCACGCACATGGGATGAGAGCGTCCCCTATGTTCAACACAACTACAACCGGGCTCTCCACAGCTCGACTGGCCACAAACCTTTTCAAGTGGGCTTAGGATTCCAACCACTATGTCCCATTAATGTGGCCATGCCATTTGCAGCTACTCACACAGATTCGGCTCATGTCCAGTCCGAAACAGATAAGGCAAACAGATTCATTGAGCACATCCAACATATTCGCCAGCAAGTCCATGACATTATGGAGAAATCAAATGCCAAGTACAAGCAACGACATGATCAACATCAGGTGCCACATAAGTTTTAGGTGGGTGACAAAGTTTGGTTGTATTTGCAAAAGGAACACCTTACCGGAGCCTATCGGAAACTCAGACCACTTTGATATGACCCTTACACCATTACCAAGGTTGTGGGAGACAATGTATTTGAGCTCAACATTCCCCCAATCCTTGGCCTGCACCCAGTGTTCAATGTGGACCACCTTTGGCCATACTTTCCACCATTACTAGACACATCCGACATTGCAGAAAAACGCACACCCACAGAGTTAAATCCAGATTGCATGGAACAAGCTGCAACTGATCGGATCATGGACACATAGATCAAGCACACTCGCCAGTAGAATATCCAACTATATCGAGTTGTCAAAGTAGGCCAACTCCTTCACCAGGGCAAGTGGCTCACTAGGGACCAAGTTTAGCAGAAGTTTCCTCATCTCATGGAGGAACTCAACGCAATGGGGACCATTGCTTCCTAAGGGGGGGAGGAATGATCCAGGTGGATATTGGTGGCCACCTGCCAATTCCATGTGGACCACGACAATTTCTTCTTTCAGTTTCCTTAATTGTAGCACAATTTACTATTTTTAGCAGTTTTTCGAGCCCTAAACTTCCAGAGCTGTTTTGAGGCCCTCAACGACGTTTTTTTGGAAATCTACCGCGAGCGATTTTTTTGTCCAATATCTTCTTTTCCGTCGTAGTCCTCGGAGAGATCTTTCCACGGGTTATCATGTGCGTCAAACGGAGATAATATGACCAAGTCACAACCCCAGGAAGTTGGCTGCCCAACTCACCCCAACGGGGCCCATAAACTCTTGTTGTTACATCTCCTCGAGTTAGGGTTTTGGTTGTTTAGGGTTTGCTCTTATTGTTCAATAATAAAAAAGCCCTTGAGCCTCATTGTAAGGAGTTCAGAGGCATGTATCCGCCACATCTCTTCCTTAGAGATAAGCTACCATCGCCCTAGCTGATTTGTTTCCATTTCTGTTGTAAGCATATTTCAGTATTTTACATTAATGAAATGAAGTATTATTTCCACTGCATCTATGCGTTTATGGTTATCTCTATAATTTGTTACATTCCTGTTTAAATCCGGATCACTACTATTGTACCATCTTGATTATTTTTGTTATTTATTAAAAAATAAATAAATTAAAATTAATGTAAAATGAAAATCTATTGCTTAATTCAATATTATTTTAATGTAAATGCTGACTCGTAGGCTTTTCATATCATGCGTATACGACCTTGACATCGTCTCGACAATCATGACGCTCACTCACCTACCTCTACAATGCTGGTGGTAATCATGAGAATGCGTACATCTTCCTCTCTCCTTCTAAACTTTCCACGTGGTAAGTGGCTTCGATATGCCATGCCTGGTCATTACAGTTTCATAAGCAAAGGCCTTGGATTTTGTCTACACAGAGTCACCCTTGAATTGTGCATCCACATCGACCTTGATAATGCCAGTGGGTAATCATGACAATCCCTATCCATTGAACTTTGAAAGATGAAAGATCCCAGCTCCATATGTTATTCCAAGCTTTCCACGTGTTAAGTTTCTTCGCTCTTCCTTGCTTGGTGATACATGTGCTTGAAATGTTCAAGTACATAATTCCCTTCGAATTTTTTTATTACACAATTCTTACAAATTGGAAATACAGACGGAAACAAAATTAATCGTAAGATTGAATTTTATATTTAAAAGGGGATTATTGATTGTATTTTTGTGGTATAAATTTTATTGGAATTAAAAATCATAAAATTTGATTTACTTAGTGGACTATTTTAATACAAATGTGAATTTAAATGTGATTGGTATACTCTATGTGACTAGTGGCTTAGTATACCGTAAAAAATACACACCCGTAATTTTTTGGTGTTGATGGTGCTTTAAAATTCGACGTTTACCTTTGCTTAAAGTAATATTAAAGTGAGTGTTATATTGGGTTTTAAATAATTCGTTAGATATCCAATGATGTTTACATACTTTATATAATATTTAATATTTAAGAAGGTTATTATCATGTTGTTGATTTTTTTTTTTAAATTAAAATGTAAATTAAATTATAATATTAAAATGGATCTCATTAATGACATGTATATATCTCAATTTTTATAAAATTTTAATACTATTTCAAAATAATTATGTATTATAAAAATGTGTTTTTAATATTTTTTTATTATATACAAATAGATTAATTTCGTATCTCAATTATTACTTAATTTTAGGTAGAAAAATTATAAATATGCTAATACTATATAATTATAATATTATATATAATATTTAATGCAAAATTCTAATTCAAAGTATAGTTTAATTCTATTTTAAAAAAAATGGCTAATAATTATTTATTTTATCAAAAACAATTATATATATAATTTAGTTTAGTTCCACTTAATTTTTTTTTATTGAAATTATATGGTTATAAGTTAAATCTTTAATTAAATGATTAAATTTCATTTTTTAATTATTATTAAAAATGATTAAATTTATATTTTAATAAAAAATAGTTTATCTTTAAATAAAATTTTAATTATTTTTTAAATTACATATTTATTAATTAAACATTCAATAATTTAAAATGTTTCTATTTAATATACTCTTAATTTATATCTTTATATTTTGACTGACATATATATATATACACATGATAATTACTAGCAACAAGGGAATCATAGTTTAGTAGTAGAATCCCATATCCATGTCTTATGCCAAGAATAAGGGAACCATATATAGTAAATTTAATTTAAATCCTTAAATTCACATGCTCATGGGTCATCCTAGTAATTATCAATTGGTTGCCATTTTCAAAACAAAACTTTTACTTTAATTTAGCTATATTTGACGTCCCCTTAAGATATAAATGTTTTGTCAAACTTTTCCCAACATAAAAGTTCCATTGTGTAAGAACTCCATAACATTTCTTAATTTTGCACGTCAACCAATCTAGTTTACATTCAACAACTTCTCATTGTTTATTAGTTTCAAAGTTGAGTAAAATTTGTTGATTAAAGTCACCATAATGGTGTTGCTTCAAATTTGACACTACGTAAGTCCATCTTCAACAATCAATATTTGTGTAATAAACTTTTTTGTTTAGGGTATAATATAGGTTTTTTTTCTCATTTTTAAATTACATTTTAGAATTTTTAAAGAGACAAAAAAAGGAAACTAAAAAATTCATTCGAATGCTTGTATGGAATCTAAACAAAATGTATGTTTTAAACAAAGTCTTTTGGTAGAAATCACATGAGAGAATTTTTTGGCTGACGTGTTTTGAACCAACAAGTGTGGTTCATCATCAGGACCAGATGAAGAAGTAGACCATGGCAAAGGCTTAAATAGAGAGCAAATGTATGTCGTTAACTTGGTACACTGATCCAAGTTTATCATATGTAAAATCTTATACAAACTATCCATCTTTAAAATTTAAAATTTACGTCTAAGAATTCCAAATCCACATTAGTTTATGTGAATTTTTTTTTGTTCACTCGAAAAACCTATCATAAATTAACATAAATTAACAGTTGAATGACTCCTATCTACGAATGCATGCTAACTCAACGCCAAAATTTGTATTTACAAGAAAAATCATAAAATGGAGTATATTAATAAAGGGAAAATAATTAACAATTTGTTATCAAAATCTTTACAATTTATAAATTGCATAACTTGCCTCTATATAACTAAATATAGCCCCTTTTTCCCTAATTTATTGTTTTCCAATTTTACTTTTTTTCTTTTTTTCCTTCTAATGCACTTATAGAGGTTTCCATTTAACTATATTTAAACTAGGCGAGAGGTACTCGCTACTATGTAGCTTGTTTCTAACCATAAATTTGATAGGAATCTAGTTGAAATTTCAATTATGAGCAAAGTTTTACCAATAATATGAGATCTTCATATGGTGGAAAAATGCCCTTACAAATTTTACCCAATTCTAAATCAATTGAAATTATAATTTTGGATTAATGAGAATTTCAATCTTTTTATTATCAAGTATAACAACTAAATGGAAGTTTATTTATTTTTTTGGTTAAATTAAAATTTCTATTAATTGATCAAAACAAAATGGAAAATATAATCCTAGCTTGCCCTTGTCTACAGGAAATAAAACTAGTGGAAAAACCATAAGTTCTTCAACATTTATACTTGGTGATCAAACCAAGTGACAAAAATATGTTGGTAAGTAGAAATCCAAGAGTAAAAAACTAGAGAGACAAAATTGAATCATACTTATAGAGACGAGTCATAGGGAACCACCTCTATTGGGGCTTTGCCACTACCAGGAGAGTTGCTCGAGTTAGGTGGGAGGCCGAGATGGTCTTCAATCCACTTCATGCATCGGTCCAAGGATTTCAAAGACAGGTGCAACCCATCAAACATTAGGATAATTCCTTTATTTTATTTCTGTCCAATAAAATTTTGCCCAATAATGCCTCCACATGCCAATATGAAGCCAATGTGTGCATGTACTAATTTTGTTTGCCTCGAGTATGACCAATATCAGGGACCCAAGCCACAACTTCCCCTGTTATTTATGCATTTGATAGGTAACTATGTTCCCCCATGATATCCCTCTCAACCTTTGTGAGCTCTACTTGGATGTTTGGAGGCATTTGAGAGTGATACAAACTAGCAGAGGATTTCACTCTCTGATGAGCACGAGAGCCCCCTCTTGCTTCATAATACATGACCTCACGATGACATCTTGCATGTTGACGTGGCATGGTAGATGCCCAAAACCATTGATAGAGTTGCCATAGAGGTTGATTGTCAGCTAGAGCTATAAGGACACAAAGAGAAGGGAAAACTATAATAGAGCAGTTGAACAAGTGGATTAGGAAAAAATTAGAAGGGCTCTAAAGACCAGAGACCTATTCCTTGAGAATGCTCAATGGGAAGGGAGGGGAGTCTGAAGTAAGAAGCATAGGGGTAACCTAGAGAAAGCCCACTATGCAATATCATGCATTGTGAACTTGAGAAAGGAAACAATAGGGAAAGCGAAAACCACAATAAAGGGCCCTAAATGATACTCTGTCAAAGCTGACCACTTGGAAAATGAATGCATTGTTGATGAGAGCTCCCAAAACTCAAAAAGACCGAACAAAATCATGGATGCAGCGAGGGTAGTTCAATCATAATGTGTTTCACATAATGGTTATAGATGGAAGGGAGAGCTGTTATATTTGCATAATGGTTTGAACTGGAAATGTCTTTGCCACCTTATAGCATTAAAATTCCATGAGGAGGGCTGTCTAGCATGTTCCCTCCCATTAATGCTAAGTGGGATGGTTGATATGTTGACCACCACACATTGCATTGCTTCTCACCCTATAGGGAAAGAGGAAATTTATTATAAAATTATATATATATATATAGTTAATTTTACTTTTAAAATAATTTAATTATCATTAAAAAATTAATAAATTTATATAACCAAACAAAATTTAATTAACAAATCTTTGTTAGGAGAGAGAACAACTATTCAAATTTGTAATTTTAATGTGTGTTAAAAATGATTTAAAATAATTAATAATGTAACATGCTATAATTTCTTTCAACCAAATATAATATAAAAAATATTTATAGTATGTTAATAATTTAAAAAAAATATATATAAACTTTGTTTATGTTAAAGGATGAGACAAGTAGAAAGAATTCAAAAATGCTTTAACAATAATTTAAAGAAAAGTGGATGGTATGGATGAACACTGGTGGCCCAAGTTGATTGTGGTAGAAGAGTTAAAGCGTAGGAAGAAAACTTGAATCAAAATGACAAGTGGATGGGAAAACGAGAAATCAATTGGCGAGACTGTCCTAACTCAATAAAAATTTGGGTACTTGAAAAATTTAGCACTGCCATGTGGGAAAAACAGGTTGGTCGTATAAAAATGATATATATCAATAATTTAAATCCAACATGGTCGCATAATGAAAAGACCTATTTGAGTGTCGCATTCAAGGGAAAGACTAAGATTTTAATACAACAACTAGGACTGGATCCCATCATCTTAGATTCGAAACTGGTAGATGGGTAGTTCCCAACGAAGAGAGGGAAGAAAGAACTTGTGCCTTTTGTGAGGGGAGAGCAGTTGAAACCGAATGACACTTCATCATGGAGTGTCTTGCTTATAAAGACATTCATAGTCAATTCGAAAGTGACCTAAAAATGGACAGAGTATGTGAGCGGAAAGAAAACTTCACAAGAATTTTTTTTTTTTGATCATGATTCACCCAAAAAAAATATTATGGAAAGAAACTTGATTGTATGATGTTTTGTTAGTTAGATATCTAGATCCCTAGACGATTTTGGTGTCTTGGATATCATTAAAAATTCTTCTCTTAGAATTTAATAATATATTGCATTGTTTTGAGTCACAGAATTGCTAACGTGGCATTTTTGGAGGGATGAATTTATGCTAAAATCCTGGTGTAAGCAAGGATGAGTTTATGTTAATTTGGAGGCACAAAGGTGCTAACGTGGCATTTTAGAAGCAGGGATGGATTTATGTTAATTTGGAATAATCTCCTATTAAAAGAAGTGTTTAAAAAAAGCCAAAAAATCTGGGGAGACAAAAGCCTGGCGTTTTAGAAGCAAGGATGACGTTTTAGAAGTAGGGATGAATGCATGGCAATTTGGACTAATCTTGTATTAAAAAAGTGCTGAAAAAAGCTAGAGGACAAAAGCCAAAACACTAGGAATACACATAATGAAAGACAACAAAGATCCATGTACTGTTTATTTAAATTTTCTTGACTTGAATTTGGACTGTAACAAAAAGGGAGTGGGCAAAGTTTTTGGTGTCACAAATTCAGTTAATTGAAAGGCCCCTTTCACTGTGCTCGATAGAGAAGGTAGGAACATAATCATAGATGGCAAACACAAGCGCATAGTTGGGGACAATCCCAGTAGAACAGAACCAGTGACTGAAGCAGAGGCGCCACCGGTGGCTAAGGTAGCAAGAGCAATAGTTGCATATTCTAGTTGAAGCAGCAGAATCAAGGGTATAAACATGGGTGTGGGCCATAGTCAGAGTAGTGCTCTGGCTTACTCCAGGACCATATATGGATAATGGTAGAACCACCGTCTGGATCGAGAGCCAACAAATTGACTGTGATAGTGTCCATGGTTGGCCATAGATCCATAGATGCAGAACAGAGTTGGGTTGGCATGACGAAGTGGAGTTTGGTTTTGTTTGTAATGTTTTCTATTTTTTTTGCTAGAGCAGAGTTGGCTGACCATGGATCGATAGATGCAGAGCAGAGTTGGTTGGCCATGGACGCGTTCTGGAGTTTGATTTTGTCGGTTGTGTTTTCTGTTTTTTTTTTTTTGGTTTCGTTTTGTTTTTGTTTTTTTGTTTTTTAATTTTGTTGTTACATTGTTTTGGGTGTTTTTTTTCCTCCATTTGAAGCATGGCCATGTGAATTGAGTTTGATATGTGTCGTTTATCTTTTATTTTTCATCCTTTATTTTCTGTTATCTTTTATTTTTATATTATTTTTTTCCTTTTGGATTTAATGAGATGGAAACAAGACATCCAAAATAGCGGAGCGGATGCAAATTTATCTCAGATGTAAGTGAAAGCAAGGGAAGGTATGTTTGGTTTCATTTATTTTATTTTTCAAAACAAATTATAATGTGATTTATTGGAGAGAGGCTATTTAGCATTTACAAATTAGAATGTATGTTGATGCAGATTTCACATATTCAGTAATATTAGAATGTATGTTGATGCAGATTTCATAGATTCAATGGGTGCAGGCTACAACAACTGAAGGTATACTTGGTTATATTTTGTATGTTTTTAAAATTGAGAGGGGCTAATTAGGGTTTAAATTTTTGGTCCTTAACTAAGATATGCTTTTATAGGGTTTATGTTTATTGGTCATTACAAAATCTATTTACATCTGCCCAAGGTTTTTATTCTCTATTTGCCCAAGCTTGTTTGAGTGCAATATTAGGCTACTTGGAGAGCTTATTTTAGCTCATGATTGCAATAGAATCAGCCAAAAAATGTTTTAAGAAAAAATACAATGGTCAGTTGCTTATTCTTGCCAATGATTTGGGGCAACATTTTCTGCGAGCTTTTGATACTTCCGCTAGCCTCCCATATGCATGGAATAATCTTAAGGTACTCTTTTCTCATACTCACTAACATTGTCCTAGCTCATCTGTAAACTAATTCCAGTAACTTTCATTTGAAGCTTTGGTCTGTACAGCTTAGATAGTGATAGAAACTCAATTTAAGTGTGTTTTGGAGTTTATTATGTTGATAACACTAAACCTAAAGTACGAAGGTTGTTGGAAATATGCTCTAGTGGTTAGAACTTAGATGTTATATCACTATTGGTAGAATGTTGTTGGTATCTTATGTAAAATAGCTAAAAACCAAGCTGCATGGATGGCTTGGAAGATATTTATTTATTACTTGATCCCTGTAAAAAAGCTTTTGTTGATATATGTTTCTGAAGAAGCGACCACTAAAGAATGTGTATTAATTGTTTAGAATTCCCCATAGTTTTTTACTTTTTGAGTAGCAATAGATGTCCCCATTTACAACTCCACTTGTGTTTACTATAGTTCTTTTGATTTTTCCCTCATCATTTTTTTAAGTTCTATGACCATCTCTCTAATCGTGATGATTTTCTAAAAAATATGAGGGTTCGGGCTCTCCATGGCTGCATTTGAGCCTATAATCTTTAGATTGTCTCCATTACAATGGCACTTGTGTCTACTATAGTTCTTTTGATTTTTCCCTCATCTTTTTTTTTTTAAGTTCTATGATCATCTCTCTAATCGTGATGATTTTCTAAAACATATGAGGGTTGGGCTCTCCATGGCTGTATTTGAGCCTATAATAGTATAATCTTTATACTGACAAAAACATGATATGTAATCTATGGAAGAGAGGTGTCAAATAATTATTCTTCCTTCTCCTCTAATTTAAACCCAACCGTAGGTTATGGCACGTAGGTGATATTAATGTGCATTTTTTCCAGTTTGTGCATGCCTTAGTGAACCTAATACTGTGGATAATCATGTTATTCAATGGTTGAACAATGTATTCAGAATTGTGACAAGATTACAAATGATTAATTAGTAATTGTTAATGAACACTGGCTGAGCGACAATGTATTCAGAATTATGACAAGGTAACAAATGATTAATTAGTAATTGTTAATGAACACTGGCTGAGCGATTAGTACAGTAGCAGCTTTAACTGGTAAGAGAAAGACAGAAATAAGGTTATGGCCTCTATGATACTGGATATGCCCTGCAGATGAGCTGGTATCCGTGTGGAAACAGATCCTGCAACCTTGGAGCATCTAGGAGACATGGATCCCAATCCAGTGGACCCATGTCCGCTTGATGCTCCAAGGCTGCAGGATCTATTTCCACACAAATACTTGCTCATCTGCCAAACAGATCCAGTATCATAGTGGCCATAAACTTATTTTTGCCTTTGTCTTATCAGTTAAAGCTGCTATTGTACTAATCGCTCAGTCAATGTTTATTAACAATTACCAATTAATTGTTTGTAACCGACGCTAGTTGAAATGACCTATTTAAATATTGGCTTGAATCTAGTCAATATTAAAAAAATATAACTAACTTCTTCTAGGAAGTTCTAACTTCCTCTAACAAGAATTTTTTTTCATGAAATATATTATTCCACCAGATTTAGTGATATTATAACATCCTTTCTTGTAGTGACAATTTTCTTTTAAGAGCTCATCAGCTTTCTTATTTAGTTCCCTCTAAACATGCAGGAAGGTGAAATGTAAATTTAACACTCACCTCTTTAATTATATCCATGATTGGGATCGGGAGCAGTAATAAGTTTTTATCCAAATTGTAGCCTCTTTTGCCTATTTTGTGATTTTCTTGGATCCCAACAAAATTACAGGGCTCTTTAAGACCTTAGATGCAATTTTCAGCAGCAACCAAGAACCTGAAGTTTATGCCCTCTCAAATATATAACCAATTTGTAACTAGTGTCCTACCCCACAAGACACTAAGAATTCCTTGACATGCTACATCAAAGTAGCCCCATGCCTTTGATTTGTTGATATTAAAATCTTTTTAAATTTGGAATTTCCTTACTTTGCAATGTCATAATCTATCACCAACCATAGGGCCCATGCAATTGTTTAACACAAGGATTTATGTTTTGCTACTACTTTCTCCCTATACCATTCCTCAAAACAATTAGATACACTCTCCCCTTCCCAATTTCCTTTCCTAGTAGTCAATTTAAACAGTAGGTGATTAAGAAATTCATCTTTTTGCATAGAATATAGCTACTAGGTCCCCACTGTTCTCTTACAAATTTTCCAAGTTAGAATCTTATTTGGTAATGCCAAGTAAAGAACCATCCTAGATTTTAGAGGGCTTTTGAGCTTCCATAAAGCTTTCCACCACCATCTTTTTTTCCTCTTCTTTGTTCTCCTTCATATTAAACTCATAGCCTAGTTTTGTTGTATAATTTCTTGCATGGTTCTTTTCATCCTTGGTTCTACATGGAGTTAGAGTTTGTTGGATTTGTTGTGCTCTAATCTTGAAGTGTTGTTTTCAAAGATAATGATAGCCTATAATTTCCTTTACGGCATATATGGACCTCCCTCATTCTTGGTCTATTTCATTTCCCAACCTTTTAGGCCAACGATTTTCCTAGGAATGGATAATATTTCACTAATGCCTTGGATGGATCCTCCCCAAATTTTAGTCTATCTCTTCTCCCAACCTTTTGTGCCAACCATTTTCCTTTGAATGGATAAATATTTCACTAATTCCTTTTAGATAAGTGAGGCCCCTCCAAAAGCCTTCACTCTCATTTTGGTTTTGCAAACTTTTTCCACTTAAACAATGGTATTCCTTCCCTTTTTCTTTTCCTTGTCTACAAGGAAGCGAAAGTACCTTTTTCTAACATTCCTTTTGGTATGTAAGTTAAAGAATGTTAATAAATAGGTATCCCCTCCAAAAATAGTTTGGCCAAATTTAGCTAGCATAAATTACTCATACATATAATTATTAATTGCAATCCTTGAATTTGTAGTTAGTAGGCTTGAGGCAAAGCCTTGAATAACACTAAAGATTTATGAACATACATCCTTTTTGCCTTATTGTATAACTCAAGGATCTTTTTATCCTTTTCTTCTTCCCTAACTGTTCCCATGCCAATTAAAACCACATCATCTACAAATAGTAAATGGGATAAGGAAAAATAATTTCTCATTTTAATACCCTTTTTAGTACCTTCCCTTTTAGATGCATTACATTCTATTCAAACTTAGTGTGGAAATTTCCAATTCAAAATAATTGAATGCCATCCATCTTTATGCATTTACCATTCTTTGCCATCTTAATTCCACTTAGTTCTTGTGGAAATTTCCAATGCAAAATAACTTAATGCAAAACGTAAATTTCACCTACTTTGATTAGAGGTTTTTGTGATCTTAATCCTGTAAATTTTCAGCCTTAGTGTTGTTATGAAAATGACAATGGAAAGTGAGGAATATTTCAATCTTCAACTACTCAATATTCTAGGAAATCCAAAGAGAGGAATTTGTTTTTCTTTCTGAAATACTCATCCAAATGAAGCTCATTCATTCCAAAAATGGTATCTAAGGGAAGTTAGGTTTTGCATAAGCTCAAGGCTTTGTCAACACGGGGGAGCCTTCTCATGTTGTCTAATGACACACATCTAAACAAGAATATCCCAATTCTCCCTCATGTGGACCAAAATATCTTTCAAGAATCAAAGGTCACCATCCTAGCTCTAGATTTTTTCAAGAAATATCTCAATTCTCCTTCATGTGGACCAAAAGATCTTTCAAAGGTCACCATCCTAGCTCTAGATTTTTTCTCTGTAATGTCCTAGGCTAATTTTTTTGTCTTAGGACTTCTTATTTAAACTACAGTTTTCCAATAGAAGTAGAACAAAAGGTATTCCTTTAGTAGATATTTCTTATAACATATAAATCAACCACAATAGACATGCACAATTAATATAATAATCAACAGTAAGTAGGAGCTTACTCAAATCCATAATAATAGGACTAACTGTCTAATAACCAATTATCCACAGGCCAATGATATTGTTGCCAAAACAAACCAGATCCAACTATAAAATCAAATTGAGCTAAATCCTGTAGCAGCTAATTTACCCTATTTCTGTTAATAGGACCTGGATTATTCCTTCCTCAGTTTGCTGGCCTCAAAAGGTAGACACAGCAGCCTAAACTGCTTGTCTGGGGTACTCTCAACTTCAGAAGTTTAGCTCTCGTCCTTAAGGATTCCCTTTCCAATAGCTAGTAGCTCCTTGGTGGTTTGTAATTTAGTTTGGAACTTGGTAGTTCACTGAAACTCTTGTTCATGTAACAGTTTGGTCTACCAAACTCTCCTTCAGGAGGACCTGAATTGTCTCAGAGAGACATCAAACTCTACCTCAGGAGGGTTGAACTATCTCAAACATCGAACACTACCATAGGAGGGAGGAACAACCTCAAAGAAATCCACTGGAATATGCGCGTAATATATAAGCAACTCTACCTTAGGAAGACCAAACAACCTCAGAGAAATTCACTGAAATGTGCCAATAATATATCTGCATTTCTACCTCAAGAAGGCTAAACTGCCTCTGGGAATAGTTCACTGAAGTATGCCTTAGAATACACCTACACAACTATAAAAGAATTTGAGTTCTTGCCTCAGATTTGACACCAAACCTTGCTGTCTTCTGGATAGGTGAATCCCATGATTTCTAGACCAGAATCAGAAGATAAATGAGGAATTTACTAACTAGGGTGGAATCTTCCACCACCGAAATTGGTAGAGAAAAAGGGGTTTTAAAATCCATTAAACCACAACCCAAGAGAACATATGTATTTGATCCAATTTGATGATGCTAATTTAATTCCAACTCTCTTATCTCCTCTATTTATGGATTCCTTCATGATCTCCCAAATGTGAGGGTTGTCGATGCAACCCCTAATTTTGGGCTTTGCAACCCCTAATTTCGGGTTTTTTTGCCCCAACCGACTCAACTTTTACACAATGTTGCCCCAACATTAGAAAAAATGGGTTTTACCCCTTTATCAAGACTATATCCTATGGGGTTGGATAGGCTATTTCGTCCTCACTTAGCCAATCAATTGGGAGAGTACATTACATTCTCCAAAGGGGCAGGAGGGCTTCCAAAGTGGACACACAAACCCCATCTGTGAAAAAATCAACTTCTCATGACCTTCAATCATATCCATAGTGACTTAAACATGCCATATCTAAAATCCAAGGTGGACATTTTTGTTCTCCACAAATTAGTAAGTGGATTCTTCAAACATCATCCAAGGTGGACATTTTCGTTCTCCACAAATTAGCAAGTGGATTCTTCAAACATTATCCAAGGTGGAGATTTTCGTTCTCCACAAATTAACAAGTGGATTCTTCAAACATCATCCAAGGTGGACAGGTGATTTTCTAATCTTATTTATATGCATACATGTAGGCTATCCTAATCTACTTGGGGATAGAAGAATCTCTCCAATTTTCTCATATCTAATCAAAATTTAATCATATTGGAGTTGGCCTTGGGTCATATAGGTTAGCCCAATACCTACTTGCACTTCAAAACTGCATTTTAAGGTGATCTTGTGCAAGATATTAATTCAATTTGTTGATTAGGTCGACTATATAGATCAATCTTAATATCTGTTTCTCTTCATCACTAGGTGCACTAGGCACTCTGTTTTACAACATCTATTTGAGTTTAGGTTGCACTTCTTTTTGTCTTCACCATGTTTCAAACTATGTTTCTCAACCCAATAAGAGATGTCACCAAACATAGCAAAAAATATACCAGCATTACCAACCATTGTTTTCTGCTCTTGATTTTAGCAGCTTAAGGTCATAACAGTAGAGAAACTACTTTGTTGCAGAACACACACAATACAATAATAGATCAGTTGTATATAAGATGAATGATAATGTTGGATACTAGATAAGCATTCACAACTTGGACATGGTTTCAGTGCAACCTCTTTATCCCACATATATATAGAGTGTTGCTTAGCAGTTGCTTTACAAAATAGCAAGCAAGACTTTCAATGCACCAAAACTATACAACATCTATCACAATGGCAGCTATATCTTGAATGTCTATTTCAGAATCTGGACGAAGAAATTCTATTTTGGAATTATTTAAAGGTGTTATATATGTGATTTGCCCTTAGTATTGGATCTATGTCTCCAATTGGTGCAGTTTTTTGACCTTCCATTTCTTGCAGGTATGGTCAATTGTCCTACATTTTTAGTAGAAGTGCTTCATTTGTTTTATTGAACCCTACAATTTAATCATCAACTAAATGATTCTCCAACAAAGGTCATGTTGTAGACGCAGACTTAAAAACATAAACAGGCAATCTCTAATTTATGAGCCGTGCCCAAGCATGTAAAACTAAGGTATGGTAGACATTCTATTTGGTAGAGAGAATTAGAGCTTGGTTGTAAACTAAGGTATGGTAGACATTATATTTGGTGGAGAGAATTAGAGCTTGGCTGGAATGTTGCTTCTTTGCCAACAAACCTAACAAAGTTTGTCCTTAGCAATGATTGGTGCCATTCTCTTATAAACCAACCAACATCAATGCCTCCCTCCCTACAACATGTCAAATCACAACCAAACAAGTCTCCATTCTTATTGAGTCTTACTAGGACACTGGGTAGTTGAATATAATCTGTAGAAGAAAACAACTCCAACATTTCAAAAGGAAGCAGGTACAGAATGAACTATTGCACACAATGCATTGTAAGCCAAGAAACCAAATGTATCAATGTAGAGATCAAAGCTGCCATTTTTTTTTTTTTTCAGTTTGCTCCATCTAGCATTAAAAGCATACTGTCGATCTGCAAATGGAGTATGTTGATGTAACCTGATGACTCTTCGAAGTGAGTTCATGATATGGCAATTTAGTACAACAGAAATGGGAATCTGACATACTCAAGGTCAACTTTGTAATGATAGATTTTAACTTCTTTCTTGACCTATTGATGGCAAGCTTCTATGCTGCATCATCTGTTCCTTTCTTTTTAAATTATTCCAAAAAGGTATTTTGAGGATTCTTTTAGAGTTACCCTAGACATTGATGTGTAACATCTAGCTCCAACTTGGAGAGAAGTGTCATTCTCGAAGGCACTTGAGAACCCCAGAGAACCCCATAATATCTCCTCATGCAAGAAAAAAATACCAAGTAAAATCAAATAGCCAATGCAAACACTTCCTCATTAATTCTGTGCAATGCCCATTACCTTTGTGTTTTATTATTGTCCAGGACAAATAGATTTTAAAATTAAATGCTAGCAGGCTAGTTTTTTTAATGCTAGTATGTCTAATAGCTTTGCAACCAACTCCCTGTGCAATAAATATGTCCTTGTTTAACCAACTCTGTAGGTGAAGTTTTTTCTCATTATGTTTTCCATGAAATATTAAAATTGACCTTCTCCTTCCCTAAGATCTAAGATGCACATCTTGTTATAGCTTGCACTTGCTTGTATGTGTTTCCATCACCAAGGGTTTTCCAAATGGTCTCTCAAAATATTGATTGCTCCCTGTAAGCAATTTCCATCAAGGAAAGGGGGTTGCTATTTCACTTTTCAAACATCCTAATTTGTATGTTTGACACCAACAGCTTCATCTCTCAGGCAATTTGAGCTGTTTTGGTCAGTTTGTGTGCATAAATCTGCCCCTGGAGTAGCAAATCCATCATTAGTTTATACGAGGGTATAGGTGCCCCTAATCATCACCATAACTGCCACCAAAATGTGTTTGTGAAGGTCTGTCCTCAAAATCAGTCTTCAAATATAATTCCAAGCTGCCAGCAGTTCTCTTATATTCATCTTCTAGGGGACCAGGGCTGTAGTCTCTCACATGAAGTTTGTCAAGAAACGGCCCCTCATCATGATACTAGTCATCAAAAACTGGTGCCCCACTAAAACATATTATGTATGGCTTTTCCCCATTCTGTTTAAGGTGCACAAATAGATGAGGGTCAGTAGTATCTTCTTTAGTGGATCCAACAACATTGTCTTCATGGGGAGCCAAGACATCTTGCTCTAAGGATGTTTCATCTCCATCAAGACCCTTGTTATCTTCATTTTCGCAAAGTTGTTCCATAATGTTTTGATCCAAAATCCCCTTTTGATCAGCCTCATCTACATTATAACCAGAGTCTTCAAAAGGATTATGGGGCTGCCCTTGTTGCAGATTTGTGGCAATTATCCCTTCCACACTGTCTTTGTGGCGGTGCTCGTTTGTGTCTTCTTCAAGTTCAACAATTTCTTTATTTCCATTATCGCTGCCACAGAATTCAGAGACATTGTTAGTGGATCCAACAAATGCTTCATTTGTTTGATTGAACCCTACAATTTAATCATCAACTAAATGATTCTCCAACAAAGGTCACGCTGTAGACTCAGACTTAAAAACATAAACATGCAATCTCTAATTTATGAGCCGTGCCCAAGCATGTAAAACTAAAGTATGGTAGACATTATGTTTGGTGGAGAGAATTAGAGCTTGGCTATAAACTAAGGTATGGTAGACATTCTGTTTGGTGGAGAGAATTAGAGATTGGTTGGAATGTCGCTTCTTTGCCAACAAACCTAACAAAGTTTGTCCTTAGCAATGATTGGTGCCATTCCCTTATAAACAAACCAACATCAGTGCCTTCCTCCCTACAACATCTCAATTCACAATCAAACAAGTTTCCATTCTTAAAAGAAAACAGCTCCAACATTTCAAAAGGAAGCAGGTACAGAATGAACTATTGCCCAGACTTCATCGTAAGCCAAGAAACCAAATGTATCAATGTAGAGATCAAAATTTCCATTTTTTTCTTCAGTCTGCTCCATCTAACATTAAAAGCATACCATCGATCTACAAATGGAGTATGTTGATGTAAACCAATGACTCTTTGAAGTGAGTTCATGATATGACAATTTAACACAAAAAAAATGGGAATATGACATACTCAGGGTCAGCTTTGTCAGGTCAACTCTGTAATGACATATTTTAACTTCTTTCTTGCCTTATTGATGGCAAGATTCTATGTTACATCATCTGTTCCTTTATTTTTAAATTATTCCAAAAGGTGTTTTGAGGACTCGTTTAGAGTTACCCTAGAAATTGATGTGTAACATCTAGCTCCAACTTGGAGAGAAGTGTCATTCTCGAAGGCACTTGAGAACCCCAGAGAACCCCATAATATCTCATCATATAAGAACAAAATACCAAGTAAAATCAAACAACTAATGCAAACACTTCCTCATTAATTCTGTGCAATTCCCATTACCTTTGTGTTTGATTATTGTCCAGGACAAATAGATGTTTAAAATTAAATGCTAGTGGGGTGGTTTTTTTAATGCTAGTATGTCTACTAGCTTTGCAACCAAGTCCCTATGCAGTAAATATGTCCTTGTTTAACCAACTCTGTAGGTTAAGGTTTTTCTCATTATGTTTGTCATAAAATTGACCTTCTCCTTCCCTAAGATCTGAGATGCACATCTTGTTACAACTTGCACTGCTTATATGTGCTTCCATCACCAAGGGTTTTCCAAATGGTCTCTCAAAATATTTATTGCTCCCTGTAATCAATTTTCATCAAGGAAAGTGGGTTGCTATTTCACTTTTCAAACATCCTAATTTGTATGTTTGATGCAACAGCTTCATCTCTTGGGCAGTTTGAGCTGTTTTGGTCAATTTGTGTGCATAAATCTGCCCCTGTAGTAGCAGATCCATCATTGGTTTATATGAGGGTATAGGTGTCCTTAATCATCACCATAGTTGCCATCAAAATGTGTTCGTGAAGGTCTGCCCTCAAAATCAATCTTAAAATATAATTCCAAGCTTCCAGCAGTTCTCTTATATTCGTCTTGTAGGGGACCAGGGCTGCAGTCTATCACATGAAGTTTGTCAAGAAATGATCCCTCATCATGATACTCGTGATCAAAATTGGTGCCCCACTAAAACATATTATGTATGAATTTTCTCCATTTTGTTTAATGGTGCACAAATAGATGAGGGTCAGTAGTACCTTCTTTAGTGGATCCAACAACATTGTTTTCATGCGGAGCCAAGCAATCTTGCTCTAAGGATGTTTCATCTCCATCAAGACCCTTGTTATCTTCATTTTCGCAAAGCTGTTCCATAATGTTCTGATCCAAAATCCCCCTTTGATCAGCCTCATCTACATTATAACCAGAGTCTTCAAAAGGATCATGGGGCTGCCCTTGCTGCAGATTTGTGGCAATTATCTCTTCCACACTGTCTTTGTGGCGGTGTTCATTTGTGTCTTCTTCAAGTTCAACAATTTCTTTATCTCCATTATTGCTGCCACAGAATTCAGAGACATTGTTAGTGGATCCAACAATATTGTCTTCATGGACATCCAAGACATCTTGCTCTAAGGATGTTTCATCTCCATCAAGACCCTTGTTATCTTCATTTTCACAAAGTTGTTCCATATTGTTCTGATCCAAAATCTCCTTTTGATCAACCTCATCTACATTATAACCACAGTCTTCAAAAAGCTTATGGGGCTGCCCTTGCTACAAATTTGTGGCAATTATCTTTGCACATTGTCTTTGTGATGGTGTTTGTTTGTGTCTTCAAATTTAACAATGTCTTGATTTCCATTGTTGTTATCACAATTTTTTTCTTTTGAGACAATAGAGACACCATTACATTTTGGAAAAAACCCCAATCTTTCTCTTTGATCCAGAGTGTCCTTTTCTTCAAGGATGTTAGATGGACCTTTGTTTACATTACATTGATGATTATCTATGAAAGACATGAACAAAAGGTCCCTTTCCATCTTTAACCCCCATACAACTTCCACATGAAAATTTAAATTTGAATATAAATGCAATTTGTACCCTTTTTACAATGGAGTAAAAAGGAGTCGGCAAGGTGAGATGTCCAATGCAATTTCAGGCAAGACTTTCAGTGTGCCAAAACTATACAACAACATTTATCACAATGGCAACTATATCTTTAATGTCTATTTCAGAATTTGGACCACAACTGCTTTTTGGGAATTATGTAAATGTGCTATACATGTGATTTGCCTTTTGTTCATATCCAAAATCCATTTTTGATCAGCCTCATATACATTATAACCATAGTCTTCAAAATGATTATGGGGCTGCCCTTGCCGCAGATTTGTGGCAATTATCTCTTCCACACTGTCTTTGTGGTGGTGTTCATTTGTGTCTTCTTCAAGTTCAACAATGTCTTTATCTCCATTATTGCTGCCACAAAATGTTTTCTTTGAGACAACAGAGACATCATATGTGGATCCAACAATATTGTCTTCATGGGGAGCCAAGACATCCTGCGTTAAGGATGTTTCATCTCCATCAAGAGCCTTGTTATCTTCATTTTCACAAAGCTGTGCCATAATTTTCTGATCCAAAATCCCCTTTTGATCAGCCTCATCTACATTATAACCACAGTCTTCAATCTCCATCAAGACCCTTGTTATCTTCATTTTCACAAAGTTGTTCCATAATGTTCTGATCCAAAATCCCCTTTTGATCCCCTTGCTGTAGATTTGTATTGGCACACTGTCTCTGTGTTGGTGTTCATTTGTGTCTTCTTCAAATTCAACAATGTCTTTATCTCCATTATTGTTGTTACACAATTCTTCTTTTGAGACAACAGAGACATCATTACATTTTGGAAAAAACCGCAATCTTTCTATTTTATCCAGAGTGTCCTTTTCTTCAAGGATGTTAGATGGACCTTTGTTTACATTACATTGAGGATTATCTATGAAAAACATGGACAAAAGGTCCCTTCCCATCTTTAATCCCCATACAACTTCCACTTGAAAATTTAAATTTGAATAAATCCAATTTGTAGCCTTTTTACAATGGGAGTAAAAAAGAAAAGGACAAGGTGAGATGTCAAATGCAATTGATATAGAAAAAGACAGGCAAGACTTTTAGTGCTCCAAAACTATATAGCAACGTTTATCCCAATGACAGCTATATCTTTAATGTTTATTTCAAAATTTGGACCAAGAACTTCTTTTTTGGAATTATTTAAATGTGCAATATATGTGATTTTCCTTTTGTGTTGGATCTGCATCTTCAATTGGTGTAGTTCTATGACCTTTCCTTTCTTTTAGGTTTGGTCAATAGTCTTGCATTTTTAGAAGCTGAATTGCTTCATATGTTTGCTTGAACCCAAAAATTTATAATCAGTTGAATGATTCTCCAACAAAGGCCACGTTGTAGACTCATACATAACAATATCACTTAAAACATAACCCTGCAATCTCTAATTTATGAAGGAATCATGCCTAGGCATATAAAATTAAGATATGGTAGACATTTTGTTTGTTGGATAGATATTAGAGTTTGGCTAGAATGTTGCTTCATTGCCAATAATGTAAACAACAAATCCACCAAAGATTGTTCTTGGCAATGGTTGGAGCCATACCCTTATAAAGCAATCAACATCAATGCCTTCCTCCCAACAATATCTCAAAACAGAGCCATACAAGTTTCCATTCTTATTGAGTCTTATTGGTGTTGATGTTTGTAACTTGGGTAGGTACTTCTGCATAGGCCCAAGTGTCTATAGGTGTGCAAAAGTAGTCCAAAGTCTCCTTAGGACACTTGCTCAAGTGTGAGCAAGTTGTTTATGTAACTTAGCCTAAATCTAACTTAGGAAAAGAACATAATTAGAGTTTGGCTGGAATGTTGCTTAATTAACAACAATTGTAAACAATAAGTCCACCAAAGATTGTTCTTGGCAGTGGTTGGTGTCATACCCTTATAAACCAATCAATTAATACCTTCCTCTCAACAACATCTCAAAACAGAGCCATACAAGTTGCCATTTTATTGTGTCTTATTGGTGTTGATGTTTATAACTTGAGTAAACACTTCTGCATAGGCCCAAGTGTTTATAGGTGTGCAAAAGTCACCAAAAGTCTCCTTAGGACACTTGCTAAAGTGTGAGCAAGTTGTCTATGTAACTTAGCTTAAATCTAACTTAGGAAAATCACATAATTAATTATGTTGGCTATTTAGCTATAAAGACTTTTAAAGTATTCACTTTGGTGATTGTGTTTTAGTCTCAACCATTCATCTTAAGTGAGATGAAATATAATCTCAATTGTCAATCACTTTGGAGATTAGGGCTAGGGATTTATCAAAGACATTGAAAGAGACATCTCAATGGTGAGTGGATGAGGACTTCCATTTGAATGTGTTGGGTTCTAATACCTTCCTCTCAACAACATCTCAAAACAGAGCCATACAAGTTGCCATTTTATTGTGTCTTATTGGTGTTGATGTTTATAACTTGAGTAAACACTTCTGCATAGGCCTAAGTGTTTATAGGTGTGCAAAAGTCACCAAAAGTCTCCTTATGGCACTTGCTAAAGTGTGAGCAAGTTGTCTGTAACTTAGCTTAAATCTAACTTAGGAAAATTACATAATTAATTATGTTGGCTATTGAGCTATAAAGACTTTTAAAGTATTCACTTTAGTGATTGTGTTTTAGTCTCAACCATTGATCTCAAGTGAGGTGAGATATAATCTCAATTTTCAATCATTTTGGAGATTAGGGTTAGGGATTTATCAAAGACATTGAAAGAGACATATCAATGGTGAGTGGATGAGGACTTCCATTTGAGTGTGTTAGTTTCGAGGAAAGTTGAGAAGTGTAGCATGGGTGATTGAGATCAACGAAGGAGGTTGAATACAAATCTACTTTACGTTGTAATTGTATTTTCTTTATTTGGTCCATTATCCAAGCATGGGAGCTCAAGTACGTTTTGATTGAGTTATTAGTGAAGAACTAATTTTGTTGGGAATAATTTCCATGTGTCATATGCGATTGAGATTGGTGTCATTTTGCTTCTACTAATTGTGTTAACCTAGTTGTGCATTTATTCAATAGATCTCTAATCTACTAGGTTAATAAGGTGATGGGTGCTAGGTTCATGAGAAATTTAACATGGTATCAAAGCTTGAAACTCTAATAATTGATCTATGAATCATGTGGGAAGCCAGGTTTGTATAGGGATGATTGCAGCCAGGTTTGGCTTTCATCATATGAGGTGTCTCTAATCTACTAGGTTAATAAGGTGATGGGTGCTAGGTTCACGAGAAATTTAACATGGTATCAAAGCTTGAAACTCTAAGAATTGATCTATGAATCATGTGGGAAGCTAGGTTTGTATAGGGATGATTGGAGCTAGGTTTGGCTTTCATCATATGAGGTGTAATTTTTTTTAATTTTATTTTATTTTATTTATTTATTTATTTTATTTATTTATTTTTTTAATTTTATTTTTTTTTATTTTGTTTTATTTATCAAGAGTGTTACAAAGGTCATATAACATATGACAATTGAATATGGTACCCAAAAGTAAAAGTATAAAAAAAATGAAAAAAAAGGGAAAGAGGTTTGGCGGTTGAGTGGGTCGCCATTTGAAATGGTTGACAAGTCAACTGCCAACCCAACCCACCTAGTCATTGCTCGTAGGGGGGTAGTTTTTCAGGCATAAACCATTATAGCAGAGAATCATGGGCAGACAAAAGATAAGGCGAGGTCGTTGTGTACTTGGGGATAAAATCTCATGCTGTGGAAGTGTGTAGTTGCCAACTAGAAGAAGTGCCGAGGGTGTGGAGTACCAATAGTTGAGATGAAACACGACAGAGACGAGTGATAGGCCTCAAGATGTGATGTAGAGTGGTCAGTTTACAACGTAAGGAAATGATAGAGGAGATTGCCAAGGCTGCAAAGGTCGACGAAGAGCAAGTAATCGAGAGCAACATTAGAGTTATCACTAGAACTGTGGTGGGTGATAGTCAAAACAGATCACTATAAAGGAGAACAGTCCTTGGCAACACAAGATGAGTTGAGGATAGGTCAATAGTAAACAGTGTCAGGGCTAAGCAGCTAATTAAATTCATTGGTGGACTTAGCAATGGTAGCCGACAATAAGATCTAAAAGCATTGTCACCATGTGAGACAACTGCCTAGCTAGTAGCTAGTTGTAAGACTAATAGGAGCAGGGTCGGGACACAGTTTTAGTAGGACCACTGTAGGGATGCAGAGGAAATGTGTGATGCAACAACCAGTCTAGGATTGTCGTGTAGCCATCATAAAGCTACCAACAAAAATAGTTATAGATTTGGGTAGCAGGGCAAACAAGGAAAATTTTAAGGATGGAAAATTTTCTTGAAGTTTAAAACATTGGCGAATCTCACTAATCCCTAATATGCAAATTATAAATGTTTATTGATATATTTGTAAAATTAATCAAATTTATAATTATTTTATATATAGTCTCTATATAATGTTGGCGATTTTTAAGGTAAAATAATTTTATATTCTAAAATTTGGGCGAATCGTCTTTTATAAAATTGGAAATTGGCGAATCTTTTTTGTGGAAAAATCATGGAAAATTAGCCCACTGGGCGAACATTAGCCCCTAAAATTTTCCATGAGGGCAAAGGTGTGGTTGGGGCTCACAAGAATTTGACAGGGCAATTGAAGAAACAATAGAAGAAATATCAATACCAACATTATTGGTGGAGGTCAACCCTCAAACAGAGAGAGAGAGATGTGAAAAATAGAAGAATTATCTTGGATGCAGTAAAGGATCATGTGATTCCTCACTTATTCGAGAAGAATACGACAAGGGAGATGTGGGAGGCTCTAATGAAGTTATACTAGAGAAATAATGGCAATTAGGAAAATGGTGTTGAGTGAAAAGCTTAGGAACACTAAGATGACCAAATCAGATATAATGACTACTTATCTCATCAAAATCACACAAGTTCGTGATGAGTTGTTTGCAGTCGGGGAAGCCATGATAAATGGAGTAATGGTAAAGGTGACCTTGAATGGCTTCACCAAGCCATGGAAATGGGGAAATGTTAAAGACGACCTTGAATGGCTTCACCAAGCCATGGGTTCCTTTCATCAAGGGCATCATGGAATGGGAGAAACTTTTTGATTGGGATAGACTATGGGATGATTTCATTCATGATTTCATTCAGGAGGAGATTTGGGAGGATCTCTATCAGGAGGCTAACATAAGAGTGATGATGAGAATCTTTCTTTTTCTAGTCAGGCAATGAGGACCAAAGGGAAGGGTTTGAGTAGTAGGAGTGAGGAGGCAATCTCACAACCAAAGAAAGACTCAACTAAGGTTGAGTGTTTTGCTTGACATAAGATGGGACACTATGCTTCACAGTGTCTAGAGAGGAAGAAGGGCGGGAAGGGTATGCAATCAATTGTAGTTGTGTCAGGAAAAGCTCAGGTAAGTGATTTTGTTAGGAAGTTTGAGCCGTAATTCACACTTGTTTCCTACCTTTCCTCATGCACCTTATGAGTTGTTGCATAACCACTAGATAATGGAGCCATAAGACATATGAAAGGGGCATGAGATTTGTTTGATAGCCTAATCAAGTAGGACTCAAAATTGCATGTGGAGTTTGATGTTGATACCGATAGTGAAGGGGGTTGGAACAATGATATTCTAGCTCAAGTGAGGAGCCAGGTTGGGAGTGAAGGACGTGCTATGGGTGCTAGAACTCAGCTAGAGTTTTCTCTTAGTATTTATGATAGAGAAGAAGGGGCTTTGTGTAGCATTCTGGGATGGACATACACTACTCAGATCCATGGCATCTAGATGTAACAAAGGCCATGTCATTGGAGTTAGAGAGAACAAATTGTATAGGCTAAAGGGCTTAGCCTATTCGAGCAATGGCAAGAAGCAAATAATGATAAAGAACAAAGAGTAGGAAGTCCTAAAGGTTGAACAATTTAGAGGGCACTAATCAAATCCATGTTATCTAGCTCTAACAAAGGCCACATCATTGGCGTTAGAGAAAACAACTTGTATAGGCTAAAGGGCTTACCCTATTTGATCAATGGCAAGAAGCAGAACAATGATAAAGAAAAAGGAGTGGGAAGCTCTAAAGGTTGAACAATTTAGAGGGAGTCAACCTTCATGTTCAGGTGGGGAGGAGAGATCAACAAAGCCCTCCAAGTCTCTCAAGAAGGTCTTTTGGCATGAGATGACCTTATAGGATGATCGTGAGCAGGAGGCTTCTTTGAACATGTTCAAAGGAAGCAGGTCTTCATGGATGATTTTGAACTAGGTGGCAGTGAAGGCTTCTAGTTTACAAGGAGCAACCATGATAGTAGATGTAGTTCTAGGATCAGAGCCAATTCTTGGAAGCAGAAGCAACTCCCTCGCTAAGAGGGAGTGTTTATGTTTGTAGGTTGAGCTAGTACTTTTGCATAGGTCTATGTGTCTAGGCATGCAAAATTCACCAAAAGTCTCCTTAGGACACTTTCTCAAGTGTGAGCAAGTTGCTTTTGTAACTTAGCCTACGTATAACTAAGGAAAAACACATAATTGATTGTGTTAGCTATTGAGCTAAAGAAACTTAGGAAAAGTAAAGTATTTAATTTAGTGATTATGTTTTAATCTCAATCGTTGATCTCAAGTGAGACAAGATATAATATCAATCGACAATCACATTAGAGATTAGGGTTAGAGATTTAGCTCAATGTAAAGATATAAAAACAACGCTAATGAGAGGAAAAATACATACCATACAACAACACAAGACATTGATAGAGGCATCTCAATTGTGAGTGGACTTCTGTTCTAGCGTGATAGGTTCAAGGAAAATGTAGAAGTGAAATAGAGGAGATCCGAATCAACCAAGAATATTGAGGACAAATATAGGGCTTGATTAGTTGGATAAGTCTAGGGTATGTTGCAACTATATTTTCTTTAGTTAGGCCATCATCCCAGGATGGGAGCGCAAGTAGGTTTTGATTGAGTTATTAATGAAGAATTGATTTTATTGGGCATAATTTGAATGTGTCATACATGATTGATATTGGTGTAATTTTTCTTTCACTAATTATGTTAAGAACCTAGTTGTGCATTTATTTGGTAGATTTGTCATTTGCTAGGTTAATAAAGTGTCAGGTGCTAGTTTCACGAAACATTTAACAAGTGGGACACTGTGTAGCGGAATATAATTTGTAAAATAAAACACTAACATTTCACAAGGACATATGAATAGAATGAACCATTGCCCAGATTACATTGTAAGCCAATAAACCAAATGTATCGATGTAAGCATCAACACTCCCAATTTTGTGCAGTTGTTCCATCTAGCATTAAAAGCATTTCCCTAATATGCCAATGGAGTATGTTGATGCATATATGTTGAAGTGAGTTCATCATATGGCAATTTAGTACAATAAAAATGGGAATTTGACATACTTGGGGCTAGCTTTGCAATGACAGATTTTAACTTCTTTCTAACCCGGTGATGGCAAGCTTTTGTGTCGGGTCAAGTGTTCAGTTTCTTTAACTATTATTATTTTGTAAATGTTTCCCAAAAGGTATCATGAGTATGAATCTAGAGTTACCCTAGATATTGGTGGTTAACATCTAGTTCCAACTTGGGAACAAGTGTTGTTTTTCACGGCACTTGAGAACCCCAAAATCTCATCACATGAGAAGAAAATACAAGTAAAATCAAACAACCAATATCTTGTAAATTTTTCCCAAAAGATATCATGAGGATGGCTCTAGAGTTACCCTAGATATTGGTGGTTAACATCTAGTTCCAACTTGGGAACAAGTGTTGTTTTTTACGACACTTCAGAACCCCAAAATCTCATCACGCGAAAAGAAAATAACAAGTAAAATAAAAAAACCAATGCAATAGCTTTCTTATTTCTTTTGTGCGATGCTCATTACCTTTGTGTTTGATTGCTACCCAAAACACAAAGATGTTTAAAATTAAATGCTTGTTGAATGGTTTTTAAATGCTAGTATGTTTATTAATTTTGCAACCATGTCTGTGTAGTAAATATGCCCTTGTGTGACTAGTTTTGTAACTTAAGGATGTTTTCATTATGTTTGTCGTAAAATTTGAAGAAATTTCAACCCCCACTTTGGTTATCAATTTATCACTCCATGCATTTAGTTTTAATTCCAAGCATGATAAAAATTCTAAAATTTGGAAATGATAATATTTTTTCTTAAAACACAAATTTAGAGATTTCACAACTGCTGAAATTGTAGAAATAAAACATAGCAAAATTATGACAGCCACACACAGAAAATAACACAGTGATTTTTGGTCAATGTGACCCTAGAAAAACCCCCTACAACTCTTGGGGAAAACCAGTTTGAGAGCTTTTCTTTATTTCTGAAAATGCTTTTACAGAGAAAATAAAATACATAGTAAAAATTCTAGCAACCACAAATTACAACTTTTCTCAATTTTTGTGCTTGAACTCCACCTCAAAAATTGTGCCAATCAGCAAACAGCCAAAACAAAAATTTTTACAGCAATAAAACAACATTAAATGTTGTATGACTAGCATCAAAAAATGTGCCCAAAACTACTTGTCCCTCTTCCTCAATTTCTTTGCCTTTCTCTTGTTGTATGGTTTTTTTCCTTGGGATGCGTGCCAATAAACGCTGTTGCCCAGATTTACTGAAATGTCTTCTTGCTGCTCTCCTTCACTTCCTCACTACTCAGAAATTTTCTCCTTTCTCTCTCTTCTCTTTCTCTCAAATGCTCATGAAAGAATGAATTGATCTTTTCCTCTTCTCTTCTCCTTTTATTCTCTAAATGACCTTTTGGGTTACCCTAAGATCTAATGGCTAAGATTCATTTAGATCTAGGGATGAGAATAAATGTGCATTTAATTCTCACTTTCTATTTTTTAACTCACCCACTTAAATAAAGACCCACTTAGCCTTTTATTTCCATAGTCACTTTTTCACTTTCTAATTCTTCATTCACTTTAATAAAGTCACCTTTAAATTAGAATGTAACTTTATCACTTATAAAGTCACTTTCAAATTAGAATGTAACTTTGCCACTTATAAAGTCACTTTTAAATTAAATTGACTTTACCACTTAAAAAGTCACTTTAGGAGAAAAGTAAAAAATAAATTTGGACACTTTTCCCTAGTCCAAAGATCAAAGCTTTAGGGAACCACTTGTCCTCTGGTACCCAAATTTTAACACTCGTCACCACTCCCATCTTGTCTCTAAAGTAGACATGCTTGCCCCATGGTAAGGCTTTGGTGAAAATGTTTGCTACCTGCTCATTTGTGGGAATGTACTCAAGCTTGACAGCTCCCTTTTGGACATAGTCTTTAATGAAGTGATACTTGATCTCAATATGCTTTGACCTGTCATGAAAAACTGGATTCTCCGTGGGTTTTATGCAACTCTGATTATCACAGTAAATTACTAAAGGTGTCAATGCCTGACCAAATAGACCAAACAACATCTTTCGAAGCCATATGGCCTCTCAACTAGCCAAACTAGCAACCATATACTCTGCCTCAGCTGAACTCAATGCAACTGACTGTTGTTTCCGGCTAATCCATGACACAACTGCGGAACCCAACCCAAAACAACACCCGAAAGTACTCTTCCTATTTGAAGCACAACCTGTCCAATCTGAATCCGTGTACCCTGCTAGTATCACTCCATCACCCTGTCTATAATCTAAACCAAAATCCACAGTCCCCTTCAAGTAACAAAGAATGTGTTTTGCAGCTACCCAGTGCACTCTCACGGGCTCACACATGAACTGACTCATAGTGTTAACTGCAAAACATAAATCTGGTCGAGTTTTGACGAAATACATCAAAAAACCAATCAATTGTCTGTATAGAGTAGGATTTAACAACTTGGAATCAGAAGCATGAAGCTTCTTCCAGTTAGTGATCATAGGTGTAGACATGGGTTTGCAGTCCTCCATGTGAAATCTGCTAAGAATATCCACAATTTACTTCCCTTGTCCCAGGAAGAAATTTCCCTCCTCCTGCCACACCTCTAATCCCAGAAAATAATGCATCAAGCCGATATCCTTCATCTCAAACTCTGAAGCAAGATCTCTCTTGCAGCCCTCAATGAGTCTTTCTACACCAGCGATGATCAAGTCATCAACATACAACACTAGAATGAGAGGCTCCTCACCCACCATAATGAAGTATAGGTTCGGATCAACCTCACTCTTTGTGAAACCCAACTGCTGCAAGTATGTATCAATCCTAGAGTACCAAGCTCTAGGAGCTTGCTTTAGGCCATGGAGTGCCTTTTTCAATCTACATACATGGGACTCCTTCCCATGCACCTCAAATCCCTGCAGTTGCTCAATATAAACCTCCTCCTGAATGAAGCCATTGAGAAATGTGGTCTTCACATCCATCTGGTGGATCTTCCAACCCATCTCTGCTGCAATCGATATAATGGAGCGAATAGATGTATACCAAGCTACGGGAGCGAAGGTCTCCTCATAGTCAACTCCCTCTACCTATGAGAACCCTCTTGCCACAAATCGAGCATTGAACTTCTCGATGCTGCCATCTGCAACATGATTTATCTTATAAAGCCATCTAGAAGTAACAACTGATTTACCTTCAGGCCTCAACACTTCCTCCCAAACATCGTTCTTCATAATACAAGAATACTCCTCCATCATGGCCTCTCTCCAGACCTGCTGGCAGGCTGCCTCCTCATAACTAGAAGGTTCAGAGTCAACAATTCTTATTACCAATGCCATGTAACTACACAACCGCTCAGGTGGTTTACTCTCTCTAACCTGTCTCTTTGGCCCAACAACTAATGTGGCCTTATGCAAGGTATCTTGAAGCCACTTGGGTTTCCTCTTCCCTGAGCATACTTCTCCCACCGAAGTGAAAGAATCCTCATCATCATCAGAAGCATGAACTCTTGAAGGCTTGTCAACTAACCTCATGCTTGAACTTGTGCCTGTAGATGCTGAAGTACCGTGAAAACTTTCCATTAGTGGACTACCCTATGAACTACTCTGCGGACTGCCCTGCATGCTACCCGAAGAACCACCCACCTGACTCTGAGAACCACTGCTCACTGATGGACCTGACACTGTCATCGACGTACCTCCTGATCCTTGACCACTGGATCCCTGTGGCTGACTCAATTGCTCCTGAGGGTTTGGTGACTCTGGATACTCTAACTCCCGTGACCTCCTGAAAGCTCTCTCCTCCTCTAACTTCACATCTCACCTAACAACCACTTTCCTCTGCACAGGAATATAAATCCAACAAGCTTTCGAGATCTCGCTATAACCCACAAAGATTCCCTTGTCTGCAGTGGGCTCTAGCTTGGTCCTCTTCTCCTTGGGGACATAGGAATATGTAAGGCACCAAAAGATATGAAAGTGCCCAACATCAGGCTTCTTCCCAGAAAAAACCCTCCTCCGAAGTCACATTCCCCAAGGCACGATGTGGACTCTTGTTCTACAAGTACACAGTAGTGTTACAGGCCTCTTCCCACAAAAATAAAGGTAACCCCTGATCATGAAGCATGGCTTTGGCAGCCCATGCAATGGATCTTTTCTTCCTCTTTGCAACCCCATTTTGCTGGGGGTAGTAAGGAACTGTGAATCCCTCCTAATGCCTACCTCAACACAAAAATTAACAAACTCACCAAGGGTATACTCCCCTCCATTGTTCGACCTGAGGACCTTGATCTTGTCTGGGTCTCCATAAGAGTTTTGAACTCTTGAAACTGCTTGAAGACCTCACTCTTGGTCTTCAAGAAATAAGAAACAAGTCTTCCTCGAGTGGTCATCAATGAATAAAACATAGTACTCATAGCCACTCAATGATACATGAGACATCCAACCACTCACATCAGTATGTATCAAGTCAAGGATCTCGGTCGCTCTGCTGCCACTACTGGGAAAAGGGGATCTAGCAAAATTCCCCATAGCACATCCTCTGCATACATCAAGGTGATCAAAATTGAAATCTGGCACACCAGTGGTGATCTCCCGTAATGTACTCAAGGCCCCATGATACATGTGCCCCATCCCGCGGTGCCAAATCTCACACAACTCTGAACTGCTAGATCTGTTGTCAGTCCTGTCTTGGGTGCTACTACTTAATGCCATCAGGGGCTAGAATGAGAACTTGTACACCTTGGCATGTCGCACACTAGTCTCTCTAGCTGAAGAAGATGGAGTTCCCCTAAGATATATAAGCACCTGCCCTCTCCTGAACAACGCATCATACCCTCTATCCTCAAGTGTTGAGATGGATATCAGGTTCTTCTTCATTCTAGGCACATATAGAACATCTGACACTTTCGAGGGAGGTTTGGGTCCCCTATCAAATGTTAATGTCCCCACACTGACTGCTCTAACAATGTTGTCATCCCCAAGTACTACCTCCATATCAGTATCACCCTCTAAAAGCTCTGAGAAGTACTCTCTGACTCCTGTCATGTGGTGGGAAGCACAAATGTCAACATACCACATTTTAGAAGATGCTCTGCTAGTAGCGGGGAATGCACACTCCCTCTGAACCTATATCGCAGGTGATCCTGCACTAGTGGCCTCACAAGCTATGAACCCAAACCCCCAATCAAATATCTTTGAGAAGCTCTCTATCTCTGCAGAAGCTACCATGGGTTTGTCTTTCCCTTTCTTGTTCTTCTTCTCCGGACACACAACAGCATAGTGTCCCAACTTTTGACAATTCCAACATTTGACTTTGGAATAGTCCTTCTCCTTGTTCTGTTGCTTGCCTTTACCTTTGCTTTTGGCTCCACTATTGGAAGCTTGCTTCTTTGCTCTGCCCTTCTTGCCTCTTGCTAACAAATGCCATATTGTCATCCTCCTCCACCTATTTGGCTGCCCCAAGATGGTTCTTTCTGATCTCATTCTGAATGTAATCATTCCACAAACTCTCCCAATCGGGAAGGCTTTCCCATGCAACAATGCCATCCACAAAATTCTCCTAAGTCTTGGGAAGACCATTTAAAGCAATTCTCACGAACTCAGTGGGTGCAATGATCTCACCTATGGCTACCAACTCATCTTTCATTGAAGTGATCTTTGTGAGGTATGTTGTAGCACTATCAATCTTAGCCATTTTAATGGCCTTCAATTTCTCCTTTAGGACCATTTTTCTGTTTTCATTTGAGCTCTGGTAAAGACTGGTCAAGGCTGTCCACATCTCATGTGCATAAGTCTTTTCTCTCACATGAGGAATGACATGGCCTTTGATTCCTTCCAGAATCAATCTTTTTTCCTTAGCATTCTTTTTGTTAAACTCTGCCAATTGTATAGGGTAAGTAGGTACTACTATTGGGTTCTGTGTGGTATTTACCATAATGCCCCAGACTTCTGCTTCCTCAAAGATGCTATGGATTCTCTCCTTCCATGCACTGTAGTTGTTCTACCCGTCCAACCTCTCTTCAACTCTCAAACCCAAAGACATGTTTCACTGTCCTACCAAACTGAAATTTTCAAATCTGTGGTAAAGGTTTCTGTTTTCTGTGTAAAAATCCTCTTGCTGTAATTTTCACTTTGTTGTCCCAAACTGCACTTTTCAGCCAACCAAGTTCTGATACCATGAAGAAATTTCAACCCCCACTCTAGTTATCAGTTTTCCTTATCACTCCATGCATTTAGTTTTAAATCCAAGCATGATAAAAATTCTAAAATTTGGAAATGATAATATTTTTTTGAAAACACAGATTTAGAGATTTCACAACTGTTGAAATTGCAGAAATAAAACATAATAAAATTATGACAGCCACACACATAAAATAACAGGGATTTTTGGTCAATGTGACCCTGAAAAAACCCTTACAACTCTCGGGGAAAACCAGTTTGATAGCTCTTCTTTATTTCTGAAAATGCTTTTACAGAGAAACTGATATACATAGTAAAAATTCCAGCAACCACAAATTACAACTTATCTCGATTTCCGTGCTTGAACTCCACCTCGAAAATCGTGCCAAGTAGAAAACAGCCAAAACATAAATTTTTACAGCAATAAAACAACGCTAAATGTTGTACGGACAACCTCAAAAAATGTGCCTAGAACTTGCTGTCCCTCTTCCTCAATTTCTGTGCCTTTCTCCTGTTGTATGATTTTTCCTTGGGATGCGTGCCAATAAATGTTGTTGCCCAGATTTGCTGAAATGTCTTCTTGCTGCTCTCCTTCACTTCCTCACTGCTCATAAATTTTCTCCTTGCTCTCTCTTCTCTTTCTCTCAAATGCTCATGAAAGAATGAATTGATCTTTTCCTCTTCTCTTCTCCTTTTATTCTCTAAATGATATTTTGGGTTACCCTAAGATCTAATGGCTGAGATTCATTTAGATCTAGGGATGAGAATAAATGTGCATTTAATTCTCACTTTCTATTTTTTAACTCACCCACTTAAATAAAGACCCACTTAGCCTTTTATTTCCATAGTCACTTTTTCACTTTCTAATTCTTCATTCACTTTAATAGAGTCACCTTTAAACTAGAATGTAACTTTACCACTTATAAAGTCACTTTTAAATTAGAATGTAACTTTACCACTTATAAAGTCACTTTTAAATTAAATTGACTTTACCACTTATAAAGTCACTTTAGGAGAAAAGTAAAAAATAAATTTGGACACTTTTCCCTAGGCCAAAGATCAAAGCCTTAGGGAACCACTTGTCCTCTGGTACCCAAATTCTAACAAAATTATTTTTCTCCTTCCCTAAGGTCTAAGATGCACCTGTTGTTATGAGTGTCCATTTTTTATATGTGCTTTAATCACCAAGGGTTTCCAAATGGTCTCTCAAAATATTGGTTGCTCCTTGTAGGCAATTTCCGTCAAGGAAAGGGGGTTGTTGTTTCACTTTTGAAATATCCTTATCAATAATGTTGTCTCTGGTGCAATTTGACTTGTTTTGTTGAATGTGTGTGCACAAATCTACCCTTGGAGTAGCAGATCCATCATTAGTTTCTATTAGGGTAGAGTTGTCCTTACAATCATCACCATAGTTGCCATCAAAATGTATTTGTGAAGTTTTGTCCTCAAAATCAATCTTAGAATATAATTTTGAGCTACCAACAATTCTCTTATATTGTTCTTTTAGGGGACGAGGGTTGTCATCTATCAAATGAAGTTTCTCAAGAAAAAGCCTTTCATCATGATACTCATAATAAAAAATTGGTGTCCCACTAAAACATATTATGTATGACTTTCCCCATTCTGTTTGAGGTGCACATATAGATAAGGGGCACATATGGTACCATACATATTCTATATATTGAGACCATA